>OY992890.1:100310528-100883028 GCA_963921405.1 Cepaea hortensis
TCTCTCACTTTTTCGCAGGATTTACACGTACCTAACCTATTTTATGTTTTATTGTTGTTATTAACATTTGTTTTGATTTTAGATGTAGTGAATGTACACATTTGATGTCAACTGATAGGCTGGTTCCGCACCGCTGGATGGGGTATTGGTACACTCACTGGGTCGTGAGTGAAGAGAATGGGCAGCGGGCCGCACAGAATTTGAGGTGCAACAACTGATCCATCAAGGTGACATAGTGATCTATACCGATGGGTCAGTGGCGAGAAACAAACGGAGTGGTTGGGGTTTCATTGCAAAGGCTAATGGACGACTCTTAAAAAAGGCATATGATACCACAACATCCAGCTTAAGAATGGAGGTGGAGGCGGTCACTGCGGCTCTCCGCTGGATGGAGAATACGACACACACACACACATCGTGATTGTAACTGACTCAGAAAGCATGCTGACGAGGGTGAGGACGGGCAGGCTTCGTGCGAAGTGGCTTGCTTCGCTTCGGGGGTCATGGGTGACAAGCATCGCCTGAATCTTTTCTCCGGGGCTTGCTGGTGTGCTGGGAAATGAAC
Source organism: Cepaea hortensis (assembly GCA_963921405.1). Taxonomy (NCBI): domain Eukaryota; kingdom Metazoa; phylum Mollusca; class Gastropoda; order Stylommatophora; family Helicidae; genus Cepaea; species Cepaea hortensis. The sequence continues at coordinate 100,311,094 of OY992890.1, forward strand.
AGGCGGACAGATTAGCTGGCTCTGCAGAACTTGGTGGAGTATTGATACATGACAAGGCAGACGTGGTTGCGGCCTTGTGGGAGCACGTGCACACCTCGGAGGAGCAAATGGATTACCATGGTCTGGCAAGAATGAGACAGCGAGGAGTGACGAGGGGATCTGGCTGACGATCGACGCTCAGAGGAAAGGCGAGACTTACTTATAATCAGAATGCTACTGGTACTATTAGTGTTGAAACTCTTCGCTGGCTGCTGAGGATGGGGACGGAGCGCTTATGGGAATGCCCCGAATGCTGTGATGTCGATTCCTAAATCAATCAATCAATCAATCTTAACAAAGGGAGAGTCTGGCATATGAGACTACGACCTCCAGCATGAGAATGGAGGTGGAAGCAGTCACAGCGGGATTCCGTTGGTTAGAGGAGACCACTGCAACACATATTGTCTTCATCACGGACTCAAGAAGTATGCTTAGTAAGGCGGAGAAAGGAATGTTTTGCGTGGAATGGCTCACCTCGCTTCAAAGGCCACATATTGTGAGAATTGTATGGATATTTTGCCCTGGTGATCGAATGAGATGGCGAAACATGACCGCCCATGCTTATCGGCAAGGCACATGATGGATGGATTTTGCCCTTGCCATGTGGGAGTGCGGGAGGGGGGGGGGAGAATTAACAGATTGAAAGGTTGGCAGAGAATGCACCTCTTGGTGGTAGATTGCCTGTGGACAAGGGGGGGGGGGTGTCGTGCATCTGTGGGACCAGGTGGCGAAGGTGGGGAAAAGATTGTATTTGGAAAGGATGCGATTGCTGGGGATTGGCTGGGGTTCAGGTAGAATCTCAAAACTGAGAGGGAAGACCAGGAGAACTTTCAGTCAGATATCGGTGGGAACCATTAGTAGTGTGACTCTTCACTGGCTGTTGAACTAGGGGACGAGGCGCGTTTAGGAATGATCTGAGTGCAGTGATGTCAGTTCTTAGCTAAACTCAACTCAACTCAGCTCAACTCAGTACTCACCTCAACTCAACTCAACTCACCTCAACTCCACTCAGCGCAGCTCTACTCAGCGCAGCTCTACTCAGCGCAACTCTACACAGCGCAACTCTACTCAGCGCAACTCTACACAGCGCAACTCTACTCAGCGCAACTCTACTCAGTGCAACTCTACTCAGTGCAACTCTACTCAGCGCAACTCTACTCAGCGCAACTAAGCGCAACTCAATATTCGTACATGTTAAGGCAGATGTGGCCAGGGCCCTGTGGCATCTTGTGTGTAGTTTGAAGGAACAGATACATCCCTGATTCATACTGATTCCCTTGCCGAAGCCTGACAAAGACCACAAGAAAATTCAGGGATATCGAATTATAACCATGCAGAATACAATAGGCAAGCTGCTGGAGAAGGTAATTGCCAGGAAAATATCAAGCCAACTAGAGAGGCAAGGTGTTTTCCCACCTACCATGGGTGGGTACCGTCCAAAAAGAGAAACCTGGACCAATGCAGCAGTCTTTGCCCATGATGTCTATGAAGGTTTCCACTCAGGCACTGAAACCGTTGCTGCAGCGATTGATCTTGAGGACGCATACAACAGAGTACCACTGGATTTTTTAATGTTTCAGCTTCTTGAACTATACGTAAGTCCATTCCTCCTTAGTTGGATCGCTGCAGCTCTCTTCCAACGGAAAGTAGTTTTTAGATGTGGCAGTTGGACTTCGGAACCAACAACAATATATCCTGGCCTACCACAGGGATCACCATTATCTCCGGTACTGTTCAACGCCTACACAGTGAGAATCACCAGTGAGCAGATCACTGGACCTGGCAGGACATTGTCATATGCCGATGATGTTTTAGTGTATCGTCAGGGTAAGGATAGAGAGGAGGTTGCTGTGGAGCTACAAACCGAACTCAATCGCATAAGTACTTGGTGTGATGAAGCTGGGGCAATGGTCAACCCAACAAAGGCAACAGTGACTTGGTTCTCGTTGAATAATCATATTGTCAACAATCCAACACCAACTGTAATGCTGTGTTCAGAGACGGTGGAAAGAACGCAGGCAATGAATTACCTGGGGATACGGTTTGATCGAAGCCTTGCTTATAATGTGCACATAGACCAGGTGATAACAAAGGCCAAGCGGGGTTTGGCAGCGATGCGGGTGATGGCGGCAGCAAACTGTGAGCAGCGCCATCTATGTCTTCTGTACGAGGGGCTGGTCATGTCTGTTTTGGAGTATGCAATGGCAATCCTGACTGTCAGCCATAATCAGATAGAAAGGATGGAAAGGATACAGAATGAAGCTATGCGCATTATTCTTGGATGTACAAGAGATACAGCATGCAGGGCGATGCGCTACCTTCTTGATTTTCCAACCATTGAAGAGAGAATGCAAGTTTGCAGGGCACGCGCCTACCTCAGAATTAACGCAAACACACAGCATCCACTGCATAGTGAAATTAGGAAGGTGAAGGGCAGCAGGTTAAAAAGAGGACGGTCGTGGATGGGTCAAGCCGAGGACATTCTTCAACAGATGTGTTCACTTGAGGACTTAGAACCTGGCGAGGAGTGGGTGCAAGTGCCAACAGACTTCTGCACATCCTTTTCAGTTTGCATCCAACTAGATAGAAAATGCAGACAAGAAAATCCGGCTGCTGTTGAGGCTGAAGTACAAGCGTTGATTTTCGAGAATTCGCTAGACAGTGACGCGGTCATCTACACAGATGGGTCGGTCATCCGACATGTGAGAAGCTCATGGGCCTTTACAGCTCGGGCCGGAGGGAGAATTGTGAAGGAGGACTCTGGTGCTTTCACTGAAACCACAAGTAGCCTGACCATGGAAGTCATGGCAGTAAGTAAAGCAATAACATGGCTCGAGACACAGACATTCACTAGGGCTTGTTTCCTTAGCGACTCAATGAACATGATCAAGAGGATAGAGGAGGGGTCGATCCGAAGAGAATGGTTGCTGCCTCTGAAGCGGTCTCGGCTGGCAAAGATTAGTTTCATCTTCGTGCCAGGGCATGCGGGAGTACAAGGAAATGAGCGGGCTGACAAGCTCGCAGGTGAGGCTACTGTTGAGGGCGGACGCGCCATGGACCAGGCTGACATTCTGAATGCTCTACGAGAAGTGAGACTTTTGCAAGAACCAAGTGATGACTGTGAATCTACAACAATGGCCAGACTGCGAGAGCAGCAAATTAAAAGAGGGGTGGCCAAACAAGAACACTACGCAGGAAGCCAAAGAAGATTGATAAACCAACACAGAACTGGCGTCGTTAGCCGCTACACGCTGCGGGATTTGCTGAGGAGGGGATCCGAGCACTTATGGACTGAATGGTCCGATGTGCAACGAGGATGATCTGTCGACTAACTAACTAACTAACAGATACATCACTATGGCCTGGAGAGAATGGTGTGACAGGGAGTGATGTGACAGCCTCATCACATCTTGCAGGTCTGAGAGCAATGGGCTATGGGTGGCCAATGTTTCCCGCACTTTGCCAAGCGACGAGCGCAGTCGTCGAACCCAGGTCCGTCAGTGGCCATGACATTACCAGCGCAGTCCACTGTCCACTTGGCTAGCGCCCGCCAATGATGTTGATCCAAGAAGTAATTAGTTAGGAACTATCAAGGGATCGAGCGTCTTTCCAGCCTGTGGTAGTGAGACAGACGTTCTGCCATGGATATTTTACATAATGATGATACATGCAGAGTAGCACTCAAAATAAGTAGCATGCATGCGATGAGTGTTGTCCATTTGCATTACACACTTATCTGCTACAATGTATTTATCTATCATAATGTAGTAATTTATCGGTTTTGTCCAGTTACATTATCCACCTATCTGCTACAATATATTTATCGTTTTCTCCCTGCAAGGTTTTCGCTAAAAGCCTGTATGAGATGAAACCTCCAGAGACAACAAATGGGTGAGTGGTTCTTTTCTCTTCCAACATTCTTCCCTCGTATGTTCATTTGAGCAATATTGTTTTGAAGATTGCTATATCCCGACCGTTAGGTAGTTGCTTGATATGTTATGTTGGATTTTATATTATGTGTACGTCATGAACTATAAGAAAATTAACAGTACACAAGACAGAAGGCTGTGGACAGGCATGATCACCAACGCCACACGGCATGGACTATAAGAATATTGGCAGTACACGAGAGAGGAAGCTGTGGACAGACATGATCGCCAACACCACATGGCATAGATTGTATGAAGAAGAAATCTGCCACACACGTTGTTTTTCTATTTGTACATTTCCACAGCTTGACCGCAGATTTAACACTTTAATTTATGTCATGCATTGGTCTCCAGTAATTTGCTACACTATAATTCTATGATACCCTAATATCACCAGGGATGCGAACCACGGCCGCACACACTCATCCTATGTCCGCATGAGCATATCCAGTGACAAGGAGGTGAGATTAGGCCTGGATACTTCCAACCCGGACCAGCTGGCTATGATCACAGGACCTCTGGGCAACGTCAGGTAATCCGACCAAAGCTTCCTTCACTCTCAGCACACTGTACGTCAGGTAATTCAGTCAAAGCTTGCTTCACTCTCAGCACACTGTACGTCAGGTAATTCAGTCAAAGCTTGCTTCACTCTCAGCACAGTATACGTCAGGTAATCCGGTCAAAGCTTCCTTCACTCTCAGCACACTGTACGTCAGGTAATTCAGTCAAAGCTTCCTTCACTCTCAGCACACTATACGTCAGGTAATTCAGTCAAAGCTTGCTTCACTCTCAGCACAGTATACGTCAGGTAATCCGGTCAAAGCTTCCTTCACTCTCAGCACACTATACGTCAGGTAATTCAGTCAAAGCTTCCTTCACTCTCAGCACACTGTACGTCAGGTAATTCAGTCAAAGCTTCCTTCACTCTCAGCACACTGTACGTCAGGTAATTCAGTCAAAGCTTCCTTCACTCTCAGCACACTATACGTCAGGTAATTCAGTCAAAGCTTGCTTCACTCTCAGCACAGTATACGTCAGGTAATCCGGTCAAAGCTTCCTTCACTCTCAGCACACTGTACGTCAGGTAATTCAGTCAAAGCTTCCTTCACTCTCAGCACACTATACGTCAGGTAATTCAGTCAAAGCTTGCTTCACTCTCAGCACAGTATACGTCAGGTAATTCAGTCAAAGCTTCCTTCACTCTCAGCACACTATACGTCAGGTAATTCAGTCAAAGCTTCCTTCACTCTTAGCACACTATACGTCAGGTAATCCAGTCAACACTTCACTCTAAGTATATTAAGCTGGAGGCAGCGTGGCTGAGAAGTTAAGTGTCCGTCTCCCTTCCAGCACACTGCTGGGTGTTTTTCCAATGAAAATCGGAATCAAATAATATCACACTGATCACTCCTGATCACCTGGGTAGTGAAATCCGATACCTAATTTTCCCAGATAGAGGTGAAAAATAGGAGATTTTAGTAGTGCATATTACAAATTGCACGACAGTTGGTAATTTCAAAGATTAGGCCTTGAGAACACCGGCCTTGCAATATTGTTAGAAAAGATAAACGTATCTAGCGTATTTAGAGCCCGTTGCCTTGGATGGAATCTGTCAACAACAAAAAACATGACATAGATGCGCACTGAAGCCGAACACACTGACCTGTGAGGTACTCAACAATGTGTGACACACTGACCTGTGAGGTACTCAACAATGTGTGACACACTGACCTGTGAGGTACTCAACAATGTGTGACACACTCCCATCGACAGGGGGGACGACGAAGATGTATACTACAACAAAAACTAAACTGTCATTAATGCTTGCAGTACCTCGCGGTGAGGGACAGGGGAACAAGTTACCAGCATCTCGAGTTATCGAGACCCTACAGGTTCAGATGAAGTAGAATGTTTGGCTCGGGTTCCATTCCACTGTTTCATGAATTCACGTCTGGCAATCTGTGCGTTGACGTGTGGTGGCATCAGTTATAAGTTGACCGAGTAATTAGCGCCAAATTACTATAACCAATCATAACACAAAGTAATGTGCTACACATTAGCATTACCAATCATCACCCGCCGGTCACTCTGGCCGAGGGGTTACAACACTTTCTCCGTAATCCCGTTTATCACGCAGAGTCTCGTAGCGGGCGAGAACTGGAAGCGGTTCTACCCCCGCTGATGACTTGCGGGATAACTGAGCTGGCCGCTCAGAAAGCAATGGCAAACTACTGAGCGTAATCTTGCTAAGAAATCAACAGACAGCTGAAAGATGCTGCTGTTGACAGCGATGTCCTGTAAAGGATATCAAAAAAAAAAAAAAAAAATCATCACCCGAAATAATGAGCTCCGAATTACTATTACCAATAATGTCATGAAGTAATTAGCTATAAATTATCATTAACACTCATGACATGAAGTAATAAGCTAAAAATTACAATTACCTATCATGTCATGTATTAATGAGCTCCAAATTATTTTTACCAATCATGACGTGAAGTAATTAGCTACAAATTACTATTTGAAATAATGACATATGGTAATGAACTGCAAATTATTATTACCAACCTTGATTTTGACATTTACTCCCAAAAATAAATGGTTAAAAGAGGTGGCGAGGTAATTTGCGGTCCGTGGTCAATCCCCAGGAGAAGAGGCAGTATCTGCACTCACAAGTACAGCCCTAGTGTTCGACCCAGCCACATAAGAAGTGGTACCAGAGAATGTTCATAATTACAGCCAGAGCAAAGACAGGACAGGCAATGAAGAAGGGAAATGGACAATCAACCTCATATGTCGTGACAGGGAATTTGTGCAGGTCTAACACTTTACACCCCAGAGACAGGACTGATAGGGGTCTACCTGGACATATTATGTACCATACAAAAAAGTAGATGTGAACTAAACATAAAGTAGATGTGAACCAAACAAAATGTAGATGTGAACCAAACAAAATGTAGGTGTGAACCAAACAAAATGTAGGTGTGAACTAAACAAATAGTATGTGTGAACCAAACAAATGGTAGATGTGAACCAAACAAATGGTAGGTGTGAACGAAACAAATGGTAGGTGTGAACCAAACAAAAAGTAGATGTGAACCAAACAAAAAGTCGGTGTGAACCAAACAAAAGTAGATGGCGGAAAATGGGAAATAAGGGTATGCCACAGTTAGACTTTAAAAGTTGTTAATATGGTAGCAGGGATGTTGTATTATAGCGCAATGACAACATTTTGGGGATATATAAGCCGATGACAGATACGGGAAGTTGCTTAAGACTATTAATCATGCCATGGCAGTAAATCAGTGAACACTAACAGTTACTCTGTAGATGTGACAAGATCACTCAACACAGCCACAGTGTCCAGGCAGATATAATCCATGAGCCATGTTAACAGAAGAGTTCAACAGTTACCCTGTATTGCAATCATGTCACTCAACAAAGCTATCAGGTAAAGCCAGTTACAATCCGTGAGCCATGTTAACAGAAGAGTTCAACAGTTACCCTGTATTGCAAACATGTCACTCAACAAAGCCATCAGGTAAAGCCAGTTACAATCCGTGAGCCATGTTAACAGAAGAGTTCAACAGTTACCCTGTATTGCAAACATGTCACTCAACAAAGTCATCAGGTAAAGTCAATTACAATTCATGGGCCATGTTAACAGAAGAGCTGAAATGGAGAAGTTAGTCTTGTATGGGGCATTTCTGGACAAGAGAGGCATAGAAGGAAAGTGAAGGATGTTCGTGGGATGCCCTACTGCAAATAATAGTGCGGGAAACGCCAGCTTCGGGAATGCATCAGATGACAGAGGAGACTGAAGAGACACGGTTGGCAACATCCGCCGAAGAGAGACACAAAACAAGACCCCTACCAGGAATCTAATGTGGGTAGTGCAGTGCTAGGATCAACACATTGTGTGGGTCTGAGTGCAGGAAGGGATAGGTGGTCAGTCTTTCCCTCTCTTTGGAGACGACGAGAGCTGGCGTCGACTCGCGCTCACGCGTTTCGCTTTATTTAGCACACAATGGGCTACTGTTAAAGTTCGCGGTGGCCGTTGATATTCATATAGCAAAGTCAGTTTTCTTCAATCCCGTCGACGTCACGTTGTAAACACCAACGCTCCCGATTAGGAATCAGATTTTGTTTCTGGTTTTTGGTTAGTTTTGTTTATGGAGCTTGCTCGCTTTGAACTCAAACGTAGTCCATACACACTATTTATAGTAGTGACGGAGCGAATTTTGCGTGTGTATTAGCTTTCCCTATTAACACTGTCCCTCACCATCAGGCGAACACTCCGACTTCAGAGGTACTTGTAATTTACGTCCCCATGTCAAGGAAGACAGGTCAACATTTTAGTCTAGCTGTCCGGTGTAGGAGTTGAACCGCTTACCTCGGCATCAGCACAGTTTAAGAACAGGCGTTCTTACCCATTCGACCATGCGGACCTGCTAAGAATGAGATAAAAACGTTAATATTGTTCCAGCAAAAAATCTCCTGGTTTTGACAGACTTTAGATATGTAAATCAGCCACGTGATAGACAGGGACAATGCGTTTCGTGTGTTTTTTTAACACACAAAATGGTCGCTTGTTAAAACTTGCAGAAGCAATTGCCACCCATTTATAGATGCCAAATTTGTGCAAACAGAAAGACATGATAGTCAATTTAAAATTACCGTGGTAGACGATTAAAATTACTGTGTGAACAATTAAAATTACTGTGTGAACATGTATTTAAATATTTCGGTTTGAAGGATTTATCTATTTACTTTATTTTCTGTTGTGAGAATTCGGCAGTGTGTACTTTAGGAGATGTAACCAAATATTCCAGGCAATAAATCGTGCAATCTATTGTTTGTAACTCCTTTATTCAAATTTCAAATATGTGTCCAGGTTTTCCGTGTTCGCACTGGGCTCCAAGGCATATCCTCACTTCGCTGCATTCGGGCACTACATGGACAAGATTCTCCACGAGCTGGGCGCCGAGAGGATATTCTCCATTGGGGAGGGTGATGAGTTGTGTGGCCAGGAGCAGAGCTTTCGCCAGTGGGCGGAAGGAGTTTTCACGGTACGAGTTTATGTCAATTAACTCTTATAATACAGTCAACAGACTCATCACTCAGTGGACTGTCCTGTACAGGACTTTGTTCCCAATACAGTCCGTCGAAATGTCTGTCTATCTTAAGCCAAATGTCCTGCGTCTGTTGCCGTCATGAGTACATTATTCATCAACTCTTGATTCCTTCTACCTTGTGGTCCCACTGTTCTCCATACCCACCGTGTACCACTCTCTATCTTTGTATTTTCAGACATGCCTGTTGTCTTAAATTCCCAAATATTTCTGTCATTAATTATATTTGTTCTAATCGCCAGTCTTCTTAATTACCGAGTTTCCGTTGGATAGATTTGTTTGCTGGATGAATGTTTGTCATTTTCTTTCTTTACTGTTTACGGTACTTTGTTTCTTGTACCTTTCTTCTTCATTAATGCTTTTACTGTATATGGTTTTATTTTTCGTTACTTGTAATCTCCAAGTCGTCTTCTGTAATTGAGTCCCAGCCTTCTTTTGTTGCGTAGTTGTAAGTCATCTGATATCTCTACGTCGACTTCTTTCATTGAGTCCCAGTCTTCTCTTGTGTTAAGTGTTAATTCATCTCATCTCTTACACTCGGCCTGAAAGAAAGAGTAAGAGCCCTCGCTCTCTCTTAAACTTCCGATGCGTTGATGGTGGGTTTATGAATTTCAATCCTACGCCCGCATGAAGTTGGAATTAAACGTTAACTTCTTGTTCAGAAAGGAATGGCAAAGTACTGAATGTTTAATTGCCTAGGAAATCAACCTGAGGTTGACGGAAAATTCTCGCAAAGGACGTGGGACTTTAAACTCTCAACATAGCTCTGTTTGTGCTACCCTTGATGGCAGCTCCTGTCTTATCACGTGTATGTCATTTTGTGTCTTTCACATTATAAGTGGAGAACTCTGCAGCTAAGCAGAGCAGGGCACGCACTTGTCCTGGCAGCCGGAAATGGCTGGCAAAGGCAGCGCTAAAAGATCCCTGTGTAGATGTGGAAGACTAAGGGAAACCACCACATTATCTTCCCAAGATTTCATGAATAGTCACATATCAAAGACACTTAATAGTAGAGTAGGGCAGCAAAAGCTGCATTTCAGAAAATGAAAAGTATCTTTTACAATAAGCCATTATCACTTATCGTAAGAAAGAGAGTGCTGAAATGCTATATAGAACTAGTTTTGCTGTATGGCAGGGAATCTTGGAATGTAAATGAATAAATTAGGAATAACTTAGAAGCAACAGAGATGTGGTTCCTAAGATGAATGTTGCGAATTCCTTGAACTGCCAGAGTAACTAATGACTTAAGCGGATTAACCTCTATACATCCACGGCTTCGAAGAAGATATGCCCGTACATTAATTTTCCATCTACATGGAACCTTGCAGGCGGCGTGTGAGACTTTCTGCCTGGGTGATGACGTCAACATCCATGAGGCCACGGGAGCTCTCAGCAACAGTGACCACAGCTGGACGCCCAACAGGTTCCGGATCACACCCATAGAGAACGCCAAGGAGCCTGATGCTTGTGAAGGTGGGTCTGAGTGTTGGCGTCATAGTGTGATGTAACATAATGGGGGGGGGGGGGTTAAGAGAGGAAATGAGAGAGAGAGAATAAGAGAGAGAGAGAGAGAGAGAACATGGGAGAGAGAGCATGAGAGCGAGAGGGAGAGAGATACAGAAAGAAAGAGAGAATGAGAGAGAGACAGAGAGTGGGGGAGAGAGAGAGAGAGAGAGAGAGAAGAGAGAGAGAGAGAGCAAGCAATGTGAATTCTGTTACTAGTCCCCCACTTTCTGCCATGATCTGGTTCCGTACCCTACTTACGCTCTATACGAACACATGAGCATTGTTTTGGGTACAATATGTTAGGAAGTTTTGTGTCATCATATTAAAATCGAGTACGTTGTGATGCCTTGTTTCATCAAACTAATGGCTCAGTACATCCGACTTCGACAAGTAGTTTTTGGGGTTTGTTTTTCGTAGCTTTTGACTGTCTCTAGTCTACCTACAAGGCAGCAGGCGTGTGTCTCTCTTCGTCTGGTTCCTATACCTTGACTGGTCTGACTTGGGATACCGTGTAGTAGTAGCACTATCGGCGGCATAGCTCTTGGTGTCACTGGAACAGAGTAAGGTGGAGGCACGACAGAGGTTTCTGGACGACATAATTTGCCAGAGAAAGGCATCGATGGTGCCACTTAGGAGGTCAAGTCCTGAACATGGGCAACAACAGTTTGACCATTCCTCCTGGTTTACATGGTAGGGTCCAGAGTCTGACCTGCAGGTCTCGAGTCCAGGCAAGTCGAGATTTTCCTACCGTTTTAGTTGACTGGTGAGTTCTTTGAACTCTTTAAGTCTGATGTACTCACTTTCAGGTAGATTCAGCCCTAAAAACGTGATGGCTGCTATCAGAGTGGGGATGATGTAGTGACATCTCTCTCGATCACGTACCGGACTTCCATCTCCACCTTTCTACCCTGGACTGTATGGCAGAGGTATCATTCTCTTCTCCAAGCCTAGAAACCATTGCGGTGTCGAAGGCTAGTTCTTCATCACAGTAGTCTTCCTTATAGTCGCAGAAGTAAAACACGAATGGAGCGTACAAATCACACTGAGAGACACCCCAGCCTGTGTCAATTAAAGGTGGGGGAAAGGCCAATCTCACTAGTGCCCAAACAAGCTGGACGGGCAAAGTAGAAACTAATAGGAAGATGAGCCAGTAATCAAATATTATCGATGTAAACGAAATAGTACAACTTGGATAACTGAGCTGTATGTTTCAGTTTATTTAATTATATACATTTTAAATATCCCTTTGATGGACCTCTTAAAACGTAAACATTGTTTTGAACACTAGGGAAATCAGGATCCCTCAACGTTTTTCAGTGAATTAAAATAGAGACAATTCTGCTTCAAAATGCTGACGTAAGTATGAGGCCATACCTGTATCTTGTGTAATCTATCCTTAGGAGACGTCCAACAATTGTATAATTCAACGTTACATGTGGGATCGTTTGCTTTCCTCAGCACTGTCTAAACTCCACGGGAAGCGAGTTCTACCCTGTACCCTGACGGAGAGAACCAACCTACAAGCGGAAGATTCTGAGTAAGTATTTGTGATGGGGGACCGTGGTGGCGCAGTAGTTAGAAACCTTGCCTGCCGACCTGGTGGTAATATATGGCTCTGTGTGTGTGTGTGTGTGCGTGCGTGTGTGTGTGTGCGCGCCTCAAAAGTTTCCAGTATACGGAAAGATGTATGCTTGAAACAATGAAAATATTGTTGACAGAAGACTTTCTGTGATAAAGAAAAGAGACTTCTAAACAGACAGTGAAACCCTGCAGTGTGTTGTCTAGAAATCAACATTTAAAAAGGAAGAAGACGCTATCAGAGGTGGTGCTTCCTTTAAAAGTTTAGGGTAAGACTCCGTGCTACAAAATATGTTAGATAAAGTGAAAACAATATTGGATAAAGTGAACATCATGTTGCATAAAGTGAACAAAATGTTGGATAATGTAACCATCATGTTGCATAAAGTGAACAAAATGTTGGATAAAGTGAACATCATGTTGCATAAAGTGAACAAAATGTTGGATAAAGTGAACATCATGTTGCATAAAGTGAACGCAATATTGTGCAAAGTAAACAAGCTTTTGGATAAAGTATGGAAAAATTGAAGGACATGGTAGATAAAGAGAGAAAAATGTTTGATAGAGTGACGAAAATAAATTCAACAAACTGAATGTCAACACCACTGTACTCAGATGCATACCTCATTCCTTAGCAGACATTTGCATGTTGTGTGTTTGAATCTATATTTTGTGTATAAATGTGTTGTATTTGTATAAATGTTTTGTGTTTGTGTAAATGTATTGTGTTTGTGTAAATGTATTTTGTGTGTGTAAATGTATTTGTATAAATGTTTTGTGTTTGTATAAATGTATTGCGTTTGTATAAATGTATTGTGTGTCTGTACATTTTTGTATTTGTGTCAATGCATTGTTTGTGTAAATGTATTTGTGTAAATGTATTGTGTTTGTGTAAATGTATTTGTGTAAATGTATTGTGTTTGTGTAAATGTATTGTGTTTATGTAAATGTGTTGTGTTCGTGTAAATGTTTTGTTTGTGTGTAAATGTATTTGTATAAATGTATTGTGCTTGTGTGAATGTTTTGTTGTTGTTTGTGAACCATCAGTAATAGTCAAGACATAACAAAATCAGTGCCAGACAGCTGTAAGCATTTTGTGGGGAATGTCTAAACAGTAAAGGCGACGAGGAAGTGGCTACTTCAAATCTTATCTCTTGGCCTAGAATATATGTCATCTACCTCGATCCGTGCTGACAGTACCTACATGGTTCCTGATGTCATCAGTGGGAGCTGCGTGTAGTCTGTCATTTGTGTTTCCTCGTGCAACAGACGCTCATTTATAGACAGCATCAGCCTCCCTTGTTCAACCTCTTTGATGCTTCTGGAAGTGCCCTGATGCAAGCAACTATTAAACTATTTCCTGGAACCTCACCGAGGGCAGACCACATGTCCATTAGTTGGTTATATGTTTGTACGTTGTTGTATGGACATATACAAATGGATACTGAATTTCTGAGACTTTATTATGATAACCAGCAACTGTTAGAGTCGCCGGTGAAACATCTCACGGTATTTTGTACCACAAGCCAGTCCCATTTCAGGTCTTCGTATATTAAGGTCATAGCTAATGAGATGGAATATTCAGATGTCGACCTCGCAGCTTCTCCTTCAGCGGAAAGGCACGTTTATAGGCTAGAATATCAACTGATCAACTTCATTGCACCGGGTTATATGCCATATGTCTCGGCCTCTTTTTACTGGGTGGCCTACATAAAGCGTCGCACAGAGCACGAAATCCGTAGCTCCAGCGACGACCCAGAAAAATTGCACTCGCGAACCGAATGACTGAAGTCAGAATCGAACCACAGCCTTCGAAGCGTGGCAGGTTAACCACTTCACCACGGAGACTGTTGTGTCAGGAACCTTCCTCAGCACACACACACACACACACACACACACACACACACACACACACACACACACACACACACACACACATCCACCCACCCACCCATCCACACACACAAAAATGGTGGCAGATGGGGACAATACCATGTCGATCCTATGTACATCCCATAACATTTCCTAGAACACTTCAGCTATCATTGTGTCCAGTTAAACAATGTTTTAGGTACACTTCAGCTATACTTGTGTCCAGATAGTTAGACCATGCCTTAACCTGGCCTATGACCTCCTGCAGCCGACAGACCATCCTCATCAAACTGAACACCCAGGGAGCCGATGAACTGGTCTACGTGCCTGGGGATCACGTGGGCGTCTTCCCCGCCAACTCTCCGGACATCGTGGATGGAATCCTGGCCAGGCTTCACAACTCTCCGTCTGCTGACCAGATCATTAGGACTGAGTTTCTGCATGAAGTGACCACTCCTCTGGGTGAGCCATTCTTTGTCTCTGTTTCCTTCTTATCGCTTGTCTCGGAATATATTATTTTGTCAATAATTTATTATTTTGTCATGGAATTCATTATTTTGTCACGGAATTTATTATTTGTCACGGAATGAATGTCTTGTCCCCTTGTTATCGTTTGCTACGGAATTTATTATTTTGTCACGAATTTATTTCTAGTCTACTTGTTATCGTTTGTCACCTTGACCGTAGCCATTTTGTTTATTCACATATTAATTCCTGACCTGTAATTGCCAGGTACAAACAAAACCTGGACGCTGTTTGAGAAGATGCCTGTTTGTAGCATGCGTATGGCCTTCACCTACTTCCTGGACGTGACCACACCTCCGTCTCAAGCTCTTCTTCAGCTGCTGGCCACACAGGCAACACGCGATATGGACCGCACACGACTGGAACTGCTGGCCACAGTAAACATTCATGTTGCTATGTCACGTGTCTATGTGCTCATCAATGAACTCCTGTGGCGATGGGTGGGGACAGTTAGTCTTCCAGCTTTAAAATGTGGGTCAGCCCGAGTCAGTCCACTCCTATGTCATATTTGCCTACTGATATGATTGCTTGTCTGTGAGATGTCAGGTTAACCGCCTGTATGTATATGTGTCTATGAGATATCGGATTGCGTTCCTGTATGATGTCTTATTTTTCGCCTGTATGTAAATATGTCTTTGGGATATCGTATTCAGTGTCTCTGAGATGTCTTATTGAGTATCTGTGAGATGTTGTATGGACTGTCTCTAAGATGTCATTTTTCTCGCATTATGAGTGTGATCTTTGAGAATTCAGATTTCCCACTTGTATCTATATGCCATAGTCCGACTGCGCTTCTTGAATACTCTTTTGTGAATGCGACTCAAGTTCATTGCCAGCCTGCGGCATGTATGGTAATAGCTCTGTCTAGTGCGCCCGCCTTCATAGGGGTAACGACTGTAGGTAATTTCTTGTGCACTCGGCACCATGGTCATCTCTCAGCCTATGATTTGCTGATGGTTATTTTACAATACTTTCCACATTACACCAACTCGAACACTAGTTAACTCTAACAGGAGCCAACTCAAACAACAGTTAACTCGGACACTGTTTATGAGTTTCTACATATAATATTCTGCACAGACGGATATACAACCACTTATTCCACAATTAGTTCACAATACAATTACATCACTATTTAAGAGCGTGGCACACTTTTTGGCCTAACTCTATTACATCTCACCATGTCTGTACTGGACGATGGCTGAACACAGACTGCCTGTTCAGAGCCCACTTCCTGTCACATGGGAAGCGTGTCGCAACGTTTTCACGTTGCGTGACAAGTACTTGCTTTCCACGGTCGGGTGTTCCCTTGCTGAACACCATTATAACCTCTACACTCCGACCTGGACTATGGTTTAACTCTGCCATGACGTCATAAGGGCCATGGCACTATATGTAACAGAAGTTATGGCGAGTTAAAAGAAACAGATCGTGCATAAATATACAATTAAAGTAAATGATGTTATTTTGTGGTAAGTGCAGACATTCAGATATCTGGGCACATGGATAACATCAGATGGAGGATGCATCACTAAGATAAAGAACATATTTTTTTTTTCCATGCCTTTCCATCCTGTTTCAGGATATTGCGGTCAACATCAGCATCTTTCAGCTGTATGTTGATTCCTAGGCTAGGATTACGCTCATCAGCACGCCACGACTTTCTGAGCGACCGGCTCCATACTCTCATAAGTCACTGGTGCGACTCGAACCGCTTCCAATTCTCGTGCACTCACGTCAATCACGAGAGTATTCGGAGTTACGGAGAAAGCTGCTAACTCCTCGGCCAGGGAGCAGGCAAAGAACAGAATATGACAAGCAAAAACTGTATCCTATCAAATGAAGAACATTTTATGTATTATGTCCTTGTCAATGAAAGTTACAAAAAGAGTTCTTTGATGTTACATAAAGCCAGTTCTAATATATGGCTACGAATCATGGACAAGTAGAAAAAAAAATTGTTTCAATGCAGTTTCATGTGTGGGTATATGATGTGATGTGATAGCACCATCACATTGGGAAGATCTTAAGCACAGTGGCAAGCGACGAGCCACAGAAGCCAAACATAGCGGGAGAGTGACCGTCCATTTGTTTATCTTGTTCCTCTTGTACCTTGCGGTGTCAAGACGAAGCATAAACAGCGGGATAGTGCCCGTTTATGGGCGTCTTGTGTCGAGATTCCCATGGACTCTGCTATTCCCTCTGTCTATCGTTTGCATGGTTCGGACCGCCTAATCGCTAACGCCTAACTATATAAATAAATGATGATAATAAACAGCAATATATCGTGCCACAGACTGTTTGTGTTTTCTTTGTTTATATTCGCCAAGGGAGTACACTGTATTGAATCACTGCACTTTCAGAATGCCAGCGAGTACGAGGAGTGGAAGTACGACTTGAGTCCAAACATCCTGGAGGTGCTCGACCAGTTCTCCTCGCTCAAAGTCTCGCCCTCGCTGCTGCTGACCCAGCTTCCACTGCTGCAGCAGCGATACTACAGCATCAGCTCGTCGCCCCAGATGTTCCCTGGCGAGATCCACGCCACAGTTGCTGTCGTCAAGTTCAGAACTCAAGGTATTCTTTCTTGTATGATCATATACATCGGCTTCATGTCTGCTGCATTCAGTGTTGATGTGAACTTAGCTTGCTAGCTTCTGGGCATATCCCGTAGAACAGTTGTTCTCAACCAGTGGGGAATTCCCCCCAGTGTGGAATTTTAGGGTTTCCGGGGGGGGGGGGAAATTAAGACCAAGATTGGCAGACTCAAAATGGCTCAGGTACAATATCCTGGTTTTGTATTGAGCGTTTTGTTTGATGAAGCACAATTTTCTGGCATTCTTGTGTTGTGTATAAGTGACAATTCTTTGACGTTTTAACTGTTTGTTTATTGTAATATAATTAATTTGGTGTGTTAATAAAATATTGTGAATATAACAATTCACCTTTTGAGGCTGACCATTTTGGAAAGGGGGGAATTCTTCTTTTGGTCGCTGGAAAGGGGAGAATGACATTCTGACACATAGTGAAAGGATGCATGGGCTAGAAAAGTTTCCGAACCACTGCTGTAGAATAGTCATTCATGTGGACACTTAAGAAGGATATACTGGTCCATTTGTCCTTTAAGGATCATGTGGAAGCTTTGGTGGTGAAGGCTGGTAGGGGACTTAATGTATTGAGGGATATGGCAGCAGCCGGGGTAGATCAGAGGATGCTGTACAGGCTCTTTCAGCATTTAATATTTGTCACTGAGTATGGTTTAGGGCTGCTGACAGTATCAAAGAGCCAGTTTGAAAGGTTAGAGCGCATACAGAATGCCGCCATGCGGTTAATCCTGGGGTGCATAAAGGACACAACAATTATATGCATGAGGCATATCCTGGCGCTACCAACAATGACAGATAGGCATAGGATCTTTCAGGCCAAATGGTACCTGAGAGTTGCTGCATATAGGGATCACCCGCTGCATGCAGCCATGGATATAGTCAATGTCATAGACTAAGACGAGGCAGGTCCTGGATGGCACAGGCAGAACTTTCTATACGTCAGGTGTGTGATCTAGAGACCATCAATCGTGAAAGAGAGTGGGCTGAAGTTCCGGAAGACATGACAGACTGGCACAATGTAAAAATAACACTGGGTAGTGAGTGCACGGAATGGGCAGCGGGTCGCACTGAGTTTTAAGTGCAACAGTTGATCCAGAGCAACACACATCAAGGCGACATGGTCATCTACACCGATGGGTCAGTTGTGAGAAACAGACGTAGTTGTTGAGGTTTTATTGCAAAGGCTAATGGACGAATCTTGAAAAAGGAGAGTCTGGCATATGATACTGCGACCTCCAGCATGAGAATGGAGGTGGAGGCAGTAGCAGCGGCATTCCATTGGCTGGAGGAGACTACTGCAACACACATTGTATTCATTACGGATTCAAAGAATATGCTTTTCGTGTGGAATGGCTCTCGTCGCTTCAGAGGTCACAGATTGTGAGCTTTGTATGGGTATTTTGCCCTGGCCATGCGGGGATGCGGGGGAATGAACAGGCTGATAGGCTAGCAGGGAATGCACCTCTTGGTGGTAGATTGCCTATGGACAAGAGGGGGGTGGTCGTGCGCTTGTGGGACCAGGTGGTGAAGGCGGAGGAACAGATTGAGAACACATATTAGGAAAGAATGAGATTGCCGGGGATCGGCAGGCGTTCTGGAAGAATCTCAAAACTGAGAGGGAAGGCCAGGAGAACTTTAATCAGATAGCGGTGGTAACGATTAGTAGTATGACTCTTCGCTGGCTGTTGAACGAGGGGACGGAGCACGTATGGGAATGTCCTGAGTGCAGTGATGTCGGTTCTTAACTCAACTCAACATACTGGTGCATTTCGGCAGAGATATACAAAGCAGGTGGACTGGTTCTAACAGAGCAGCTTCACCAAGTCTTTACAAACATTTGGGTGAACGAGATCATGTCACAAGATTTCAAGGAAGAGTCAATAGTCCACCTTTACAAACGTAAAGGAAACCGCCAATCCTGTGACAACCACCGAGGCATCTCCTTGCTTTCAATTGCAGGGAAGATACTCGCCAGAATTCTTCTCAATCGCCTCACAGCCCATCTCGACCATGGTCTTCTTCCTGAGAGTCAGTGTGGCTTCAGAAAAGAACGAGGAACTGTTGACATGATTTTCGCTGCACGACAGCTGCAAGAGAAATGCCAGGAACTGAACTCCGAAATTTTCTCCACTTTCATTGATCTTACCAAAGCTTTTGGTCAGTCAACAGAGAAGGACTGGAAGATTATAGCGAAATATGGCTGTCCACAAAAGTTTGTCCAAATAGTGCGGTTATTTCATGATGGTATGCAGGCAAGAGTACAGGAACATGGTGAGCTGTCTGAGCCATTTCCTGTCACCAATGAAGTGAAGCAAGGATGTGTCCTGGCACCAACACTGTTCAGCCTCGTGTTTTCAGCTATGATGACGAATGCCTTTGAGAACAACGACATTGGGATAGACATCAACTAGTGCATGGATGGAAAAATGTTCAATCTTAGAAGGCTGAAAGCTAAAACCAAAAACTATCAGCGATACCGTCAGAGAGCTACTGTGTGCTGATGATTGCGCTCTATATGCCAACTCAGAGGCAGACATGCAACACAGTGTTTCAGCTTTCTCATATGCCTGTGCCAACATTGGGCTCAATAGAAACTTGGAGAAGACTGCAGTTATGTGCTAGCCAGCTCCAGGGATTAATCACACCGTGCCGAATATCAAAGTGAATGGCCAAAGACTAAGTGCTGTGGACAAATCCACCTATCTTGGCAGCACTGTGTCATAAGCTGCCACAATTGATGACGAAGTGAATACAAGTATCTCCAAGTCCAGCGTGACCATTGGCAGACTATACAAGAATGTATGGGACAGAAATAGAATAAACCTGCAAACAAATCTGAAAGTCTATAAAGCTGATGTATTATCTACACCGCTATATGATTGTGACACCTGGACTGTTTACCAGTGACACGCTAGGCAATTAAACCACTTCCACACAGTCTGCCTTAGGAAGCTATTGAAGAGTAAATGGCAAGACAAGATCCCAGACACTGAAGTCCTAGAAAGAGCTTCCATGCCCAGTGTCCATACTACTAATGAAGAATCAGATTCGTTGGGCTGGTCATTTGACTCGCATGGGAGATCACAGGCTGCCTAAATGAATGTTTTACTGCAAGCTGCTTTGTGGTAAACGCTCCCAAGGCGGCCAGAGGAAACGCTTTAAAGACACTCTGAAGATCTCACTAAAAGCTTTAGAAATTCATCATGACACTTGGGAGACTGCTGCCAAAGACAGAAATTCGTGGCGTACATCATTACACAAGGATGCAGTCACTTGTGAAGCAACCAGGACTGCACGAGCTGTGAATAAAAGGCTGGACAAAAGCACCACTGCAGGAGATCCTCCTCCTGGAACGTCAAGCATTATTTCCCACATTGTCAAAGAACATTTCGAGCCAAAATAGGCATTATCAGCCATCTTAGAACTCACGGCTCCATACCTTCAACCACACTGGATGAAATGAATGGTCACCATCATTCTTGATGGACAAACAACAACACTGGTCCATTCTATGGATATGTGGATTTTGTACACTCTAACCCGTATCAAACAACATGAAATCATTATTAACATAAAGAGAGATTAACAATGCATTAAATCAAGAATTGCCAAATGTTATGCATAGTCAACACTACTATATGACGCGGAAGCCTCGACAATGAACAAGCGACTAGAAAGTCGAATAAAGGCCCTGGCTATATGGATATACAGATGACTATTTCATGAAAACAAAAACAATCAAATACAGAAGTTCTAGAAAATCTGGGAGCGAGAAGATAGTTAATGAAAGAATTTTAAAAATAGGCAAGGGAATTTTTCGGCTACTTTAAAAGACATAACATTCTTATACTAAACCATACTGGAGGGTAAGGTTGGAGGCAAGCGAGCAAGAGGTAGACAACGATACAAGTGGGAAGATAACATAAAGAGATGAAAGAACATCAGTCTGACAGAACGTACAGTCAGAGCGAGAGATAGACAGTGTTTGAGTCCCATTACAGCCAACCTTCATTGTAGAGACGGCGTCTGATTGATTGTGTGAGAGTTGGGTGAGATCGAGTAACGGATTTGTGTTGATGTTTCTCTCTGTGTGCCAATGTTCAATCTGCATTTAACAAACCATACGCAGTTGTGAAGAATATGTTCGGTGACTGTTCTGCCAGTCTACGCATGCACCAAGTGACGACCAACATCTGTCTATGTACGTGCTCTTTCAGTCTAATGTGTTAAATTATTTGACACTTTAATTAGTGAATATGTTTTCTTTGGTGAGTAAAACCGCGTTTACATTCTCCCAGACGGCGCAGGCCCCCTCCACGAAGGCGTCTGTTCTGGCTGGCTGAGCCGCTGTCCTCCAGGAACTACAGTGCCGTGTCTGGTCCGCGCGTGAGTATTGTCTGTTATGTTTTGAAGTCTTCACACACCATCTACCACCCAGAGTGGCAAACTGTTTAAATCATAAATACATGAAGTGAGTGTCGTTTACACACGCAAGATTTATTATTAAATAAGACAAGTTCACGGTGGTTTACGATTGTACAAGCTTGGTTAACAGTTGTACAAACAACGTTCTCAGTCGTACAAACATCGTTCACAATTGTTCAAAGAGCGTTCTCAGTTGAAAAAAAAGAGCGTTTTCAGTTGTACAAACAACAATATCAGCTGTAAAGCTTTCCGAGGTGCTAGTATTCAGTTTTACACTGGTGGTCACAGCTGTACCCCGGTGGTCACGATTGTACAGTGTTTGTCAAAGTTGTACAGTGGTGGTCATTGTTGTTGTAGATGTACACTGGTGGTAACAGTTGTACCTTGGTGGTCACAGTTGTACCCTGGTGGTCACAGGTGTACACTGGTGGTCAGTTGTACACTGGTGGTCACAGTTGTACACTGGTGGTCACGGATGTATCCTGGTGGTCATAGTTGTTCACTGGTGGTCAAAGTTGTACCCTGGTGGTCATAGTTGTACACTGGTGGCCACAGTTGTACCCTGGAGGTAAGTTACACAGTGGTGGTTATTGTTGTACACTGGTGGTCACAGTTGTACCCTGGTGGTCACAGATGTATCCTGGTGGTCATAGTTGTTCACTGGTGGTCACAGTTGTACCCTGGTGGTCATAGTTGTACACTGGTGGCCACAGTTGTACCCTGGAGGTAAGTTACACAGTGGTGGTTATTGTTGTACACTGGTGGTCACAGTTGTACCCTGGTTGTCACAGTTGTATCCTGGTGGTCACAATTGTACCCTGGGGCTCACAGTTATAGCCTTGTGGTCACAGTTATTGCCAGGTGGTCACAGTTCTACCCTGGTCGTAATAGATGTACACAGGTGGTCACAGTTGTACACAGGTGGTCACAGTTGTACCCTGGTGGTCACAGTTGTACCCTGGTGGTCACAGTTGTACCCTGAGGTCACAGTTGTACCCTGAGGTCACAGTTATAGCCGTGTGGTCATGGCCATGGCCTTGTGATCAGTTGTACCCTGGTGGTCACAGATGTACCCTGGCGGTCACAGTTGTACCCTGGGGTCACAGTTATGGCCTGATGGTCACAATTATGGCCTGGTGGTCACAGTTGTACCCTGGTGGTTACTGTTGTAACCTGGTGGTAACAATTGTACCCTCGTGGTTACAGCTGTGCCCTGGTGGTCACAGTTGTACCTTGGTGGTCACAGTTGTACCTTGGTGGTCACAGTTGTACCTTGGTGTCACAGTTGTATCCTGGTGGTCACAGTTGTACCTTGGTGGTCACAGTTGTACCCTGGTGTCACAGTTGTACCTTGGTGGTCACAATTGTACCTTGGTGGTCACAGTTGTACCTTGGTGTCACAGTTGTACCCTGGTGGTCACAGTTGTACCTTGGTGGTCACAGTTGTACCCTGGTGTCACAGTTGTACCTTGGTGGTCACAGTTGTACCTTGGTATCACAGTTGAACCTTGGTGGTCACAGTTGTACCCTGGTGTCACAGTTGTACCTTGGTGGTCACAGTTGTACCTTGGTGGTCACAGTTGTACCCTGGTGTCACAGTTGTACCCTTGTGGTCACAGTTGTACCCTGGTGGTCACAGTTGAACCTTGGTGGTCACAGTTGTACCCTGGTGTCACAGTTGTACCTTGGTGGTCACAGTTGTACCTTGGTGGTCACAGTTGTACCCTGGTGTCACAGTTGTACCCTTGTGGTCACAGTTGTACCCTGGTGGTCACAGTTGTACCCTGGTGGTCACAGTTGTACCCTGGTGGTCACAGTTGTACCTTGGTGGTCACAGTTGTACCCTGGTGGTCACAGTTGTACCCTCGTGGTTACAGCTGTGCCCTGGTGGTCACAGTTGTACCCTGGTGGTCACAGTTGTACCCTCGTGGTTACTGCTGTGCCCTGGTGGTCACAGTTGTACCCTGGTGGTCACAGTTGTACCTTGGTGGTCACAGTTGTACCCTGGTGTCACAGTTGTACCTTGGTGGTCACAGTTGTACCTTGGTGGTCACAGTTGTACCTTGGTGTCACAGTTGTACCCTGGTGGTCACAGTTGTACCTTGGTGATCACAGTTGTACCCTGGTGTCACAGTTGTACCTTGGTGGTCACAGTTGTACCTTGGTGTCACAGTTGTACCTTGGTGGTCACAGTTGTACCCTGGTGTCACAGTTGTACCTTGGTGGTCACAGTTGTACCTTGGTGGTCACAGTTGTACCCTGGTGTCACAGTTGTACCCTGGTGGTCACAGTTGTACCCTGGTGGTCACAGTTGTACCCTGGTGGTCACAGTTGTACCCTGGTGGTCACAGTTGTACCTTGGTGGTCACAGTTGTACCCTGGTGGTCACAGTTGTACCCTCGTGGTTACAGCTGTGCCCTGGTGGTCACAGTTGTACCCTTGGTGGTCACAGTTGTACCCTCGTGGTTACAGCTGTGCCCTGGTGGTCACAGTTGTACCCTGGTGGTCACAGTTGTACCCTGGTGGTCACAGTTGTACCCTGGTGTCACAGTTACACAGAATGGGAGTCACAATGTCATAGAAAAAGTAAATCCCCACGTCAAAGGGATTCGAACATGGGGCCAGCACGCAGGTGGTACTGATGTATGCTCCATCTTTGATCTTGACAGAGCCCCCACCTTCCACCTGCCGGAGGACCCATCCCTGCCAGTCATCATGGTGGGTCCAGGGACCGGGATCGCCCCCTTCAGGTCGTTCTGGCAACAGAGAAGCATAGACCTGGAGATGCTCAACGTGCCCTCTCGTAAGTTCTGTCTGTTGTGTGCGAGTCACAGTCTGGGTGTGCGAGGGACAACTGGAGTGTTTGAGTCACAATCTGGGTGTGCGAGTGACAACTGGAGTGTTTGAGTCACAGTCTGGGTGTGCGAGGGACAACTGGAGTGTTTGAGTCACAGTCTGGGTGTGCGAGGGACAACTGGAGTGTTTGAGTCACAGTCTGGGTGTGCGAGGGACAACTGGAGTGTTTGAGTCACAGTCCGGGTGTGCGAGGGACAACTGGAGTGTTTGAGTCACAGTCCGGGAGTGCGAGTGACAACTGGAGTGTTTGAGTCACAGTCCGGGTGTGCGAGGGACAACTGGAGTGTTTGAGTCACAGTCCGGGAGTGCGAGTGACAACTGGAGTGTTTGAGTCACAGTCCGGGTGTGCGAGGGACAACTGGAGTGTTTGAGTCACAGTCCGGGAGTGCGAGTGACAACTGGAGTGTTTTAGTCACAGTCCGAGCGTGCGAGTGACAACTGGGGGTGTTTGTGACATACGTTGGATGTTTTATTCGTATTCTAGTGTCTGCGTCACAGTCTTGATCCCCGAGACACAGTTTGGGTGTTTGAGTCATAATTTGAAAGCTTGCGTCATAATTTGGGTTGTTGAGTCATAGTATGGATGTTGCAGAAACAGTTCGGAGTTATAATCTGGGTGCTTGAGACCCAGTGTTGGTGCTTGAAACATAATTTACATGTCTGGGATACAGTGTCCCAAGTGTCAGTCACAATAATGGTTATAATCATAATTCGGGTATCTATTATCTGTTGGGATATGATCCTTGCACTCCGGACAAGTACATAGGTGCTCAGATCCCCCCCCCCCCCCCCCCAGTATATGCATCAGCGTCCGGTGGTTAGTTAGTGCCAGTTCTGTGTTGGTTGACGAGGCCCCTCATTCTCCTGATGTACCTCTCGCGTCTGGCTGTGCCAATTCTTACTCCCAGGTCTTTCACCCTGGACAACGATGTGGATTCACTGACGTCAAAGTCCTCCGCTCTGTACATCTCTCTAAGGGTATTACTAACATCGGTACGATCTATGGGCTGGCCATCTACAGGGGATGCAGAGCCAGCAAGTTTATCAGCTCGTTCAGCTATGCGGTTTTGTGAGTGACATGTCGGGTATTTGAGTAACAGTTGGGGTGGCTGAATGGTACTTGTGTCCGAGTCACAGTCTTTGTGCTCTTGTTAAAGTGGATTCACTGTTCGTGTGTTTAGGACATAATGTATGTGTCTTTCATTCACAAATTTGGTGGGGAGCTAGAATAAAGACAAATTAAACTTTGAAATAGAAATAAATACGTGAGGAATAAAACTCAAAATACTGGAGTCAACATTTGAGAAATAAAAGCAGTACCCACTAATATGCTATTAACCCCTTCTGTCTGTGGTCATACTTCTTCTTCTCTCGTTCAACTTCCATGGAATAGAGGCATTCTTGGTTATGATTGGTTGGATGTGATAGCTACAGTTGTCTACGGGATGAGGGAGGCTGTGTCATACCGACTCTCCTTATGCAATAAGTCACTGTTATTGAATGTCAGAGGGAGAGGGGGACAGAGAGAGAGAGAGAGAGAGAGTTAGAGAGAGAGAGAGTTAGAGAGAGAGAGAGTTAGAGAGAGAGAGAGGTTGAGAGAGAGAGGTTGAGAGAGAGAGGTTGAGAGAGAGAGAGAGAGAGAGAGAGAGAGAGAGAGAGAGAGAGAGAGAGAGAGAGAGAGATCTGAGATATATCGCAGTAAGCGTAGGGACGTTAGTAATAAATTAGGGAAAGCTTTGAAGGAATGGAAATGTGGTTGCTGAGACACATGTTGCGAATACCTTGGACTGCCGGAGTAACTAACGACGATTATCTGGAAGAGGCTAATGAAACTAGAACATTATACACAACAATAACAAAGCGATAACTTTCTGTGGTCACGTGATGAGAAGAGAAGCATTGGAGAGAACTTTGACGACGGGAAAGATCAATGGGACAAGATACAGAGGCAGATTGAGAAAAATGATGTTGAATAGACTGAGAAGTGGAATTGAGGAATACCATCAGCCGAGTTGATCCGGAACACCCGGGGTGGAGATGTACGGCGAGGTTGAGTTGAGACAAGAACCAACAGCACCCTACGCTATACATTCCCATACGTGCTCCATCCCCAACTTTAAAAACCAGCGAAGAGTGTCAATACTAATGGTGCCCGTTGCAGTCATGGTTATATGTCCCTGTTTTCGTTCATCGTTTCGTTGATGGCTGCAGAAATGTGGTTTCTGAGAAAAATGCAAAGAATACCATGGACAGATAGAAAAACCAATGACCAAGTACTACAGGAGACAAATGAAAATCGTAAATTGATTAGAGAAATTAGACGTAGACAGTCAAAATTTTTTGGACATGTTATGAGAAGAAATGGATTGGAGAACTTAGTGACAGCTGGCAAGATCGAAGGGAACAGACCAAGAGGAAGACAGAGAGGAAAATACCTGGATGGCTTGGCCACATGGCATGGACGAGACAGGAACACTGAGCTGATCCACGACTCTGGTGATCGAGTGAAATGGCGAATCATGACCGCCCACGCTTTCCGGCAAGGCACATGATTGATTGATTGATTGATTTCGTTCCTCCGAGTCTTGAATATGGAACAGATGCTCTGGTTACTTCATCATTCTCTCCAGGCTATGATGATTTATTTGTTATCCCACACTATGCACGTGTTCCCAAAGGGCAATGACCTAGACAATCTGTCAACCCACCCCAGCATGTCCTGGGGGTAGGATCCAACGGTTGTTCTCTATCTTTGGTGTTTGAATTGAATCATGCCCCGATGAAGGAAGTATGCATGACTTCACCTTTCTCACCGTGCCCTATGAGCCCGTTACAATCACGGCATGTGCGTGTGTGTGTGTGGGGGGTGGGTGGGTGGGTGGGTTGGTGGATAGAATAAACACCTTCGCCGGCTGGTAGGGCACATGACTATACATAAATGTAGCAGAAGGTAGATCATCTGGTGAAATGTTTCTCCCCAACAGAGGACAACCAGAAGAAATTCGGCGAGATGAGCATGTACTTCGGCTGTCGCACAATCTCGCAAGACAACATCTATGGGAAAGAACTGGAGGAGATAAAGCAAGCAGGAGTTCTGTCCACTTACTTCATAGCCCTGTCCAGAGAACCTGATGTACCAAAGGTGAGGCCATTTATTTAATACGTTGACATATGTTTTATATGTCTTATTATGTCATTTCGCCAGCCTCGGAACATAAGCCCTCATATATCTAAGCACGACCTACTAGTCTGTGAAGAAATTGAAGAAAAAACAAACGTGTGTTTGGGGCTGGGGAGAGGAGGAGGAATAATACTTGGAGGTAGGTTTTTTTCCCCTCATATCCTTTACAGGACATTGCAGTCAATACCAGCATTTTTCAGCTCATGGTGATGTTTTCTCAAGGTTTTACGTTCAGTAGTTTGCCATTGCTTTCTGAACTACCGGCTCACTTACCTCCATACGTAACCAGCGCGACGCGATCCGCTGACGAATCTCGCTCAGCTGTGTTTCACACGTGAGTATACGGGATTACGAACGACGTCCTTATTCCCTTCGCCAAGAAGACCGGCTGGAGGTGGTTAGTTTTACAATAAATTCAAAGAATATCATTGACGGACGGAACAACCAGTGACAGAAGAACCAATGACAGCAGAATCAATGACAACTGTCATCTGATTCGAGAAATTACACGTAGCATGTCAAGATGTGTTTAGCACGTTATGATAGAAATACACCGGAGAATTTAGTGACAACTGGCAAGATTATTGTTAAAAGAGCAAGAGGAAGGCATAGAGATACATTTCTGGATGGCTTGGCTACAAGGAATAATGGAGACAAGAGAACAGACACGATTCAAGACTGGTGATTGTGTGAGAGGGCGAACTGTGACTTATCGACATGACTCGTGATGATGACAAATTTTACGATAACACTGTCATAAATAACGGAGAGGCTGAGAACAAAATTCGCGAGTATTGATTGGTAGAACAGAATGAATGAAACAGTTATCAGATGGAAAATTAGCTACACGTAAGGAGTACTTGAACCCGACGCGTCCGTGAACTTTCTCTGAAGGAATGGTGTGGTAACATACACGTTAGGGTCTGGGTCTGCATAGCGATGGTTAATGAACGTTATGTAGAATAGGAGAGTCTGGTGTATGATATCACTTACTCCAGCATGAGCTTAGAGGTGGAGGCTGTAACCAGACTGCTCTGATAGTTGGAGAGTAGCTCAGAACAATGGAGAGTTACAAAACATGTTAAGTAACATAGACACCCGTATGATACGCGTGGAGCGGGTTCCATGGCTGGGTAAGACCAAGGGCATGCGGGTGTACGAAGAAATGAATCGGCTGATATTCTGGATGATGCGGCGCATTTGGGCGGCGAGCTAAGTTATGACAAGACTGATGTGGTACAGGCTTTCTGGGATCGAGGCAAACGTGCAGCAAAACAAACAAAATACATTGTACTCGTGTTTTAGTAAAGGTCACAATATACTTATCGTATGTTTTGGTGATTCATTGATACACCATGAAAGGATGATTCAGCCAAGAGGTGAACAGAGGATCTAGATGACACAAGACACGTAAAGGAAAACGCAGATAGGTGTTCAATCAGGCTGCCACTAATAGTAGCAGCTTGGGAACTCTTTGATGGCTACTGATGTAGGAGAGTGAGCAGGCGAGGAAATGTCTCAAGTTGGTTCTTGATTTCATCATTTATATTGAATATTTCTCGGAAGGAACTTCGACGAACGACCAAATACACACCATAAACATTATCAAAGGCTAGGTCGACTATCTACTGGGAGCCTAGAGTAGAAGAGGATGGATTCAACATGGACATTATACAGCTCAATATTCTAGATTAGAAGAGAATAGATTCAACATGGACATTATACAGCTCAATACTCTAGATTAGAAGATAGATAGATTCAACATGAAGATTGTGTAGCTCTATACCCAAGTGTAGAGGGGGATAGAATTCAACATGAAGATAGTTTAGCTCTATACCGGAGGTTACAAGAGAACAGATAACAAATAATCATTAACTGCTGCTGTTTTATTAAATTAGATGTAGCTTGAATGAATGCTTATTTGGTAAACGTGTGTTGTTTCTGATCCCCAGGTCTACGTACAGGACATCCTACTGAGCAATGCTGAGCTGGTGCACGATCTGATCGTTAGGAAGGGGGGCCACTTCTACGTCTGTGGGGATGTTTCCATGGCCCATGATGTGACTAGAACACTGGAGGCGGTGCTCAAGGAACAAGGACGGATATCTGCTGAGGAAGCTAGTAAATTTGTTACAAAGCTACGAGTAAGTAACCACAAATACGTGAATAATACACATTCAGACATAAATATCTAAAGAGATAGGTAAAACTAAGCACGAGGACAGTCAAATAGTATATGTGTAATACTTCTACATATGGTGCTATATGGGGCAGGTTGTGGGCAATGAACATACAATTAAAACTTTGGCATGAGGCCATTGGGATATATATATATATATAGCACCGAATGTTGCACGGCGCTCATCAAACTCTACTCCACATTGTGCTAATGGCTTCAGACTGAAGAGCGCAATTGGGAGGGCAAAAGCTAGCACATACAACCTAAAAACTTACTGTCATGGCCGGGCAGACCAGGCCCTACGCCTTGGACGGCAACTGTTCTAGGATGGAAGCTTCGACAGGCGGACAGTTAGAGTATTGCTTTACTTATCCTGCAGCTTCTCCAGCTTGTTTTGTTCCAGACGTATTGGTGTTACCTTTCCTCTAGAGTTAACTAGGCAGGCCGAAAGGGGTACTATGCTCCATGGGCAACACGTGGTCTCTAAATTAAAACTTATGCTTAATTCCTAATAAGTTCTCAGTCCTAGTGTTGTTTTTGCTAGAAGGTTCTCAATTCAAGTTCTTCACACTTCTACGACCTCAATATTCGCGATATTATGTTGTCTCGGTTCTACCCCATAGTCACGTGGTATACACATTCTGAACATACGGGTAACTCTCGCAGCCACGAGTGCAACCGTTGAATGCTATCTATCATGATCGAGGCCATTATTCTGACTCTCGTGCAGCCTCGCAATATGAGCGAAATTTTTAGTGTAAACACAAAAGCAGCAGACAATAGTTTGCACAATTTATTGCTTGGAATATAGGCAAGACCCCCCCCCCCCCCCCCACCCCCGGCAATATCTCAACTCCTGCTAAATAGCTGCCATACAATTAACAAAGAAAAGACATTTCTAATACTGGATTCGACGACGAATAATGAACGATTCCTCAAATGCACAGAGGCCATAACAATTAGGCATCAAAGACCGGGGTTATGCCGACAGAAAGACTTTATGGTGACTGCATTGTTCGTAGGGTTAACAAATGCTCCACATTCCAATATTTTCAGAGACAGTGTGTCTTATGTATGTCAGCCAACACATGATTCATCTATTAACTTCAGGTGATAGATAAGCCGTGTGCACCTGAGAGATGCAGCGAAATATGCCAGGCAATATATTGTGCAACCTATTGTTTGTGTCTTATGTATTTAAATTCCCTCAGGGAATACACTGTTGTAAACTCCCGGAGTCATTACAGAAAACTGATGGCGGATTCTTCATTTGTTAGCCTGTCCAGCATCTTCCACAGAAATCCCACAAAGTCTAATCTTTCCTGAGCTTGAATACCACCGGCACCATTAGCTTCTAAACAAATGGAATATTAAATGTCTTAACCATTTACTTCATGGTTTTATTTTCTCAGGACACAAATCGCTTCCATGAGGACATCTTTGGAGTCAATGTCCGGCGACCAGGAGACCAGCCTGAACGATCGAGAGATCAGAGTCTCCGGGCGTTGCAATACTTGAACTCAACCAGCAGGATAGCCAAGCCGGACGCGTTCAAAGAGAAAGCCATGCCAATAGTTCCTTCTGTAAGTGCTTTTGATATAGTAGTGAGGTTAGAGAAAACTACCTCATTATCTCTGCTAATAGTTCTTTTCGTAGGGGCTTTTTTAATATATTAGAGAAGTCTTCTCAGAGTTGATCCAGAACACCATAGACCGGGATCTGTGGAGAGTCATGAACGCCTACATCAGCTGGCATGGCACGTAATGATGATGAGAGTTGCTAGGGAAAACTACCACATTATGTATGCAGATAATTCATTCCATAATTGCTTTTACATTATAGTCTAGTGGAAAATAGTGCATTATCTTTGCCAATAGTTACTTCTGTAATTAATATTATATAATAGTAGAAAGGCTCAGGGAAACTACCACATTATTTCTGCTAATAGTTCATTCAAGTTCTTTTATTTTATAGTATAAGTTTGGAGGAAAATACTACATTATCAATGAGAAGAGTTCCTCCCATAACTGCTTCTGCGCTCAATAGAGCTCCCAAGAAACTGACTGAAGATCACAAAATGAACCTAGTGAACCTTTCAACCATGACCAACAAGACAAAGCATTTATCAAGGCAGTGGAGACATCCTTCTCCACCTTCAATCAAGAGATTTAAGGCTACGCCATCAACAGGGCAGATTATGCTTGATCTGTGTTGGAATTCCAAGGCAGTGATGCCATCCCATTTCCGAAGAAAAGTGGCAATGTGAATGCGGCATCGTAGTGTGGAGTTCTGCTCCTTCATCCCATTGCCAGGTTCAATCCGGCTGGATTCATCCTGGAGAAATTTTAATTGCTCAACTAGTGTGGAAACTTTTTGAACAACAGGCTTACAGTCCGGACCTATCCTCTAGCGATTTCCACCACTAGTGATTTGGTCGGCTAAAAAAAAAAAAAAAACCCACACACACAGACGCACGCACGCACGCGCGCGCACGCGCACACACACACACACACACACACACACACACACACACACACACACACACATATACACACACATACACACACATTGGCGACACACGATTTGATGATGGCGAAGATGTTGAGCGTGAGGCGCGAAGGTGACTAAAGCAGCAGCTCAAAGATATCCATGGTGCAGACATTGAGAGACTGATCAAACAAAGGGATAAATACATCAATGTCCACGGAGATTATGTTGAGACATTCAAAGAGATTTATGTACAATAGTTCATCGTTTCCAAATTCACATATCATATAGTTATTTTATTATATACTTTTTGGTAACTAACTAACTTACCCTGGTAGTTATAGCGCATACATTATTATGTTCACATCTTCCCAATTATTCTTGTTTGAATGCAGCGAGGTGGCAGCCTGACGTAGTGAATGAAGCAAATGAAGTGATGCTTCTATCACGTATGAGTTTACCATCACTTGATGTTTCCCCGTTATTTGTTGGCTTATTGTCATTTTCGTGAAAGTCTGCGTAATGCAAAGTTTACATTTTCTGGCTAGTCAGCTGTGAAGATTAAATATGTTGCTATTTATTTGTGGATGTTAAATATGGTGTTATGTTTCTGTGGATAATAAATTGTGCGCATATTTGTGGATGGTAAATAGGTAGACAGCCGGTCTCTCTGGCCGAGGGGTTACAACACTTTCTTCGTAATCCCGTTTATCACGCAGAGTCGCGAGAGCTGGAGGCGGTTCGACCGCCGCTGGTGACTTGCGGGATACTGAGCCGGCCGCTCAGAAAGCAATGGCAAACTACTGAGCGTAATCTTGCCAAGAAATCAACAGACAGCTGAAAGATGCTGCTGTTGACAGCGATGTCCTGTAAAAGGATATGCGAATTTAAAAAAATAAAATAAATAGACACCATCCGACACTCGATGGGTAACGAGTTAACTTCAGAAACATGGGACATCCGGTGGCAGACCCGTGTGTGTAGACACCATTTTGTGCCAGACCCGTGTGTGTAGATACCCTCCGGCACTCAGGGCGGTGGCTGAAGTGGTCAGTCTCACACCGGTTACCTTTAGACCCCAAGACATATCCTGGTACCTATTGTAGGCGGGTCGATCAGACAGACCAGGTCAATGACTACACAACAACAACAACAACAAACATGCATTTAATACTATGTCTGTGCTTTGTGTGTGCTTGTGATCATCAATGCTAGCATGTTTTGTTTTGCTTTCCATTCATTTTAAAAAAAAATTATAGTATGCGTTTATTTCCAATTCGAATTATACAATTTAAAGTTGGCGCTGTATAGATGTTTAAGATTCAGAATGGAGAGAAAGGCTGGTATGATGTGATTTGCCTGATACTGGGGTAGTGAATCGGATGTCTACTCCTCATGGATAAGACCGAAGAATTCGAAGGACTTGTGCGAATGTTGAAAAACAAACCGTCTACATTTGAAAAAAGGAGACAGAACTCGAAGGACAAATAAACCGCTATCAGAGCTGCAGATTACATGATAAAACCAGAGCACACAAGAAACTGCATACACACATGACTTTGCGCGCACGCTGATGTGTTTGTGTGTGTGTGTGTGTGTGTGTGTGTGTGTATGTGTATGTGTGTGTGTATTTGTTTACATGTAGATCCACGTCTGTGCTGCAAGGTTGGTACGCTGTGCCGAGACTCTGCTTGCTTGGTCTAAGGAAGCGCACTTTTTGAAGATATCCGAGTTCTATCACGGAAGCCAAACCTAACCAAACCAAATTCTTCATTATATGTAAATTTATGAATTATACACATTAACTTAATATTCTGTCAGAACATTTATAACAAATTCTCCTGGTTATTATTCATTTTATTTATGTTTTAAAAATTCATCGCCCACAATATCTCAATACACGCTCCTGTTTCCTCTATCATCAAACAAGTAGAGCATCACCTCAGTGCATGGAATCCGTTACACGCATTGAAGCAGATAAACGCTAAATAAATACATAAAAAGTCACCACTGTTGTTAGCTTGCATAATTCTCTGGTGATGTTAATCATGAGCAAATGTCATTGTATTGCTGCACCCGTTGCTTGATTTATTTTGTGTTGTAGCTGTTTCACTTGCTTTAATTCGTTAACTATGCCACTTCAGTGTTTTGAATATTGTAGTTGTCTCTACTTTTATGTCTACATCACAACGAAAATATGATTTGTGTTTTTCCGACCATCATACTTTTCATGTCACATTTATATGCAAACTGTACAGCATATAATATCTAAAACAAACTAGAAACAATATTCAAACATAAGGATTTTCCAAACATGTGCGGTTACATTTGTTTTTCTTTCTCCTCTTCCTCTTTCACCTCCTCTCCCTCCTCTTTCACCTCCTCCTCCTCGACTTTCCTCTTCTCACTCGCCTCTCTTGCCATCTCCTCCTACTCTTCTTTCTCCTCATACTCTTCCTCCTCCTCCTACATGGCATCATGTTCTTTCTCCTATTCTTTTTCCTGTTACTCCTCTTCTTCTTATGCTTCCATTTAGTCCCCTCCTTCTACACCCCCTCTTCCTCCTTCTACCTACCTTCCTTTTCTTGTCCTCTTCCTCTTATCTTTGTTCTTCTTTTTCTTCTTGTTTCTCTTATTGTTGTTATTCTTGTTCACGTTCTTTTTGTTTTTCTTGTTCTTATTCTTCTTATTATTTGTGTTCTTCTTGTGTTGTTCTTCTTTTTCGTATTATTAATTTTCTTCACTCTGTGCTAATGCATGTTTCTCTGAAGGACCTGGACATACTTTATTTTCATTCTTTAAAAAACAGAATGTTAGTTTCATATCCTTTACGGACGTAGCAGTCAACCCAAGCATTTTTTGGCTGTTCGTGATTCCTGGCAAGTTTACGTTCAGTAGTTTGCCATTGCTTTATGAACGACCGGCGCCTATACCATTTCATTAATAAAACCACACAGCTGTGGTTTCGAAAGCAGTAAACGGAATTACAAACTGCACCTGTAACTCCTTAGCTACGGAGCCGGCTATTTTCATTGTACGAAGACATCGATATTTCTCCACTGTAAATCATACACGTTAAAAATTTGCCAATTCACAATATCCAACATAAATTCTTAAATGCACCATCTTCTGCAGATGTGTACACATAAATATATTATTTTTTTGAATTAATAAAGCTGTATTTTAATTCCTTGCAGAACAAGAAAGCCACGAAGTCTTCTCTGGGAAAACCAAAAGCCCCAACCAAAAATATCTTTACAAAACAGAAAGCTGGACCTGATGATAGCATTCCGGAGTGAACAACAAGCAACGGTCAATGGCTGTGATGATTTCTGCTTACCTCTTTCCATTCATAATACGGACATAACCTTGCGTGTCTGGCCTTCACCTTACAATGTATAATCGCTAATGTATTCCAGAACATACTATTTGAGTTCTGGGTTTTGTATTTCTAACCATTCTATTATCTCTGCTAATTTTTATGTATTTAGTATGTTGTATTTTAATTCATACGAGATTTCCAGATTTTATCCTCGTTGATGAAAGTTTGTATCATGAACAATGAGCAGTTGTGAGAGTAGCTGGTGAAACGTTACAATGGTTGGATGTACAAATGGGGGTAATGCTGGATGCATTGTCTCCCCTTACCTGTTCAATATTTACACATAATATAATGAAAAATGTCAAAAATGATAAAATCTGTGATAATGGAGATGCACCAATAAATAAGGTAACTGACCGACCCATTGTTTGCATCATGAGGTTATAAGATAAATGGTGTTCGTCCCATGTTTGTAGACCAGTTGGCACTAGATGTGTGGTGTCTTCTGTATACCAGCGGCCATCTTTACTTTGCAGAAAATCTTCTGGTACCAAATTTAGACTTGGATTAACCGGGAGTCAAGGCGATGTTAAAAAGAAAGCTCCCCCCCCCCCCCCCCCCAATGTAAGGGGATTCTACCTCATGACCGATTGGGCTAGCAGGCCAGTGTGCTAACCACCGAACAAGGCTTGTAAATGGCAGAAAACCATTACGACATTGATACCATTTTTGGTGTGTGGAAGAGTGTTTATTATACCAAGTTTTGCTTGGGATGAGAGATAAAGGTCGTTCGCCAAAGCTGTGGCCACCACGTATACATAGCAGGTGTTTAAAAACCCCAGTTCTTATCGGGTTTGAACACACACCGCCTGCTGTGTGAGGTAGACATTATGACACCTCGACTCAATCCGTTTCTGCGTGCATTTAACAACATCCTAAATATCCTTAAAGGAAATTAGTATCAACAAGCATACCTCGTAGTCCTCGTTGAAATATTGTAAATATCGGTCTACATTGAGTATTGATACTGTATTTATATCCCTAGAATTCTAGCTGGACTCTGCCTTTAGAAGACAGTTGAAACAGCAAACATACTATTGTTTAGCTTAAATTGAGTATTGATGTTGTCTTTAAGATATCCTTAGAATCAGCTCCGTGGTTGTCTTTAGCAGACTTTTGAAACAACTGAGCAACACTTCAGATGCATGTATGCGAGTATTTTTTTTTAAATATTAAAAGTCATTGTTGTGTATGACATCGGATACATTTATTAACTCTTAAACGCCAGGGGAGGGGGGTAGTGGAGGAATGAGAAGCCTTGTCTGTGGCAACACATGGATGTGAGACGTGGACCAGTCCCTACTCAATAAAGACGAGAATCGGGACTTGTGAACTTACAAGCCTTAGACTAACGTGGATCAAGATGAATGATTACCCCGACAAGATACACGATCAGAATATGGAAGGAGCGGTCTAAGAATATAGTGGATCAAGATGAATAATCAACCCGACAAGATACACGATCTCAACATGAAAGGAACAGTCTTAGACAATCGTGGATCAAGACGAATGATTACAATAACATTATACACGATCTGAACTTGGTTTAACAACAGCAGCATGAAACAGTTTGGCCATATTTGAGGTCACAGTGGCATGGAGAGGACAGTGATGGGATGTATGGTTGCTGGGAGACGGGACAAGGATCAACCAGCACGAAGCTGGACACAGGAAACTGAAGGCGCGTTGGGCATGAACATGCATGGGAAAAGGGAACTGGCACAGGATCGAGAACCGTTGTGTGGGGACGTGATGAGCGCGGCGTTCTGCCCAGGGTATGCCACTGGAAGAAGCCGTGGTTTGTTTTTCTTTTTTCTTATATTTTTTTTTAAAAATAAGTGTTCTGTATAACAACAAATGTATTGTACTTGGATGGTTTTGAAGAAAACACAAATAGTAACAAGGCACGTGAAATGTAATTATACGGGAACTCAATGAAATAGGTCAAATATGCTGCAACTATGTATTGAACTCAATGAGATAGAACATTTATGTAGCAACTATATGTGGAAACTGAATGAGATAGAACATTTATGTAGCAACTATATGTGGAAACTGAATGAGGTAGAAGACTAATGTATCAGACATGAAGAAATTCAACCCACTTCAAGAGTGCATCCCTGGTGCTTTCGGAGTGTGTTCCATACACACGGGACCAACCCGACTTTGAATGATGAGTGCCAGAAAATTGGCAGAATATTATTCACCGCTGGTCTAACTTTAACGTATCATTATATATACGTTGTTGTTGACCTGCTTCACAGAATCTGTTTGTGCTATAAATTGTAGCTATCAAAGAGCCACTTCTGTTAATATTTTCCCAGTCAGTTGTAGTCTCCAATATATTTTTTAAATGTTCCTTTCGGGAAATAAACTCCACAGATACAAGAGAGTAGTCTACCAGGGTACAGAGGGATGGATAGACTAGTGGATAGGTTAGTGGGTAGACGGGTGGGTTGGCTGGTGGGTGGGTTAATGCGTAGACTAATGACAACATTTATAAAACTGACATACACATATACACCAATGCAGAGATACATGGAATTAATTGCTTTAGGATGCGACATGTATCGTCTTAAAATCCCGGAGGGGCGCAGTACATTCAAGGATCTTTGTGGCCGAGTGGTCAAGTCACCTGCCTCGTGCCCTGTAGGTCGTCGGTGTGCTGTCCGTCTACGTCATTCAGACCACTAGTGCAGGTTTTCAGGAGACGGGTAAGGGTCATCGCTGCAGCTACGGAGTTCGTGCATTGTGCAATGCTCTCGACAGGCGGCTGACCGTTCTGTGAAGAGAGCAATCGAGATCGGTACAGCCATGTGCCTTGAAGTAGATCCTGTGACCTTGAACTTTAAAGAGCGCAGCTCAATACCGACTATGGAGAGGAATTTCATGAAGTTTCTCGACCAGCTCCAGCGCTTAAATATTTGATGATGATGATGATGATGATGATGATGATGATGATGATGATTATCTTCTGGCTCATAACAAGTTAAGTTGTTGAGAAGGGTTGATCACCATCATCACAACACTCAGGACATTCCTAAACGTGCTCTGTCCCCATCTTCAACATCAAGCGAAGAGTCCCAATGCTTGTACCTGGTGCATTATGATTGTGTCCGTCTGGTCTTTCCTTGGAGTACTTACTGTCATCCACATACACTGGTCACTCCCCGCTACTTCATTCCCCCCCCCCCCCCTCCACGCCATGAAGATTTATCTGTTCTTCCACCCATACACATGACCTTATAAGGTCGTACTCATATCTTGCCTTATCGTGCACCAATACACCACCTAGCATTGCAGACACAGACAGCCCCTCCCCTTTTTCATTTCCTAAGACACCAGAATACCCCGCGGAAAAGATGCAGCTGTTGCTCAATATTTGATATATAATAACTTGACATAAAGTTCATTGCCTTGAACTGTTTCGTCAAGCCTATGGCTCAGTTCATGTGACTTGGACAAGCATATTTTCGCCATTGGTTTCCAAAACCTGCTAATGTCCCTAGTCTACCTACAAGGCAGCAGGTCAGTGTCTTTCTTCATCTGGTTCCTTTCCCTTGACTTGTCCGACACGGAAGACCCTACAAGTAGCTGTAATACCGTCAGCATAGCCCTTCTAGGCACCGGAACACTCAAACCACTCCTCCACTGTAAGGTGGTGACACAAAGCATATTTGCCATCACCTTCAGCATGCTCTGTGAGTCGATTACAAGGACAGTCATGAAAGACACGATCAGATCGTGGAGACCAAAGTCAGTTACAAGGACAGTCATGAAAGAAACGATCAGATCTTGGAGACCAAAGTCAGTTACAAGGACATTCATGAAAGAAACGATCAGATCTTGGAGACCAAACTCCGTTAGCCAAATCTAACAGCACAGTAGTTTGGAAGACCTAATGAAAGACGCAGTTCCCAGAAGAAGAGGCCAGAGGCCGACCAACACTACTGATAACATGGGGCATTAACATCACTCTAGCATAACAGTTCATGAGGCAAGAACAGTATTGATTCGCGCTCAAAGCAGCATAAGAAAGAATTAGAGACAGGAACAGGAAACTGTGCAGCGAGCTGTGCTGAGAGCGGCCAGGATATGTAGTGTTTCGATGTTTAGGTTTTCCACGTTTAGTGTTTTCGATGTTTAGATTTTCGATAATGATCACATTCCTTGCACAAAGGTATCTCCTGAAGGGAGTCAGTCTCTCCCCATAGACAAACTATGGAGTTTCTGCACAGTGCACGCACTCCGTTCACCAGTTAGGATCCAAATATGTATACACACGGGCTATAGTTTATTTGTGGGTAGGTTGCCTCATGTTTGAAATGTGCCTGGATAGTGGCCTATTTGGCCCATTGTATTGCAACAGCCTGATGTAATGATCTGTGATGTCATTTTCGTTCGCCATTTTGTTTCTTTCGCCATTGTGTTTCTTTCTCTCTTTATTCTTCTCTCTCTCTCTATTTTTTTTATCACCGATCCTTTTTGTAAAGGAAACGACAAGGACTGACACAGATGTCTGCAGAAGTAATTGAAACAAGAATGCACCATTATTCCTTTAGTGCAACGCCATCAATTTATAATTTCACCATTTCTCAACCATGTACAAGCCATTGTACCATTTGTCAACCATTTACAACCAACACCATATTATGTGAATCTGCCAGTTTGTGTCACATAACCACGCCAGACAGACCTCTCCTCATGGTTGATTCAACATGTCAACATGATTTTCTATTTTACGGAAATCAACAAAAATGTTCATAGTTTCGTAGATGTAAAATTTTCTCTGCTTATATTCTGTAGTAATATTTGCTCTTTTGTTTTTGAGTCTACCAGAATTTATTTCTTCATAAAATATACATAAATTGCTTGATGCTAAGCAAAAGAGCTGGCATTGGAAGCAATACGGGGCCACAAATCTGCACTCTCTTTAGCTACAGGACATGTTATTGCGGAATCTTTCATTTCTTCCTTGGGATTGACAATGACACCGGCGTTATCTTCAAAATAGAGAAACAATCCATCCTGTCTGCTGAGCAGTTTTCTCTGCCGTAAAACCACAGCTGGCAAAGCCTTTTTTTTTTGTAACTCTGGCTTTCTTGTCTTTATTGATTTTCTTGTAAACAGTAATTTTTCTTATTCTCAATGTATTAACTAACGATTATTTAATTTCATTTTGTAAATATACTTTATGATTGTGTACATTAATAACGTATATAATAATTCATCAAGCTGTTTCTAATTGTGAATCCTTGAAAGAAAACGTGTATTCCAGATGATTTTTATTATGAACCATCTTCATTGTGTTTCATCTTCATTATACTTTATCGTCATTGTGTTTCATATTTATTTTTCTTAATCGTTATTATCTTTCACATCAATTATATTGTTTCTCCTCTTGCGGGTTAGCGAAGTTGATATCAAACTGCACCGATATTATCACAAGTACTGTGGACACGGGTTGGCTGGCCAATATGAAGAAGAGACTGGCCACCCATTCGTTGCCGCACTCCGGCCTACAGCACGTGATGGCGCCGTCACATCATTGGCCCGTTGCAAGAGACTGCTTTATATTTATTTATACTTATATTGTATTTTCATTATGTAAGCAGAGTTTGTTGAAGCTCTTTCTGAGTCAATATGGAGGTAGTTAATAAAAGTCAAAAAATGAAAAGGCTGCTGTTTCTTAACCGTAGTCATATAACAAGGCCGGTTTGCAACCCCACTATGTTTTTTTTTTTGCCATCGCAGTAAGTGGCTATCTATTTAGTCCCACTACAGTTGAGAGAGTGAGGCTGTGGAGCGGCGAGGCTTTGGAGTGGTTTTTTTTTAACGACTGTCCACTTTGGGGCAGGTTTGGGGTTGTGGATTAAGAGCCCCACAGGAGGGATCAGATATTGGGGCTTGAAAGAAATAGATGTATTGGATAAATATATGCAGCAGAGAAGCAGATGTTCGTATCAGAGAAATAGGTGTGGCAGAGAAATGTATGTATAAGAGAAATAGACGCATCAGGAAATAGACCTTGTAGAGAAATATGTGGAGCAGTCTTGAAAATAAAGTGTATGAAAGAAATACCCGTACCAGAGAAATAAACAATCGAAGAAATAGATGTATTCGAGACACAGATGGAGAAGAGAAATAGGTGTATTTAGGTTAAGATATTCTGGCAAAATAGAAGCACCATTACGCTTTGGTGCCTACCAGCCTCCAGAAAGTGGGTGCCTGTTAACGGTTAGAATTTCTGAAAATTGGGTGCGAAAACAAAGAGAGGGGAAAGGACACTGGCACCCTCACATCGTATGTGATGGCCTAAAATATGTGACAGCTGAACACTTCAACCCCAACAGCAGTAGTTACTAGGGGAGTACCTCTACCGCGGCTGCTAGCAAACAAGCAATTGTTCTTGCCACTACGCCTGTCTAACTGAAACAAAGTGCACGAATATACAAGTGACCTAAAAAAAAACAACACGCACACGCACGTACACACACACACACACATACACACATAGAGAGAGAGAGAGAGAGAGAGAGAGAGAGAGAGAGAGAGAGAGAGGGAGAGAGAGAGAGAGAGAGAGAGCCCATAAAACCTGTATTAAATCCTACAGAGGTCAAGCAAATTTCTTGAAATTTGGTGAACGTAAACCTCAAACTGTTTACAATCAGTTCCAAAAGTTTTTTTTTTTACCTCGGTCGCTTTACATAAAAGTTATACTCCAAATGTCCTCCAGCGTTGGATGCACACTTGCATACGTTGCGCTAAATTGTCAATTACTCGACCACATTTCCTTGTGGGGATTTCCATCATCTTTCTGTAATTATTGCGTTCAGTTCACCAATCGTTTGAGGATTGTTATGGTACACATTATCCTTGCGATTCCCCCATAGATAAAAATCTAGGAGGTTCAGGTTAGGTGAATGCGGTGCCCACTCCAAGTCACACTTCAAGCTGATCAGGCTCCTCTGAAATCGCTCTCTCAGCCAGGATAGAGAGTCATTTGATGTGTATGGTGTGGCCCCGTCTTGCTGGAACTACTGTTGATCTCGATCCAATCTTCTGCGTCGTTCCAATGATGCCCAAAACTTTCAAACATTTGTTGGTTGCGTTTTTTAAATTTGATTTTTATTCCGATACGTTGGTTAGATATCCATTTATCTTCTTATAGTCTCTGCCGTGTTCCGTTGGTGATCATATTAGCGATCATGTCTGTCCACAGTCTTCTGTCTCGTGTACTGCAAATCTTCTCATAGTTCACGCTTTGAGACGATTAAAAACATGTCTGCCCTCAGTCTTCTGCTTGGAGTACTGTCAATCATTTCTGAGATAAGGTTCCTACATGGCATAATGTCAAACTGTTCAGTATCTTCTCCACTGGTCTCCTTTTCCCCATTCTCTCCCCCAACCTCACCGCTGTGACCACATACGTCAACTTTCCCCTTCTCAATACACGCTCAAATAATGTCCTCTTCTGATGCGATTAACCAATTCTCTTTGTGAGTTAAATTCATCCAAGAAATCTGCATTGCTCTTTCTATCCATCCACGATGTTTTCATCATTCTTCTATAAAACTACATATTTGCAACATCTACATAATTTCGTTTATTTCATAATTGTCCATGATTCGCTTCAAAACATTAAGACTTATTCAGTGTAACTTGTTTCCTCGCTTTGATTGCGAAATATAAATTGTTGAAAATATTGGTAGATCCTATTATATGTGAAGATAATTCAAACCGTTTTTGAGATGGTATAATCAGCGAACTACTGTGATAAAACGGGCCTGATACAGATACTGACACTTCTTGTCTTTTGTGGTAGTAAACAATTTGAATAACGAAGACACAAACCATAGATTTTACGATTTATTGCCTGGCATATTTCACTGCATCTCATCAGATACATACTGCAGAATTCACACAACGTAAAGTAAAATAACTAGTGATATCCTTCAAGCTGAAAGATACACATGTTCGCACAGTAATGTCAATTGTCTACCACTGTAATTTTAAACTGATTATCATATCTTTCTGTTTGCACAAAACTGGCGTATGTTGATTAATCATGACGGCTTCTGCAGACATTATAGTCAGTTTAAAATTACCGTGGTAGACAATTGACATTACTGTGCGAACATGTGTATATTTCAGCTTAAAGGATTTATCTAGTCATTTTATTCTTATGTTGTGTGATTCCTGCAGTATGTATCTGACGAGATGCAGCGAGATATGCCAAGCAATAAATCGTACAATCCATGGTTTGTGTCTTCGTCATTCAAATTCACTACGGCAAAACATTGTTTTAATAAACTATTGTCAACCAAAAACTTGAACTGAATATACCAGGATGGTTTGTAGATAGATACTTTAGCTTTCTCTCTTCCGAGAATTAAATATTCTCTTTGAGCATGACATGGCTTGACTCTTCGCCCTGACTGCCACAACCCCAGACTATGGTCAATTCATAAGAAACAAAATTGACTGTCTGTAGAGGTTCAGGATTGGTCAAATTTGCTGTTATCCTAGTTAACCACATGAAATATCAGTGAATATTTTAAGCAAATACTTTCGTCCCATTGCCCTAAAATGTCTTCCCTGCGTTTCTGGCACAAGCGTTCGCCTGTCTCAACATTACATTAGTTCCACCATTGTAGTTCTGTGTCCTTAATATCTTATAGCCCATCGCCTAGACTCCCGCGGCACCCATACAAACTATTCTCGAGAACGCAGCACACAATTCAAGCTGTATTTATCATATAACTTATTTGTGATATTTAT
The DNA here is from genome assembly GCA_963921405.1 of Cepaea hortensis. Taxonomy (NCBI): domain Eukaryota; kingdom Metazoa; phylum Mollusca; class Gastropoda; order Stylommatophora; family Helicidae; genus Cepaea; species Cepaea hortensis. The sequence goes on from OY992890.1 coordinate 100,355,569, forward strand.
ATGTTATATTTCATTCCATGTATTTTCCATTTTTTTGCTATATTTTATTTCATGTAAGTTGTGTATTTTCAGCTTCAAAATGATTGTATTTGACATATAATCATACATTTGCAGTTATTTTTGTGACTGGTATATCATCTGTTGTTAATTATTATTACTTATTAATGGCGATTTTCATTATGATCTCCGATAACGTATGAATCCATTATTCACGTGTATTGTACGCAGCTCGTTTCATCATTACGCGTAATGAAATACCAAGGGAGACCATTCTAATACTGCTGTTTGCTACAAACCAAGAAATGCACGCTACAAAAGTAATCAGAGGAGCCGCGGCGCAGAGTAATTAATGTACTTATCTGCTAAGACAATGCTGCGGATTCAATCCCAGCAGAGGCGGGATTATTTCTGTTCCGACCATTGCTGCTTCTCATCTCATCTCATATGTCTTGACCACGATGGGAATACCTCTACCTCAAGGAATTTGAGGCCATTCTGCATGACTGTCAGATGTAGCCATTATTTGTCAGGTCTAGTCAGCCTTTACTGGACTTATCTGATTGTAAGCTGCTACCCAATGTACTACCAATGTAAGCCATGGACAGTCTTTTTATGAAGACATGAGTATGAAATCACACAATGTCAAATGAGATGCATAAGAATCGCAACTGGAAAAGCAAGAAGAGAGACACATGCAAAATTAAAAACAAGTGTAGGGACAACACTTAGAGGATTAAAGAATGAAAGGGTTCAGATATTTAGAATGGAATAAGACCAACCAGCGACTAGAACGTTCTACATGAGAACATCTGGACTCAAGACGAGAGGTCAACCTATTAAGAGTTGGCTAGATGGAGTCAAAGAAACATTAAACAAATGAAATATGACGTTAGAACATACAACAAGATAAGTGAAAATAAGAAATCACAACTGTCTCCTCTCTGCGACACTAAAAGGAGGAACTACTAGCAAAGACATATGGTCGTGCTGCCAATATGTTTTCATGTTTTTGCTAACTTGAAATTCTGCCGTTTATAGTACTTTAAAATATTAACCATGCATTCTTTGTTAATTAAATTGTCTTTAGAAACGCTAATGCTGCCTTATCGTGTGTTTACTATACTAGTTCTAAAGAATGGTCTGCTTGGTGTATCTGCAACATTAAATGACTTTCACGACCAGGTGTCTTAGAATTATAATAGACGTGTGCTGCTTTGGGGGTCAACCCAACTTCATAATTGTGGGTACCAGACAGTGTAAGAATATTCAGGGTCCAAGGCTGGGAGTCTAGGACGAATAACAAAAAATCTCCTCCTCGATACGGATTCGAACAGCAATCACCGGACCGACAGGCGAACACGCCATTCTCTGCTCTGATGCTCAATATAGTCAGCTATAGCAACTAAGTCGGCGTTGTGGCTTTGGGGCGCTGAACGGGTTTATCAATTCCCCGACATACCGGGTCCAGGGCTCGTCATCAACTATAGACGGACGATCTGGAAGCTGACCACCTTGCGTTGATTTCGGTAGTATGAGCGTTAGTCGTCATGAAAGCAACGGCAATCTCATCCGTAAAAACTGCCATGTAAATCACAATGTTGTTGTTGTTGTTGTTGTTGTTGTTGTTGTTGATGTCCTGATTGTCCCTGTCTGCTCCAGACCCGAAGTCCTGATTGTCCTTGTCAACTCCAGAACGGAAGTCCTGATTATCCCTGTCTACTCCAGACCGGAAGTCATTATTACCCCTATCTACTCCAGACCGGAAGTCATTATTACCCCTATCTACTCAAGACCGGAGGTCCTGATTATCCTTGTCTACTCCAGACCGGAAGTCATTATTACCCCTATCTACTCCAGAACGGAAGTCCTGATTATCCTTGTCTACTCCAGACCGGAAGTCCTGATTATCCTTGTCTACTCCATACCGGAAGTCATTATTACCCCTATCTACTCCAGACCGGAAGTCATTATTACCCCTATCTACTCCAGACCAGAAGTCATGATTACCCCTATCTACTCCAGACCGGAAGTCATTATTAACCCTATCTACTCCAGACCAGAAGTCATTATTACCCCTATCTACTCCAGACCGGAAGTCATTATTACCCCTATCTACTCCAGACCGGAAGTCATGATTACCCCTATCTACTCAAGACCGGAAGTCCTGATTATCCTTGTCTACTCCAGACCGGAAGTCATTATTACCCCTATCTACTCCAGACCGGAAGTCATTATTACCCCTATCTACTCAAGACCGGAAGTCCTGATGTCCTTGTCTACTCCAGACCGGAAGTCCTGATTGTCCTTGTCTATTCCAGAACGGAAGTCCTGATTATCCTTGTCTACTCCAGACCGAAAGTCCTGATGTCCTTGTCTACTCCAGACTGGAAGTCCTGATTGTCCTTGTCTACGTCAGACCAGGGACAGAAAGACGAATATCATGTATACAATAAGTTATAGGATCAGCGGAGGCTAGTGTTATCTTGGACATAATACACATTGGAACTTGTGTCATCATCATCAAGTGCCTTTCCAGCTGATAATATTCCCCTATGCCACCGCCTCAGACCATCCAGCATCATTTCTCTTGGTCGGCTTCTGCCTCTCTTCCTTTTGATCTTTCTAGTCGTCAAGATGTTCTTCAATGCCTCTCGTCTCAGCACATGACCAAAGAAAGCTGTTTGTCTCTTTCTTATTGCTGTATATAATGTTCTAGTTCCATTAGTCTATTTCAGGCAGTCGTCGTTAGTTACGCTGGCAGTCCAAGGAATTCACAAAATTCGTCCTAGGAACCACATATGTGTTCCTTCCAAGTTTTTACTATTTTATTCATTTACATTCCAAGATTCACTGCCATACAGCAATACAGGTTCTATGTAGCACTTCAGAACTCTCTTTCTTACATTCAATGACAATGACTTATTGCATAAGATACTTTCATTTTCTGAAATGCAGCTTTTCCCTGCCCTATTATGTTCTTAATATCTGTTGTCCACCTACCGTCTCATGTTATTTAAAATTATCCACTTGGTTACGAAATTTCCCTTCTATTCCCATTTCAAAGTTTGGAGAGAATAATAATGGAGGGGTATATGCCTGGGAAGAGAGGAAGAGGATGGCCAAAGAGAAGATGGGTACAGGATGTGGCGGATGATCTCCAGATGGGTGTATCGGACGCGGGACATCTTGCTTGTGATCGAGATTATTTCCGGAAGGTTGTATGGGAGCGAGGTTCTGCAAAGTATGTGCTACTGAATGAATGAATGAATGAATGAATGAATGAATGAATTAATTAATTAATTAATTAATTTCCATTTCACATGTTTTGTTACTGTTTTCTTGATATTCATGGAAAGTCTTTTCTTTGCACTATATGTTTATGCAGTGTCCAAGAACTTTTGTAGTTGTTTTAGAACGTGTGTGGTGTACGACAGATCAAAGTGTGTGAAACAGACTGCACTGAACATGTGACAGTTCTCATGTTCCGTATAAGGACAATTGAACATTCGCGATAAGCTGTTACTTTGTTTTAACGCCTGTTACAATTAATTCAATAGGGCAAACATATGGAGACAGAACAACATCAAATACAGTGGCCATAAGAATATTATGTTTGTAGAACACGAAATGGCTTTCAACAGAGTAGATAGGTACACATCATGGACCATCCTTGAAGACTGCAGGATACGAGAAAGAAATCTAGCCATCATAGCCATGTACCACCCGAGACAAATTTCAATCAGAACACAAAAAGAAGTATCAGATATGTTCACAGTCAATACAGGAGTGAGACAGGAATGTGTGCTCTCTTCCCTGATGTTTAATATCTACATATACAGAATATCTACAGAATCAAACCTTGACAGAACATATTAAGGAAACTATTTAATTCAGATGAAATAAACATATTCATCCGCAGTAGAGGAACTTTTATTTGCAGACGATCAGTGCCTGTTTTATAGCGACGAGGCCAGGCTACAAAATCATATATTAACAAGCTGACTTCAAAATGCAGCAGATACTTTATGAATATAAACTATGATCACAGAAGATATGGCAGAATAGACAGACACATCGAAATCAGACGTTAAGAAGCAAGTGCGCTTATGTAACAACTATTCCCCATTATGAAACATCTAAATACACCCATGTGCGCAACACGACAAATAATAAATATGATATTCACACCAACCTTATGCTACAAAAGTCAAACTTGGACTTTATCCAAATCACATTTACGCAGAATCAACACCTGCGAGATGAGATGCTTGATGAGAGATGGCAAAAAAAACTATCCGAGACAGCGCCAGAATGGTGTTATCAGACAGACAGTGGGATCATTACCTGCGAGATGAGTTGCTTGATGAGAGATGGCAAAAAAACTATCCGAGACCGCACCAGAATGGTGTTATCAGACAGACAGTGGGATCATTACCTGCGAGATGAGTTGCTTGATGAGAGATGGCAAAAAACTATCCGAGACCGCACCAGAAATGATGTTATCAGACATGCCGGCTGTCTTTACTTCCCTAGGCGTTCTCTGGTAGCCACTCTAGACTGGCTCGACCTGGGAGTCCGGGTCTATTGTACAACTGTGAATCCACTCAAATGAGACTCGAACCCAGGACTACCGGGACAGCAGGCCAGCTTCTAGACACCACACTGCCGACTCTCGCACAGACACAGAGGCACACACAACAAGGAGATAGTGTAAAGGTGAGAAAAGAAGAAATAGTTTAAGCAGTACGACCAATGTGAACATGGTTTAAATGAGGGAAAAGGAATAGAAAACTGCAAAGAAGATTTCTTCGAAGAAGAAGAAGAGAACGAAGCAGAAGAAGAAGGAGACGAAAGAGGAGGAGAAGAAAGAAGAGGAGGAAGAAGAAGAATAGAAAGAGGAAGAAGAGGAGAAGGAGATGAAGAGAAGAGGTAAGAAAAAGTAGAAGAAGAAAGAGGAGGAGATAGGAGTCGGAAGAAGAAAAAGAAATGAAGGAGGAAGAGAAGAAGAAGAAGAAGAAGAAGTAGAAGAAGAAGAAGATGAAGAACAAGAAGAGGAAACACCTAAATTGGTTACAGTGATGATATAAACCACAAACCAGATAGCTCGCAGTATTCAAGTACTGAACAGCATCACCTGTTTACTTAATGGGCGGTCGAGACAACCTCCCAGAACTAGAAGAATAACCAAACAACGACAAAGCAAATCAAAACACGCTGCTTCTGTTTTTGAAAATAGTGCTGTTATAAAATAAAAACAAATGCTAACCCAGAATGCGTTTACAAAAACAAGACGCCTCAAAGCAAACTGCAACAATTGACTGTTTCAATCTGTTGTTTGTTGTGTTATTGTTACCGATGTCCACATGAAACCAGGTGATCCTAAAGTCTGCAGAATTGTCCTTCTAGTGACATTCCGAACGTGGTTGTCGGAATCCGGCCTTGACAGCTTGGAAAAACAAGTCATTTTTGGATCAGATGTGAGGACGGTGCAACAAAGCCTGCTTGTGATCAAGGAATATGAAGTCAAACCTGCCAGATCTCGGGTTATGTAAAAGGAGATTTCGAGAAACAAAGGCACATTTTTCAAGACAGCGATCTCCATTTTCCATTTTTAAATACACCCCTGAAAATGGCTCTGCCTTTGGCATTCAAAATGATTGCGTAAACACAGCTAAGGATTGGCCTTGGTTTGAATCCAGGGGTTTAAATTGTGGGCATCGTGTTCAGTTATAAATCTTGGCTGGAGTTTTTGAACTCAGAAAGAGCTGGTCGTTAGAAGACGAAGCACTGACTTGATCTGCTGTTGTGTTGCCGGGAAGGGGAATTGACAATAGGAAATACAAGCATTTGGCCAGTGGACAATAACTTTAACATAATTCTGCTTACTGGTGGTTGGTTATCTAATGTACAGGCGGGGATAGTTCAGACCAGATCGAGTAAGTTTGCTGAACTGCTTCTTTTAACGCGTTGTTTGTTTCATGATTCCACGATTCGATAATCTTTCATTAAACTGTAAATTTTGTCTGGAACCGTTGTCCTGTTACGGGCCTGTGATATGATATCACCATCACATTTTATAGGCATGAGAGCAGGGAGGAATAGATAGACAACCTTGTCCTCACATTGGCAAGGTAGAATTGGCCAGCTTTACTAGAACACCATCATAAGGGACAAAATGGATGTTGCGGCCAAAAGCCTTCTCCAGCATACAAACAACAGACACACGCTGATACAACACAACATTAAAAACATGAGACTGTTCTTCAGCTCGTACTCCAAAAGTTAATTAAACCAACCTTCAACACTTAATGTCAGCACGACCATCATCACGTGGCGGGTGTCTGCAGATAGTGACGCTCACCAAAGCCAATATGAAAGATTACACAGACCTACAAAACTGTGTCTGTAACAGCTCAAGTTTTTGAGATACAGGCATTTGTGTGTTTAATTAATATTACTATAGTATTTTCTGTATAAGGCTATAAAAGACACCCCCCCCCAAAAAAAAAAAAAAAAAAAGGCATTGCAATATAGTCTCTTACAAAAATGAAGCTGCTTGTTTTCTTTGTTTCAGTTTTTCAAGAATCTTTCAAGCATTGCCTTTTATTTAGATGTTAACCCACTGCGTGCATGTTAGTATGCTAGTAATTTTCTTACATTTCTAACACAGAATAATATCATCTTCAAGAAGAGCATGTTGTCTTTCAACGGATTTATTTTGCTGTATTTATGGAGAGTACACATTGAAAGAAGAACATGGGAAGAATATTACTGATTTGTGAAAAAGGCAATATTTGCTTGCTTTAAAGTAAAACTAAGTGACTAGGACAAGTCTTGGGCTCCTCATATTGTTTGTACAACATTTGTTGAATACTCGCCACAGTGAACCTGTGGGAAAATAAAGTGTTTAAACTGTGGAATTCCATTGGTCTGGAGAGACCCCAAGATTCACTATGATGACTGTTATTTCTGTGATGTCAATATTAATGGCATTATAAAAAAAAACTGTCATTTACTGCCACTATAGGACACTGGGGTGTATAGCAGAGGGGTCTTGGTCCTGGGGAATTAAGGCCGCCTAGCTAGTGTAGTCGCCGCGAACAGTGCAGGTTAGAGTTTCTGTTTGCCCCCGACAGGAAAATAAAACACCCCTGGGACTGCCGAAGGAAAGTTAGGCATTCTAGCCACTCGGCTAGCCGCTCCTCATTAAGGGGATTAATGGAAAACAATCACAAGAAATGGAAATATCCAGATTTAGATTCTGCTAGACGACCTGTTCCACGCGGAGATGACATACCAATTACAACGTTCAGTCAGACTCCCTGCTAGAAGATGAGACAGCAGTGGCATGTGGAACGACAAGTGACAGTGATAGTGATACCAGGCATGGACTGAATTAAGAGACCATGTGTTGCCCATGATCTCTCTCTCTCTCTCTCTCTCTCTCTCTCTCTCTCTCTCTCTCTCTCTCTCTCTCTCTCTCTCTCTCTCTTCCTCGGCCTGCCTAGTTTACTCAAGAGGAAAGGTAACACCGTTACATCTGTATCAAGACAAGAGACAAGTTGCCGTACCTGAGTTACCGGATCAGCAAAGTAATGCTAAGTCAGCCTGTCGGATATTCCATCCTAGTCCAGTTGCCGACCAAGACTTACGGTCTGTTTTGCATTTTGGGTTGCATTTCCTCGCACTAGGGTAAGGCTTGTACCTCTTATGTTGCATGCGCTTTACAGAGGGTGAACTTGGACCAGCAATATTTTCAAACACTGCACAGTCATTAAAAATACACCCTATACTTGTGTGTCCATATTTCTCCCTCAGGTCGTGTCAAACACACGCAACACTACAGCGACCATGATTCTCTTCGCCATTGCTATGCTTGTTTTAGCAGCCAGGGAAGGTAAGTGTAACACGTTAGCCTGTACTGTTGTAAGGATGTGAACCGTGAACAACAAGAAAACAAGCTGAAAAACATCAAATGGCAGCGGAGATTTGGTTTATGAGGGGAATGCAAAGAATACCATGGACAGACAGGAAAACCAATGAGCAAGTACTACAAGAAGCAATTAGACGTTATCTGGACTCTTCTAACAAACAGCTTTCATATCTAAACGCCCTGAACAAACAGCTTTCATATCTAAACGCCCTGAACAAACAGCTTTCATATCTAAACGCCCTGAACAAACAGCTTTCATATCTAAACGCCCTGAACAAACAGCTTTCATATCTAAACGCCTTGAACAAACAGCTTTCATATCTAGAATGTCATGGAGCCTAGCTTTTATAACTAGAATACATAGACCAGACATTGAAAATATAATTGTCCATGCTATACTATTGGTTTCCTCATTGTAATAATCTATATTTCCGACAAACGTAAAGGTGCTCAGTCTCCTCCCAGTCAATGACGTCACGAGTAGAGGCCGATGGTTCCTGCAACACGCTACCTTTCAACACGATGGGCTGGTTCCCCCCCCCCCCCCCCTTTCCATGAATCCCTCTTGGCTGAAACTACACGTACAGACACACTTACATAACACTTACATACACACTCACATATACACTTACATACACACTTACATAACACTTAAATACACACTTACATACACACTTACATACACACTTACATACACACTTACATACACACATACACACTAAGGCAGTGTTTCCCAACCTTTTTTGTGCTATGCCCCACCTAAGCCTTTCTAAAATTCTTATATATATATATATGTGTGTGTGTGTGTGTGTGTGTGTGTGTGTGTGTGTGTGTGTATGCATAGAATATCTTTGCATGACGTTACACTCAACCCCAGATCCAATTGGTTATTTGTGATTCGTGAGACAATGTTTCATCAGTCAACGTGTGCTTCCATCTGATCGATGTGTGGAGTGACCCCAGGGCACCGCAGTCAGGAGGAAACATTAAGCGGGTGAAACATACATTTCTCGGTCACGTCGACCTCTCTATATATACATGGATATGTGGCGAAGAGGTAGCAAACGCGATTCGCAATCCGGCATACCTCCTTAGAAATCGGGTGCGGGTGATTTGGAAGCCGATCGTTTTGTGAACGTAAATTTAGCTAGTAAAACACAAATAGTCAATAAATACTGGGCTTGATTGCAACGTTCTGTTCAGAACATACAACTAAGTTGTATATATCTATATCTTCGAACGACCACTCTTCGAGAACACAATGCAGACCTGTGGATACAATATTATGGCTGCTCTGGTGACTATGGCATCGTACCGTGAGTTGCGGGTATAGGAATAGCTCGCCACACATAGCGTGTTGTTTGGGGTACACACAGCTAACATTAGCATTTCTTCTTCTTGTTACAGTGCATGCCATGTAACGTTAGTTGCCATGTCTGTTACAACCTTCACCTCGTGTATTGCCAGTCTTCTGTCCAATCACGTCTGTCCGAAGACTTCTGTCTCGTGTACTGCCAAATTTCTTATAGTCCATGCTGTCTGGCGTTGGTGATTATGTCTGTCCGAAGCCTTCTGTCTCGTGTACTGCCAATCTTCTTATAGTCCATGCCGTGTGGCGTTGGTGATCATGTCTGTCCACAGCTTTCTGTCTCGTGTACTGCCAATCTTCTTATAGTCCATGCTGTCTGGCGTTGGTGATTATGTATGTCCGAAGCCTTCTGTCTCGTGTACTGCCAATCTTCTTTTAGTTAATGCTGTGTGGCGTTGGTGATCATGTCTGTCACTGTCATCAGTCTCGCGTACTGCCATACTGATCTTCCTCCATCCATGATGTCAAACTGTCCAACATCTTTTCTCTTCCTCTCCCTGTGCTTCGCCTCTCTTAAATCTTCCCCCGTTGACGACATACTCCAGCGTTCCCTTCCTCATAACATGCCCAAAGTATTCGGACTGTCGTCTGCTGATGCGTGTAGCCAGTTCTCTTTAGGGGTTGACTTCTTTGAATATATCTTCATTGGTCCTTCTATCGGTCAACATTGTTCTCATCATTATTCTGTAAAAGCACATTTCTGAAGCTTCCACATAATTCCCCACTCGACTGCTAATTGACCATGATACGCTTCCTTAAAGCAGGATTGGTTCAATATAGCTTTTAAGAACTTATTTCCTCTCATCAATTGACAAAGACTTTTCACATGTACAAAAGTAGATTTTCTTGATGTTTGTAAAGTTAAAACAGCCACGAGTGGAAGTCAGACAGTCAGTATACTCTTCTCATCGACAGGTCACAGTGAAGATATTAAGACCGGACAGCAGCCAATAGTAGTATGTTCAAACCCTCCAAGATTGTATGCAGACCCTGATAACTGCCGGAAGTATCTCCAGTGTGTCAACCGGAAACCAAAGTCTATGTTTTGTCCCTCGAAAACCGTCTTCGACCCGGCCATGCAGATCTGTATTTGGCGGGAAGATATTAACAACTGCACTTCTGACCAGCATGAGACTGCCACAAATAAAATACTATTACAGAATCGAACGCGAAACATTCGAGTTGGCGACTTTCAGAACGGCCAAGCTGAAAGCTCTAAGAGCAGGAGTACTCTGAACAAGCGCAGCTTACGTCCAACCCCCTACCTCTCAACTGCGGCCTCGTCAAAACAGACAATTGGAAAAACTGAAATGGCTTTCTCGGTGAATAAAATTGAAAACGCCGTTGACGAATATATTAAGCCAAGATCCGGACATCCCACAATCTCCAGGTTGAGGAAGGTTCTGTTATCCACACACTACAGCCCAATCGTCACAATATTGACCTGACTTCAGCCGCCATGGCTACAGTTTCAACTAAGCCGACCAACGTGGCAACACGCTCAGTAGTGATTCCAGAACTAGGGAATAAGTGGTATCACTCAATGAACTCAGTTGCTACACCAGCCACCACTTCAACATTGTATCGTGGTCGATCTCAAACCATGAGCACAGCTAGCAGTCAGAGCTACCAAACTCAACAAAACGCTGAACATCGTATGGATAACAGCGACATAAATCTAAGTGAAAACAGAAACACTGACCCAAATGACGGCTTCATCAAACAACATACAAGAGATGACGCGAACGACAGAAAACACTTGAAGTATAATGTCTCGGAAAATGCAAAGCAAGACATTTCTAACCTCACTTTGGGGAGTATAACGCATCTAAGAAATGGAAGCAACATTGAAAACAAGACAGAAAGAAGCGAAGATAATAAAGAAGGCGGAGCTGAGCGCAGTCAAGGCTTCACATCTATAAGTGTTGATGATGCCCAGAATTCTACAGCAGAAGCTGATAACAACGAGGTGATTAACGTGTTTGGTAACGAAGGGAACAACAACACCAACATCTCGGCTTGGGTAGGGCATGTACCCACAGACGTGGTGGAAGATACGAGAAGTCAGCCAGCGCCAGGTACATACAATCTACACAGTGATATTCAACTCAGCTTGCAGCTCCCACACATTTTAGAAAACACGACGCCCGTTTCAAAGAACGCCATTAGACATGTATCAAGAAATGATGTGGAACAAACTACAAAATCCTTGCAGACCCCCGATGTATATTTCGTCCTACATGAATCACGTAATGCTGTGGAAGAAACCACCAGACCCTCGCAGACTGCCGATGGCTATTTCCGGGACAAGGAAGTTAATATCCTCAAGTCGGTGCCTAATGACACCATCCTGACTGAAGTTGAGAATACAAGTGCCGATAAAACTTCATCTGATGACATAGCAAAACTCATCGAACCATATCGCGTACGTTTGGATCGGAAGTCCAACAAGCGAACTCCGGAAAACCCTGGAGATGATATGAATGCTTCACCAACTGAGTCCGAGGAGAACACAATCAGCGTCGAAGAGATGTGGACACGGGATGAGGTCAAGCTTCTGCCAAGCTTGGTTGAGCACCTGACAGCGAAGATTGTCAACCGAGATTTGCTAGTCCCGGAATTCACCAAAAAGTTGCGATGGTATGACAAGAAAGGTGAAGCAGTGGTAACTGTAAGAACTACCACACCACATAAAGACAACACAGACAATTCCCGGGCAAGCAGGGTGGAGTCTGGGCAACATCTGAGAACAGAAAAAGATCATCCTCTGGCGCCAAGTACTACTGCCTTAGTTAAGTCTTCAGTGGGTAACGGTAGCGAGTTACAACGTGTCAGAGATGAACAAACCACTCATCGGACACGCACAGCCGTGCCAACCCCAGCCACGAAGCGTCCACCTGCCGTCGAGACAACAACAAACATACATCTCATTTCAACTATTGAGTCCAGTGCCGAGGCCTTACCTGGAGTGGCAGTTACTGGAACAGGTGATGCCATGCCTGCCCGTTCTATGTCGGCTCCCTACCTGGCCACAGGTAAGATTTCCACTCAACATTTTGTTGTTAGCCATAATAATGTTCAAAAGAATGTATTCCCTTAGGGAATTTGAAACAGAAGCCATGAACAATAGCTTGCACGATATATTGGCATATGTTGATGCTACGCGTCATGTGCAGAATTAATACCACATGAAGTGAATAGATGCATCTTATTTTGGCTCAGTTGCATTAACACACACATTCTCTCTGATACAATCCGAACGTAGATCAATGTTATCCCCACGGTGATGGCAGAGTCACTATGAAGTATTTAAGTCCACACAATGCTGGTGTTAGATGCCTCATTGCTACGAGCTCGATGTATTTGTGCATTTGTTATGCCACTTCAAATACAGTATACCAAACGCTTTTTCTTTGTTAACTTTATGACCGCAAGATAAACAGCATTGAGAGATAGCTGAGTTTGGGCTTGAATAACCGGTCGTTAAAAACGCAATGGCAAACTACTGAACGTGAACTTGCCTAGTAAATAACACACATCCAAAATATTCTGGGGTTGACTTCGATGTTCTCAAAAAGACATACAACTTACTTACGAATGCAGGGCCTTTCCTGAAGAATGAGTAACTCTCTTTTCCACGACGGGAAAAGACGCTCACACCGACAGAAAGATTTTACAGTGACGCTAAAATTACAACGGGATAACATTGCTCCAGCCGGTCTCCCTGATCTAGGAGTTACACGACTTTCTCCGTAATCCCGTATACTCTCGTGAGTAACGTGACGTGCGCGATAATCGCTAGCGGTTCTCTCCACGTCGGTAACTGACGGTTTATGTGAGCTGGTCGCTCAGAAAGCAACGGCAAACTACTGAGCGTAATCTTGCCAAGAAATCACCAATCAGCTGAAAGATGCTGATGTTGACAACAATGTCCTGTAAAGGATATGCGAAAAAAAAAAACACACATAAAACATTGCTACACATTCAGACAGTGTCAAAGACTATGTGTATTAAATATTTCAGCCATTCACCTGTGATTCATCATTTCACTTCATAAGATATATAATTCTGTATTAGGCACCTGACAAGATCCAGCGAAATATGTCAGGCAACAAATAGTGCCACATCTAGTCTGCGGCTTCTGTGTGTAAAATAATAATTATAAATGTGTAGTACATACCGTGTTCTTTGTCAGACGGCAATTGTTAGATACGGTGAAGGTCGTTCCATAGCATATACTGCCTAATTGTGAAGTGTTAGACCTTCACATATACTAGGCTACGGAATATGACGAGGGGTGACTTGTTTCTTTCCTCTCCTGTGCTAACAACTCTGAGAACATACAGAACATTCTCTGGTAGTCATGTTCGTCACTCTGGGTCGATCCCATGGTTATTATTCTGGTAGAAGACAACAATCCTGTTTTTACCTATGTGTCTCTGACTCTCTTCTTCGACTTGACTTTGTCCGTGTCTCCCTTCCTGATTCTCTCTCTTTTACTGACTCTCTCTTTTTCTAACTTTCTCTTATTTTTCTCTTTCTCTCGCTCTGTTCTCTCTTTGGTTCTTTCACTCTTCCGTTGTCTCTGTTTCTCTATCTGATTCTCTTTCTAATTATTTTTATGCTCTATGTGACTTTATCACTGGCCCCCAAACCCCTCTCTCTTTTTTTATCTCTCTGACATCGAGTGGGTCTTTCTCTGACTCTCTGTCTATATATCTGACGCCCTATGGGTCTCTCTGATTCTCACTCTCTCTCACCCCACGTGTGAGTGTCTGTGTGACAGAGAGAGAGAGAGAGAGAGAGAGAGAGAGAGAGAGAGAGAGAGAGAGAGAGAGAGAGAGAGTGTGTGTTTGCGCATGTCTGTCTGTCTGCCTGTCTGTCTCATTAAATGGTAATATGCAATGTTTATGTTCACAGCATTTAGACAAAATTCCCCCCTATGTGGATTTCACATGATCAATAGATAACTGATGCAAGAAAGATGAATGATTGAAACGGCTGAATGTAAGGCGGGCCTGCGAGCCCAATTTGTGACCGTTTGAAAATAAAGTGCCTTCGTTCGTTCCATCTTTCGTTTGTTCGCTCGTTCTCTCTTTCTCTCCCTCTCTTCTCTCTCTCTCTCTCTCTCTCTCTCTCTCTCTCTCTCTCTCTCTCTCTCTCTCTCTCTCTCTTCCGCCCACTCTGTCTATATGTCTACCCTGTCTCCCCATTGAAGGTAACAACAAACAGTACCTTGAGATGTCTTACTCTGTCTGATGCTTCCCGACATGCTTCAGATGTCATGTCCATGACCAAGTTGCTGAACCTGAAGATGAGCGTAGGAGATATGTCGAAACGTTGTTACAGTTTGTTGTTGTCATTGTAACCACACAGTTAGCACCGTCTGTATAAATATAGCTCACAAACATGCTTATCTGTCCGGTCACCCAGGTTTGGTCAAACCCTTCCGTTGTCCAGAGAGAAGCGGTCACTTCCCCGATACCACCAACTGCGCTGTGTACTACCTGTGTGTGAGGGGTCAAGCGCTCAGGAGGTGGGTCTTGGTTTCTTCTCAGTATGCGGCTTCGACATCGGTCATGTTTTGTTTGATCATTCATTATTAGTACCATTATCGTCATTATTGTAATTATCATCGTCATCATCATTATTATCACCATCAGCGTCATTACTATATTATCATCGTTATCATCATCATTATTATTATCAACATCAGTGTCATTATTATAATCATCATCGTCATCATCATTATTATCACCATCAACGTCGTTATTACAATCATCATCGTCATCATCATTATTACTATTATTATCACTATCATCATCATCATCATCATCATCATCATCATCATCATCATCATCATCATCATCATCATCATCATCATCATCATCAGCGTCATTATTATCATCATTCGTGGCGAAGGTGTTACGCACGCAGTTCGTAATCCCGCACTCCCGCGTTCGAAACAGCTGCAGATGATTTGGCCGCAATTCGTCTTGCGTTGGTTTTTCACGAAATGGTATGGGTGCCGGTCGATCAGAAAGCAATGACAAACTACTGAACGTAAACTTGCCAAGAGAACACAACAGCAAAGAATGCTTGTGTTGACTGCGATGTCCTGTAAAGGATATGCAACTAACTTTAACATCATCATTATTATAATTGTCATCATCATCATCATCATCATCATCATCATCATCATCATCATCATCTGTCAGGTCTTAAACCTGGCTCGTTATACCTAACACATGTGAGACAAGTACAAGTACAACATGATTAGACTTGAGACACAACGACACGAAGTTCAATGGATTTATTTACAGATCACATGCAATACGATCTAGTTTGGCATGTGATGATCATTACAATACATATATTATACATCAATACACTTACAGACAACCCACAGCTTACAGTCTATCTCACAAGATGTACAAGCACTCGACTTTCGGGCACAGAACTACACAAAGCCTTTCTCTACCCACACGTTCTGTCTGGTCCGAGTACCCCAGCTGTCTGTCTGTTTCTCGCAAAGCGCTTGCCCTCTGTGGCTGGACGCACGAGGACTGCGTGCGTCTTGCTTTGTCCTTGTCTGACCGCTGCCTATCGCGTCATCCAGCAACCTGCGGGCAGGTAACTAATACTCGCCTGGCGGGCGTAACGATGTTACTGCATCCCGGTTGGGGACTATTCGCCTGGCGGGCGTAACGATGTTCCTGCATCTCGGTTGGAGACATTCGAGATTCTGACAATCATCATCATCATCATCATCATCATCATCATCATCATCATCATCATCATCATCATCATCGTCATCATCATCGTCGTCGTCGTCGCCATCACACCAGTCCACCAGTCACGGATCAGGTCTGTGGTCTTGTCTCGATGGCGCTACATGATCAAGCCGTGCATGTATTTATCTCGCTGTCTTTCACTTGCTCTTTTCCGACAAGTTTGCCAGTTGTTACAATGTTTTCACGTTACCTCATGATGTACAAGTTTATGACAGACCTAAGTTTTAGTTAGATGATGGAGCTGTATTTTAGTTAGATGATGGAGCTGTGGTTTAGTTAGATGATGGAGCTGTGTTTTAGTTAGATGATGGAGCTGTGGTTTAGTTAGATGATGGAGCTATGTTTCAGCTGAATGATTGAGTTGTGATTTAATTAGATGGTGGGGCTGTGTTTTAGGTAGATAATGGAGCTGTGTTTTAGTTAGATGATAGAGCTGTGGTTTAGTTAGATGATGGAGTTGTGTTTTAGTTAGATGATGGAGCTGTGTTTTAGTTAGATGGTAGTTATGATTTAGTTAGATGATGGAGTTGTGTTTTAGTTTGATGGAGCCGTGTTTTAGTTAGATGATAGTTGTGTTTTAGTAAAATGATGGAGCTGTGTATTAGTTAGGTGGTAGAGCTGTGTTTCAGTTAGATAATATAGCTGTTTTTAATTAGATGATGGAGCTGTGTTTTAGTTAGATGATGGAGCTGTACTGCACTTACATGATGGAGCTGCGTTGTAGTTAGATGATGGAGCTGTGTTTTAGTTAGATGATAGAGCTGTGTTTTAGTTAGATGATTGATTTGTGTGTAAGTTAGATGATGGAGCTGTATTGCACTTACATGATGGAGCTGCGTTGTAGTTAGATGATAGAGCTGTGTTTAAGTTAGATGATAGAGCTGTGTTTTAGTTAGATGACGGAGCTGTGTTTTAGTTAGATGATTGACTTGTGTGTTAGTTAGATGATGGAGCTGTGTATTAGTTAGATGATTGACTTGTGTGTTAGTTAGATAATGGAACTGTGTTGTAGTTAGAAGATGGTGCTGCGTTTTAGTTAGATGGTGAAGCTGAGCATTGGATTCACAACACAACATCTCTCTCTGTGTTATATTCTAGTTGGTTGAAGCTGATTGTGCCTATATTATTATTATTATTATTATTATTATTATTATTATTATTATTATTATTATTATTATTATTATTATTATTATTATTATTAATATTTGATGCACAGCTGTTTAAGCTCGCCACATAAAAATTGCAGACGGCAATTTAATGAATACGTTTTAACATTTCAGGTGGTTATTAAAGTAATAACCGTAATTACTCAGGTAATGTCTGTAAGTTACCTTCTATGTTTACAGGGAGTGTGCGCCAGGGGAGGTGTTCCATGCCAGCGTTAAGTCATGCGTGCCGTCCAGTCTAATACCACCTTGCTCAAGTGCGTACGCGGATGCGGTTCAGGAGGATGCATCTTTCGGTATGGTTCCTGGCGTGTCAGAGTTCAAGTCTTTCTTGTTAATATACGAGAATAATATTAATCAACCCATGTCTGTCTTTTTGTCTGTCTGTCTGTCTGTCTGTCTGTCTGCCTGCCTGCCTGCCTGCCTGCCTGCCTGCCTGCCTGCCTGCCTGTCTGTCTGTCTGTCTGTCTGTCTGTCTGTCTGTCTGTCTGTCTGTCTGTCTGTCTGTCTGTCTGTCTGTCTGTCTGTCTGTCTGTCTGTCTGTCTGTCTGTCTGTCTGTCTGTCTGTCTGTCTGTCTGTCATATTGGGTGACAATATGGTTGTGATTAAAAACTCACAGCTTCATCAGTTTAAAATACCAGTTGTACCTTACTAGGTAGAGCACATTAGGACCTATAATAGTATTAATAATAGTGATGATGATATTAATAATAATAATGATAATAATAATAGTAATAATAATAATAATAATAATAATATTTCCCAAGGACAGAAGAGGAGAGCAGAAGGAGGAGGAAGAGATGAAAAAGTAGAAGCAAACATAGAATAAAAATAAGAAGAAGAAGAAGAAGAAGAAGAAGAAGAAGAAGAAGAAGAAGAAGAAGAAGAAGAAGAAGAAGAAGGAGGAGTAGGAGGAGGAGGAGGAGGAAGAGGAGGAGGAGGAAGAGGAGGAGGAGGAGGAAGAGGAGGAATTGAAGGAGGTGTAAGAGAAGAAGAATTGCTACAGAGACCAGTACGTGCTGACCTCATGTCCACTCCACACAGCCAGGTCAGTCTGCAAGGACCCCAACGGTCTGTACAGAGATAACGTCAGCTGCGCCCACTACTTCGAGTGCACCAATGGATGGCCCATCCGGCGACAGTGCATGATGGGAACTGTGTTTGATGACGTCATGAGGAAGTGTTCATGGAGCAAGTTTGTACCGGGATGCGAGCACCAAACCACTCCGGAAATTGAAATCAACACTTCAGGTAACTATACCTTCTTGTATTCAACGTTTAATCTTGCATCACCTAGGTAGGTAGGTCATCATCATTATCATCTTCCACTTTTGCCATCAAGCGTCGTGTGGAAGAATAGTTGGCGCTCCAGAGCCCGATAGATGGCACTATTTTTCAGTGTGATTGTACAATGTCTTTGATGTCTTCTCAGACATCCTCTTGCTCTCGTAACAGATCTTCCTTTATGTAGCGCCAGTTCTGGTAGTTGATGGTGATTCATACTAACGAGATGGTCAAACCATTTGCTATTTTGCCTCTTGAATACATGAGGCAAAAGTGTTGATCCCACTGTCCGTCTGATAACGTAACGGTGTAAAGGACACGCAAGTAATTTGTTTAATTGATATTTCCAGGCACAGGCCAGACCAAGTTCCAGTGTCCTCGGGATGGCTACTTCCGTGATCCACAAAGCTGCGATGTTTACTATTTATGTGCTGGTAACCAGGCATTGCGCATGACATGTGACTCCGGAACTAGCTTTGACGTGACCTTGAACATGTGTGTGTGGAGCCATCTGGTGGACGACTGCAGGAACAAGAAAGGACAACTGGAAGGTGACCGGGAGAACTCAGTGGCCGCGATGACCATTCCAAAGAGTTATTATACCAATGTCGAGCTAGATACCCCAGAATCACCTCAGCAAGGTATTAGTTTGTGTATCGTCTTTATTGTTGTTCCTGTTTCGTTTCTATGTTTTAAATTAATGTGTATTAACATCAGCTAACATCGATTTAGAAATGCGAAAACGAGAAATTACATCTGGCATGTAGGACTGTATGACGCTAAAATATGAGCTTGATGCATACGAGATGAAAATATCTTGGTAGCTTTTGATATATGGTGCATTATTGTCATCAACATAATCATCATCTATAACAAAACTATGAATGTCACCATTTTCATGACCATCGTCATCTGAAGAACCCACTCCGTCTTCTGAGGTACATGTAAATTAAGTCTCCAAGTCAAGGACGAGAAGTTAACATTTTAGTCCAGCTGCCCGGTGTAGGGGTTCAACCATCCACCTCGCCCTCAGCAGACCGGAAATTTAAGAGCGAGCGCTCTTATCCATTCGGCTATGCTAACGTCTTAACAAATTGATCATTGTCGTCATGATTATACTTATCACATCGAGAGGAAGGGAACTGGCTACACTCATACCATATGTCGTAGCCTAGAATATGCTCTGACCCAACATTTCACACCCCAGCCACTGTATCTGCTATGGGACTCATCATTATCATCATGTGCCATGCCGGAAATCTGCAGTATCTGATATAGTCTATCTTATATTTAATCTGATACTTCCTCACTTGTCGCTGTCAGTCCAACTATCTTGACCTGAAATATAAATTGTTGACACCCCGGGTGTCAATTCTGGGCGCAGAGACAGGTGAGAGAAGGTGGATCTCGGATCAAGCTCTGTTTCGGCTTTATCCACACGGGAGAAACCAAGGGATGTATTAAAGAAATTATAAAACCAATTGAGAATCACAACATCCAGGCCACCAGACAGATTATGCCTGTTACCTTTGTGTGTGTGTGTGTTTATTTTATCCCCCTCCGCATATCCTATTTACAGGAAATCGCTGTCAACACCAGCATATTACCGCGGTTGTTGATTTCTTGGCAAGATTACGCTTTGTAGTTTGCCATTGCTTTCAGAGCGATCGGCTCACATACCCCGTAAGCAACGAATGCGACGCGATGCGCTACCGAATATCGCGCAGCTGCGTTACCCTACGTCAATATACGGGATTACGGAGAAAAACATTAACTCCTTAGCCAGGGAGACCGCATGTTACCTACTCCATCTAATATCAGAGACAGCGATTTTCACACTACCCGCAAGACACAATAGACTGAAATATCACGTTTAATGCACTGACATGATATGGCACCTTGCCAGGGAGACCGCATGTTACCTACTCCATCTAATATCAGAGACAGCGATTTTCACACTACCCGCAAGACACAATAGACTGAAATATCACGTTTAATGCACTGACATGATATGGCACCTTGCCGTCCTCATAGAGAATTGCTTGTGCTTGATAAGAAAAAAGGCATAATAACTACAACCCATGGCTGTAGTGAATGTGACTGATCAGACCAATTCTTGCATTATTTGTTCGTTCACAATGGATGAATGTGGACACATGGCAATTCCACCATGATACACCATCTGGTGTCTCACACACTTAGTGTAGACCTATCAGCAATCATTAAAACTAGGGATGGAGTTATTCATCTTCATAGCACAAAACTTTGGCTGAATTCTAGCTTTCACGTGTTGCCTATATAGCATGATCCCTCTCCCAGCCTGCCTTGTTTACTCCAGAAGAAAGGTCACACCAATACTAAAGGAATAAGACAAGCTGCAGAAGCTTCTGGATCAGCAAAGCAATGCTCTGTCTGTTCGCCTGTCTGGAGCTTCGATCATAGACTTAAAACATTAAAGATAGGAGATACCAATGAATGTAAATGTGGGACAAGTAAAATGCAGTTAAAAATGTGTCCAGTATGTAAAGAAAAGATACAACGTTTTCGGATCACACCTTCTTCATTTGAATAGCAATTCCTTAGAGATGTCAACAATCTCTAAATGACTGCTACTTTCTTATGATATATTATTCAGTGACGCCTGAAGGTGTACGAAGAGAAAGACGCAGAATGTAAAATAATGATCCTAACATGAGATAACGACCCTGACTGCATTCCCACAGATTTCCAGTGTCCTGAGAAGAACGGGGTTTTCCCCCTGCAGGAAGATTGTGGAGTGTACTATGTCTGCGCTGATGGCATTGCCCGGCAGATGAACTGTCCCGAGGGTCTAGGTTATGATCTCTCATCTGGCTTGTGCTTGGAAGTAGGTCAACTGCCACAGTGTGCCTCATCTACTAGACATCAGGGTAAGACACAGAGTGCTGGCACTGGTCGTGAGTGATCCTACATGTCTGGTATCCAATCTGTGTGTGTCTTTGCATAACCTGGAAGGGAGGGAATAGATAGAAGTAAAATAAGGACAACCTTACCAGACTTTGAGGTTATTGGATATTTGGTGCTAAACTCATAACTTTACACCAATCGGCAATGAATGGGTAAAGAGGTCCATATTACGTCGACTGCCCTTCGTTACACCAATCGGCAATGAATGGGTAAAGAGGTCCATATTACGTCGACTGCCCTTCGTTACACCAATCGGCAATGAATGGGTAAAGAGGTCCATATTACGTCGACTGCCCTTCGTTACACCAATCGGCAATGCATGGGTAAAGAGGTCCATATTACGTCGACTGCCCTTCGTTACACCAATCGGCAATGCATGGGTAAAGAGGTCCATATTACGTAGACTGCCGTTAGTTACCATGAAATGTCCTGCTACCCATGTTAAAGTTTCTTCTGACCCGGAACAAAGATCACAGGGAACATAATCTCTGATTCGAGGGATTCTAAACACGTGACTAACGGACCTGCATGCAAGCCAGCTGGCTATCATGCTGCTGGGTCTCACAAGGAAGTTAATGGCATAATATTACTTTCAGATCAAAAGTGAGAAAATAGTTAAACTGTTTGTACAATATCACTGAATACCGCAGGACATTGCCCATAATACCTAGCGTTTATTACCCATAATATCCTGTATTCCGGGTGAGCAAACATTGTCCTGATAGGTTATCTCACTAACAATAATGCCACTGCATGTACCAGCCCTTCTTAATCGCCTATTAAGACACATTGACGATGTTAGATTTCTTTTTCCCAATTTCCGCCAGAATTACACTAGTTGCAGTTTTGTACCTCTGAAAGTTGCATGGTCGGTTGATTGGTCGGTAGGTTAGTCGGTTGGATGGTCGGTTGGTTGGTTGGTTCGTCGCCTGGTTGGTCGGTTGTTTGGTCCGTCGGTTGGGCAGTCTCTAGACGACTGAGTTTTAACTCTTAAGTCCTATACCCAAGCGATCAGGTTACTTGGTTCCAAAAAAGAGCGCGAACTTATCGTTGCCATAGAGACTGCTATACAGGTACCACACGAGGATTCGAACTGCAGCCTCAAATGACGACATCGTCTGATTGTATAGACATGTGTACGTCCAGGCTGGACCAACTCCGAGTCCTAAACAATATGATGTCATGCATCTGCACTCACACTGACGGAATATGAACATAATTCACATCTAGCCGTTGAAACAGCACACACAGTAGGTTAAACATGTATATTTAACTGGCATAGGTCAAGTCATGCATAAACAATCCACTTGATATAGTCCATGCCGTCTGGTGTTGGTAGACATGACGGTTTACAGCTTGCTGTCTCGTGTATGTCCAACCATTTTTGATACCGTACGTTCCTACATGCCATGATGTCAAACTGTCCAGCAACCTCTCTCTTGATCTCCCATATCTCTCATCCTTCTCAAACTTTCTCGTTGTGACGACACACTCGAGCTTTCTTCTTCTCACGACATGCCCAAAGAATGTCAACTGTCTGCTTCTGATGTGAGTAACCAGTTCTCTTTGTGAGTTCACTTCTTGGACGATATGGTCATTGGTCTTTATATCCCTCCAAGCTGGTCTGATAATTCTTCTATACATCCACACCTAGACACACCGAAACAGTCAGGTCTTAGTCAGATATGACTGAGCTACCGTATAACAGTAGACGGTACTACCTGCTTTCTGTTAGCGCCGAACGTTGGGCGGCGCTTACCAAACCCGACACCCCACATTGTGCCAACGGCTTCGGGCGGAAGAGCGCAATTGGGAGGGTACAAGCCTTACCCTGGTGCGAGGAAATGCAAGCTAAAGACAAAATTGTCATGGCAGGGCAGACCAGGCCCTAAGCCTTGGTTGGCGACTGGTCTAGGATCGAAGCTCCGACAGGCGGACAGTTAGAGCATTGCTTTGCTGATCCGGCAGCTTCTGCAGCTTGTCTTGTTCCAGATGTAGGGGTGTTACCTTTCCTCTGGAGTGAACTAGGCAGGCCGAGAGAGGGATCATGCTGCATGGGCAACACATGATCTCTATATTTTAGCCCAGGCTTTGTGCTATGGAGAGGCAATAACTCCATCCCTGGTCTTAACTGGTCTCGGAATCAAAGCGAGAGGCAACTGTTACGGGTTATAAGTCCTTGTCAGTTGGCGTAGACATGGGGCGCCACGCGTTGCCTCTGACGGTGGGAGACACCTATAGGTGTCACTGATCAGCTACCGCCCGCCTCAAGCTGGGCAGCCCCCAGCCAATTGGGTGCTGATCCGCCACAGCCTGCCTGCTTCAATGGGTGCTTGGGGCTAGGACAAAATCTGAATCGCAGGCTGTAAAACCAATGCACCAGGTACAAACAAAAATATAAATAGAAACCTCAAGCTACGGCTTGCAACCTGGAACGTGAGAACCATGTGTCCAGGATTTTCCACTGACTTGACCAATATTGACGATGTGAGAAAAACGGCTGTGATTGATGCCGAACTCAATCGTCTTAACATTGATATTGCTGGCCTGCAGGAGACTCGCCTCGCTGAGGAAGGGTCACTCAGGGAAAACAACTACACCTTTTTCTGGAAGGGTAAAGGGCAGGCAGAAAAAAGGCAACACGGTGTGGGCTTTGCAGTGAAGAATTCGCTACTGGGAATGATTGAAATTCCAGCAGGAGGAAATGAAAGACTATTATCCCTGCGCTTGGCAACCTCTTGTGGGTTTGCCACCATTATTACTGCATATGCACCGACACTCGATTCCTCTGATGATGTGAAGGATTTGTTCTATGAGGAGTTAGACTCTGTGATCAAGGCAGTTCCAAAATCCGACTACATTTATATGCTCGGTGATTTCAATGCTCGTGTGGGCAAGGACTCGAGTTCATGGCCAGTGTGCCTTGGAAAATACAACATCGGTCGCATGAATGAAAATGGGCAAAGGCTGCTGGAGCATTGCACCAGTAATGACCTATGTATTACAAACTCTTTTTTTAAAACAAAAGAGATGCATAAGGTCACATGGAAACATCCAAGATCCGGCCATTGGCACCAGCTGGACTTCATCATCACACGGAGACAACATCTGAACCATATATCATTGACTCGTAGTTACCACAGTGCTGACTGTGATACGGATCATGCTTTGGTTGTTGCAAGGGTTAGACTGAGACCAAAGAGAATCTACACAGCTAAACACAAATCTAGCCCCAGGATTAATATTATTAACACTCATGATCCTGAAAAGTGCTTTCAGTTTCAACAGCAACTTGAAGACGCTTTCACTGATACACCAGAAAATTGTACAGTAAATGATAAATGGAATAAACTTAAGGAAACTCTTTGTAAAACTGCCGTAAAGGTTTACGGCACTGTGGATCATAAGAGGCAGGACTGGTTTGCGGCCAACAGCGAGACTCTGCAGCCCTTGATTGATAAGAAGAAGAAAGCTCTCTTAAGAAACAAGGAAAGGCCAACGCGTAACACTCTGAGTGAGCTAAGGCAAGCTAGGAAGGATGTGCAAAAGGCTGCCAGGCAGTGTGCAAATGATTATTGGATCAAGTTATGTGAGTCCATTCAAATCGCAAGTGATAAGGGAGACATAAGAAGCATGTATGAAGGAATAAAGAAAGCCTGTGGTCCAGTGATCAAAAGAAGTGCACCATTGAAAACCTTGACTGGAGAAGTCATCACTGATAAGAAACAGCAGATGGACAGATGGGTAGAGCACTATTTGGAGCTTTACTCAAGTGAGACCAAACTAGCGGATAATGCCCTCAACGCCATAGAGGCTCTACCAACTCTTGACCACCTGGACACACTTCCCACCATAACAGAAGTTAAGTGTGCTATAAATGAACTTGCATCTGGCAAGGCTCCAGGTAAGGATGGGATTCCAATAGAGGTTATCAGGAGTGGGCAAGACACACTCACTATACAGATCCACCAGCTAATAGAGCTATGCTGGCGTGAAGGACAAGTCCCACAGGATTTCAAAGATTCAAGCATCATAACACTGTACAAGAACAAGGGCGATCGGAGCGACTGCAACAACTATAGGGGTATCTCACTTCTGTGTATTGTTGGAAAAGTATTTGCCAGAATTGTTCTGCGCAGACTTCAAGTCCTAGGAGATCAAGTCTACCCCGAATCACAGTGTGGCTTTCGACAGAACCGGTCTACCACTGATATGATATTCTCATTGCGACAAATGCAAGAAAAATGCCGTGAACAGAATCAACCACTGTTTATTGCCTTCATCGACCTCACAAAGGCATTTGATTTGGTCAGTCGTGAGGGTCTGTTCAAGGCACTAATGAAGATTGGCTGCCCACCAACTCTTCTGTCCATTGTGGAATCGTTCCACACAGGCATGAAGGGTATAATCAAGTTTGATGGTGCAACTTCTGAAGAATTTGAAATCAAGAGTGGAGTTAAGCAAGGTTGTGTACTAGCTCCCACCCTCTTTGGAATATACTTTTCACTTCTACTGAAATATGCATTTCGTGATCAGGATGGTGGTATATACATTCACTCACGCTCAGATGGCGGCCTCTACAATGCTCAGAGATTGAAGGCTAAGACCAAAATTAGGAGGGTACTGATCAGAGAGTTGCTTTTTGCAGATGATGCTGCAGTTACGACCCACTCTGAGGAAGAATTGCAATGTCTACTATCTGCATTCTCCAATGCTTGTTCTGAATTTGGTTTAACAATTAGCAAAAAGAAGACACAGATTATGTCACAAGGTGCACATGGGGTACCATCAATCTTTATTGACGACGCCGAACTAGAGATAGTAGACCATTTTACATATCTAGGATCGGTGGTAAATAGCAAATTATCCCTAGATCAGGAAATCAACATCCGGATTGGTAAGGCAGCAACAACAATGAACAGGTTAAGAAAAAGAGTCTGGGAGAACAGGAAGCTTACTGCCAAAACAAAAGTCCTTGTCTATCAAGCCTGTGTCCTTAGTACTCTTCTCTATGGCAGTGAAACCTGGACAACTTACTCACACCAAGAGAACAATTTAAACAGCTTTCATATGCGGTGTCTGCGAAGAATTCTTGGTATTAAATGGCAAGACAAAATCACAAATACTGAAGTATTGGAAAGATCAGGTTGTGTGACAGTTTATTCCATGCTCAGTCTTCGTAGACTTAGATGGATAGGACATCTTAGGAGGATGGATGATGGTAGAATACCAAAGGATATCTTTTTTGGTGAATTACAGATGGGTAAGAGATCTCAGGGTCGGCCTCTACTACGATACAAAGATGTGTGTAAGCGGGACATGATTGATACAGGCATTGATAATGCACATTGGGAGCAAGTCGCCGCTGAACGTGTTGCATGGAGGGCAAATATCAGAAATGGAATAAAGTCAAAGGAGAAAATTATTGCAGAAAAGTCACACACCAAGCGTTTGAGACGTAAGATGGTGCATGATGGTGGAAATGACCACGTGTTCACATGCACCCACTGTGAACGGACATTTACAGCGCAAATTGGCCTTATCAGTCACACTCGCTACCGCCATAGTTAAAAGTTATTATGCCTTTTTAAAGCACAAACTATCGTCTGTCAAGACGGCAAGGTGCCAATGATATGACATCCACACCTCCACAGCTTCCACATAATTTCTCACTTGTCACAAACATATCGGACTTTAGCGGAGAGGAGGGAAATGGTTAGAAAAAAATAGCTTGACATCATAGAATGAGGAACATCGGTAATATAAATCTGTATCATTGCACGAGACAGGAAGATGTGGACAGACATGATCACCAACGCCACACGACATGGGCTATAAGAAGATATTTGGGTATATGTGGGAGGCTCTGTGGCGAAGTGGTCAAGCCGTTTGACTCGGGCTCCGAAGGTTGTGGGTTCGATTCCTGGCCGCCTCCTTCGGTTCACGAGTTAAATTTTTAGGAGACTCCTGTGGGTCATCGCTAGATCTACGGAGTTCGTGCTTTGTGGGACGCTTTCCCCGCTGCGGAAAGAGACTGAGCCATATGGGATAAAACCCGGTGCAATGAAGTCGACCCTGTCGACTATTAAGCGACTTTTTTGGGTATTTGTGATTTGACTTTAAGTAGTTTTAGTTACGAACATTTAAAGTAGGGTAATAAATTGGTGGTACCGGTTATATTAGATAATCTTCATCTTCTTCAGCGTTCCGAGCCATTGAGGTTCTTTGCTACAGATACAATCCGTCTCCATTCGTCTCTCTGGTTGACCTTCTCTTGCCAGTCGTTGATTCCAAGTGCTTGTAGGTCTGTATATATATTATCTCTCCACCGCCTTCTTGGTCTACCTCGGGGTCTACGGTCATTTATTTCCTGAGTGTAAGCGAGTTTTGTTTCCCTATTATCTTCCATTCTTTCTATATGCCCCAGCCATTGCAGTCTATTAGCCTTCATGCTACCAGTGATTAGCGGGGACTTAAACAGATCATAAATGTCTTTATATTAGATAATAAATGACTAAATACGTCGCAGGCGCAGTGGAAGCGTACATACTTCCATTGATATGCCACAAGCACAATGAAAGCGTCTAGGCATCATTTTATATGCCAACTGTGTTTGTAACCTTCTATTCTGGTGTCTACTATGTCTTTTACTAATTCTGTCCTGGATATCAGTATGGGGCACTGACACAAATCACGTGACCATTACGACTAATTAATCAGAGGCATGGAATGAAGATATTTAAATCTATCTTTGTGACTGACTGCCAATACAATTATCCTTGGAATGTTGACGTGGTAGTTTCCTGTGACCTGCGCAATAATCACCAGCATAAGATGTATTTCTATTCCATTGTGTGTCCTAGCACCAAGGGAAGACACAACTCCATTCAGTTGCCCAGAAGCTCATGGTCTGTACTCCGACTCCAGCAACTGCTCATTCTTCATTCACTGCTTTAAGAAGGTGGCCTACAGGTAAGTGAACTGCTATTATCAAAGGTGTACTATGTAATTGTGCCATTGTTTAAGTCAATGATTCGTCTCGCATTGTCCTGGTGCCATTTTTCCATTGTCCTGGTGCCATTTTTCCATTGTCCTGGAGCCAAGTTCACACTGTTCAGTAACTATGTTCACACTGCCCAGTAACCATGTTCCCACTGCCCAGTAACCATGTTCCCACTGCTCAGTAACCATGTTCCCACTGCCCAGCAAACATGTTCCCACTGGTCAGCAACCATGTTCCCACTACCCAGTAACCATGTTCCCTCTGCCCAGAAGACATGCTCCCGCTGCACAGAAGGCATAACCTTCCGTGATATGATATAAATACATTGTTCGTCGTTGTGCAGGATGTTGCACTCACTCTAGCCTCCATTGCCTGGCTTTGATTGACTGGGGAATTTACCTTCAGTAGTTTGCCATTAACCCGGCTCTGTGGCGAAGACGTTACCAACGCAATCGCACAATTTGGAAGCGATTTAGAGCGATTTAGAAGCATACCACCTTGCGTTGATTTTCATACAATGGTACAAGTGTCGGTCTTTCAGAAAGCAATAACAAACTACTAAAGGTAAACTTGCCTAGAAATGACAAACAGCCAATAAATGTTTGGGTGGACAGCGACGTCCTGTAAATGATATGCAGATAACTTTAACTAAAGCTCGCCATTGCTTTCTGAACGAGAAGTCAAAGTTAAAGTCTTTATTGACCGATGTGTGGACTGATCGAGTACACAACTGACTAGTTCAATAGCTCTAAGATAAATTAACAGTTCTTTAAATCACACACCCAGACACGAATGTCAGCCGGGAACCGCCTTCAGCCCGGCCAATGCTGCCTGCACATGGAGCCAGCTCGTTCCCGAGTGCCAGAACGCTGGACAGGACAAGCTGGACGTCGCACACAACCCCAACATGAAGTATTCTGGCCAGAGCAAGACAGGGCGTCGAGGTGTCCGCGCGGACACTTATCAGCAACATTTGGTTGGTAGGTATATAATTTGAGTTCAGTCATTGTCGTTGTTCTTATAGTCTGTTGGTACTTTATGGTTTCCATTTTCCTGTTTTCCATCTGCTATAGATCAAGTTACCAGTCTGCTTAATACAATATATGATACTGGAAATATACCTCAGGAGTTATGTAATTCTGTATTTATTGCAATCCCAAAGAAATCAGGAGCCTTGGAATGTGATCAACATCGAACAATTAGTATAATGAGTCACATCACGAAGATTTTGCTAAGAATTATCATGCAAAGAGTTAGGAGGAAAATACAACCTGAAATAGGAGAAGAACAATGTGGGTTTGTGGAAGGCAAGGGTACAGTAAATGCTGTGTATATACTGAGAAACATAATCGAACGTTCTATAGAAGTAAACAAAGATCTACACCTTTGCTTTATTGACTACACAAAGGCTTTTGATAAAGTGAGACATGTCAACATGATAAGGATGCTTGAAGATCTACAAATTGATGGAAAAGATCTTAGACTTGTAAAAAACATATATTGGAAACAACAAGCTGCCATAAGAGTTGATAATGAAGTAAGCCAATATCAGCCTATTAAAAGGGGTGTGAGACAGGGATGTGTAATGTCTCCAGATCTGTTTTCCCTGTACAGTGAAAGTATTTTCAGAAATATTGAAGATATGGAAGGAATCAACATTGGGGGACGATGCATCAATAACATTAGATATGCAGATGATACAGTCTTGATTGCAGACAATGAACAGGACCTGCAAAATTTAGTAGATGCGGTTGTTACACACAGTGAACAACTAGGGTTAGAATTAAATTGTAAAAAGACACAGATTATGGTCGTCACTAGGAAGGACGAAATACCACAATGTAATATACAAGTAAATGGGAATATTCTTCAACAAGTGAGCAGGTACAATTATCTCGGAACAGTAATAACATCTGATGGGAGATGCCTTGAAGAGATTAGAACAAGAATCGCCATGGCAAAAGTAGCCTTTAGCAAGATGAAAAACATATTGACCAATAAAAAGATGTCAATTGAAACGAGAAAAAGAGTGTTGAGATGCTACATTGAACCTGTACTTTTGTATGGATGTGAAGCGTGGACAATGAGCAGTCAGGCTGAAAAACATCTGATGGCTGTAGAGATGTGGTTTCTGAGGAAAATGCAAAGAATACCATGGACAGCCAGAAAGAACAATGAACAAGTCCTTCAAGAAACAAATGAAGATCGTAAATTGATTAGAGAAATTAGACGTAGACAGTCAAAATTTTTTGGGCATGTTATGAGAAGAAATGGATTGGAGAATTTGGTGACAACTGGTAAGATCGAGGGGAACAGACCAAGGGGAAGACCTAGAAGCAAGTACCTGGATGGCTTGGCCTTGTGGCATGGTCGAGACAGAAACACGGAGCTGATCCACGACTCTGGTGATCGAGTGAGATGGCAGAACATGACCGCCCACGCTTACCGGCATGGCACATGATGGATGGATGGATATCCGCAGTGCTGTTTAAGTCTACACCAGCGAAGTCGCGCCTATTGAGGCACCAGGAATTGGTAGAATATTGACATTCGCAGACGATGTGCTGGTATACAGACATGGAGGAGAAAGGTAAAGAATGAATTAAGACTTAAAGATGGCAATAAACAGTGCGGCTGAGTGGTACCGAGACACAGGGGCCGTAATAAACCCAGACAAGGCATCGTTGTGTGGTATAGGTTAGATTAGTTTAGTTTAATCGATGGATCAACATCACGGCACACGGGTGCAACCCATAAGTGTTCCCTGGATAACCGAATCGTGAAGGCAGATGTCCATGTATTACAGCGGTACCTCGGGTAACGAACTTAATTCGTCCCAGAACTCGGTTCGTTACCCGAAACGTTCGTAACCCGAAACATTGAAATCAATGAAATAAAGATAATCCGTTTCAAGATTAAAGAATCGTTCTTTGTTTTTATTAACATCCGGTCGTTTACCTGTCAAAACGCAAAGAATACGTGTACTTCACGTTTTAAATACAGAGAAAGAACACAACTAAATAAATTAAATGTAAAATAGAAAAGGTTTAGTCTATCTTTATTACCAAGAAAACGATCATGGGAAATGTGTCACTTTCTTTGTTATTCTGAATCATTAGTTTTAGGAGTATCTTGTCCTGTTTCTTGGCAGCCGACTGGGAATCTTTCTGCACCAGGAAACTATCAAGGGAAATTTGTCGCTTCCTTTGCTGGAGAATCTTTCTGAAGTGGGCCATCGCGCTATAATTCATCAGGTTTACTGCCCTGTTAGCAACACGTTTGTTTGGATGACGGTTCACAATGAAGTGTTCGACGTCTGCCCACTTGCTGCAAATTTCTTTAATCCTGACAATTGAAATGGTCACTGACTCCTCCTTTAATGTCTTTAGCTGTTCATTCTGAAGATCCACAAGCTCGCGTAACTCGAGGCACTGTTCGTTACCCGAGACATAACATTTTCGAAGTTGTTGTTCGTAACCTGAATTGTTCGTGACCTGAGGCGTTCGTAACTCGAGGTACCACAGATCATTGAATGGACGTCCTCTCAGTAGAGAGAGTGAGTGAGAGAGAGAGAGACAGAGAGAGAGAGAGACAGAGAGAGAGTGAGTGAGAGAGAGACACAGAGAGAGAGAGAGAGAGAGAGAGAGAGAGAGAGAGAGAGAGAGAGTAAATTGAAGTACTTGGGAATCATCTTGAACAGATGTATGTCTTTTAAGGATCGTGTGGAGGCTTTGGTGCTGAAGGTTTGAAAGGGACTTAATGCATTTAAGGCGATGGCAGCAAATGGGGGAGCGGAGGATGTTTTACAAGCTCTCTCAGCAATTAATAATTTTTATCATTGAGTATAGTTTGGGGCTGTGTTACAGTTTCAAAGCGCCCACTGGAAATGTTGGAGTGCATACAGACTGCGGTCATGCATGTGATCCTGGGGTGCACAAAAGACACACCAATTATATGCTTGAGGCATATCCTGGCGCTACCAACAACTGCGAACAGCCACAGTGTCAACAACTCATGTTTCAGGCATCATCGGATTACTTCTCCCACACCATACAAGAAACTTGCAAGTCGTGTGCGAGGAATGAAATGGTACATTTTATTGCCGTTGGCTTTTTACAATTGCAAACAGTCGCTATCTAATCACACATAAAGTCACAATATTCTCTATCACTAGTTTTTCCTAAACCCTATAGCTAATCTCTATCTATTAGGCTATACGAAAACACATATCTATTCTATACGATGTGAACACTACAAAGTCAGTCAACAGTCTGACTTCCTTCACTCGCGTCGCTACACGCCACGCGGAAGGACCTTCATGCGTCCTTCGGCTCTTTGCGTGCTAGGTCAGTTAGCACGCTTCTATTAGCTGTCTTTGGTTGAGTGGCAATCGTGGCATCACGCAGGCGTGATTCTGTCGTGACCAGTAGTGCTAACTATCTGGTCAACGCCTCCGTGTGAGGACTAGTTAATAGTCCCCCTTTTCTATCATCTATCCTGCCCTGATCCCGGGCACTATGTTCCCTCTAATCTATCTGAGGTTGACCCCACGTCCCGGTGGTGTTCTATCATGAGGCAGGCTTCCTGCCTCCTGTTTCAGTCTTTGACACACACCCTCCCCTCCTGTGTTGCGTCATCAACTTTGACTCATTGGTTGTGACGCAAAAGGTTTCTAAAAAATTAGTGTGTCTAATTTTTGTCAAAGACTGTAGATAACCTGGCTTTGGGCTACTCAATAGACGTACTGACTAATGTCACAATGTAGCATCACTTTACTTGGCTACTGGCAATCGCCACAAACTTGTCTGGTTGGCGTGAGCCCTCTTCTCAATCGCAATATTATATTAATTAGAGGTATGTCTGAACCGGACCGTTGTCTTATAAGACCTGCCCTCAAATAGTAAATTAACTCACTACCCATACAAAGTTGACTTTCTGAAGGTCAACACATGAATTGCTTCATGTCCCCCATATAATATTAAACAACCATTACACAAGCTGTGAGCGACAGGCTTTACCTATCTCGCTTCCGCGTGTAAAGTCATATTTCACTGTTAAGTTAGTGTTTCGTTGTCTATTATGTCCCCTGACCCGGAGTTATCTCCCTTTGATCTAATAAAAGTGTATGCAATTTATATGTTTGTTTTTCTGGTTGTTTGTGTGTTTGGATGTAATTAAACGTATAATCTACCCTCTAACATGTGTATCTAACTATCATGTGTATGTAAGTTAGTTTTTCAAGTGCCATAATTCATTTAACTGTGGTCACAAACATGTGTATAATACAAATCTGTGACTACGTTTCTGTCTTATGAGACTCAAAATAATTTCACTAAGATCCTAAACTAAACTACACAAAATACATTCATTACGACACATTTCCAACATTGAAACCAACATTTGACGGCAACAAAACTAAAAAGTCCTGTTGAGCGGGAGAAAAAATCCGCTGACTGTTCTCACTCTCTCTTGTATATTTTACATTTGCTCTCACTTTCACACTTCTGTCACACATCTTTAACCTTCCCTTATGTCACACTTCTTTTACCCTCACTATTGGCACACATCTTTTACCCTCATTTCTGTCACACATCTTTCATCCTCATTTCTGTCACACTTCTTTTACCCTCACTATTGGCACACATCTGTTACCCTCATTTCTGTCACACCTCTTTTACCCTCACTTTTGTCACACATCTTTCACCCTCACCTTTGTCACACATCTTTTACCTTCATTTCTGTCACATAACTTTCACTCTCATTTTTGTCACGCATCTTTTACCCTCATAGTTATTTAAAAACCTTGGAGTGACACTGTACAAGTTTGGCTCAGTTTGACAGAGTTGAGCCTAATGACTGTGCATCAACCGTTGCACACGTCAGGTATTTACAACATATTTACATGTAAGAAAAAAGGGTTGATGGTTTGTACCCTGGTATTATTAACCACTCTATTCTACTGAAATATTACTCTAAATACTGACATACTAATACTAGTTCTATAAATATACATTTAATGCGTTGCCTATTTTAATCTATCTGTCACATTAATCCTAAAATAAGCTTACATTACTCCTAATATTTATCTAATTTAAGGGATGTAATTTACCTATGTGAAATGAAATTGATGTGAGATGAGTTATGTCCCTTTGTGAAATGGGTAATGTGAAATGTAATAAGTTACGTCCCTTTCTAAAATGGGTGATGTAAAATATAACATATTCTAACTAATGTTTTTAAATGAAACAAACTATATGATTGATATTCTTATTCTATATGGTGTAAATGATGTATCTTTAAGTGTATAATATTTCTATTCTATTATGGTGTAACCTAATCATGCTACTAAATGATAACGTTTGATAAATGGATTGGTTAAGATGGAATGAAATCAAATGAAATGAAACAAAGTGAAATATAATAAACTGAATGATACTATTCCTGTCTAAACTTCTTATAATTAGTTGTCATGTTTAAATTACTATCCTAATCTACTTTTAAAGCTAAATAAATATGTAAATTAATATTCTATCTACCAAAAAAAAAAGAAATGAAAAATATTATATTGTCTAACTCTAAATATAAATTAAAATGACATAATCTATCTATATTTTATCACTATATTAAAACATTATGATACATATCACATTAAGTTTATATATACATGGTCTTTAAATACCTCAGGTTAGTCGTTGCCATTAATGTTCAGAAACATGCTTTCATTGGCATAATATCTATACAATTGTTCTGGGTATTTGAAATCCATTACACAGTCATATTTGTTCTATGGGTATTGCATCTGTAGAGTTCGTTTGTAAAGTAGACCACTGTTTTCGTGTCTGTATGTATATAATCATCTGACACTGTTTTTCTCCGTTTAACACAACTCATTCACTGGAACATATATGGAGCTTAGCAAGTAATAAGCTGTCCTAGTTCACAAGGTGATATATTTGTTCCCAGAGTAAAGTTCTTACTTTTGATGTCTACGGACACATAGCAGGTCAATGTTTTTGGTACTTAGTTCAGCACATAATATCCATGTATTTCTAACATATTTCACATAGAATATTTGACTGTACTAAATTAACATCTATTACTCTACACTCTTATGTGGAAATTTCTGGTATTGCTACATCAGATGGTCGACTAAGGGTATCAGCCAAGATGTTATCTTTCCCCTTAATATGCTCTATACTAAAGGTGTAATTTTGTAGTATTAGCGACCACCTGTATATTCGGTCATTTCGATGTACACCACTCTGTATGACCGTTATTGGGGAGTTGTCAGTCTGGACAATGAAGTGCACACCCGCCAGAAATCGATGCAGCTTTCTCACCGCATAGATAACGCTTAAGGCTTCCAACTCGGATATGGAATATCTGGACTCGGTGGGTGTGATCTTACGGCTCACGTAGCAAATCGGATGGAAGATGCCCTAATAAAATTGGCCTAGTACTGCAGCGATGGAGATCCTGCTGGCATCTGTCCTAAGATAATAAACGAGCCTCGGATTAGGCAAGCGGAGGATTGGAACATTACTAAACAAGATTTTCAATTTTGACAATGCAGAAATTAATAATGCATCTTTGACATCCAATTTTACAGAAGCTTTTAAAACATTGGAAAATACACTTGTAATCTCCGCTAACTTTGGAATAAATTTACTATAGTAATTCACTAACCCCAAAAGGCTTCTGACCTGTTTCTTGGTGGTAGGCATGGTCAGATTCATAATTTTGGTAATAATTTTCTGGTCAGTCTTTAGTTGACCTTTAGAAATGACATGACCTAAAAAATCAATTTCTTTTAGGCCCAATTCGACTTTGCTTGGTTTGACAGTGAGCCCGAAGAGTCGCAACCTATTAAAGACATGTCTCAGTTTCAGTAGGTGTGTTGTCCAGTCATCAGTATGGACACATATATCATCTATATAGGTCACTGTATTCGTCACTCCATGAAGTAGATCTCTAGTTAAGCGTACGAAAGTGGCAGGAGCGTTTCGAAGTCCGAAAGGAAGAAAACGCCACTCGTAAAGTCCTAAAGGTGTTGAAAAAGCAGTAAGATGGATGGATTGAGACTGCATAGGGACCTGCCAATATCCCTTAGTGAGATCTAATTTAGAAAAGATTTTGGAGGTGGACATGTCAAGAATAAGATCTTCGCAGGAAGGAATTGGCTCTGCGTCGATCTTGGTGACGTTGTTGAGCTTTCGATAGTCCACGCACAGACGAGTTGTAGAATCTTTCTTCTTAACTAGAACAATTGGAAAAGAGTACTCAGAGGTGGATTTCTAGATGATCCCACTAGCCTCTAAATTCAGAATTTCATTATTTAGATTTTCCCTATAGCTTAGTGGGATTGAGTACGGCCTGCATTTAATAGGCTTAGAGTCCGAAAGAAGAATGGAGTGTTCGATTCTGTCCGTCCTACCTGGAATGTTAGAGAATATGTCTTTGTATTCCGTCACTAATTCTACTAATTGTCGTCGTTGACTGTCTGTTAGTCCCTGTTCTATATGTATGCTATCTAATGTAGCAGTCTTGTCTACAATAGGAACTGGTAGTTCCATTCCGTCGTCGTCTACCTGATTCAGTACGGTGGTGGTGCTAAGTGTGTATTCTGTATTCTCGTTAAGTGTATGCTCGTCGGATATGCCAGTCTCGCTAACTAGTGTAGTTGCGTTGTGTATGTCTGTCGTCTGATCACTAGGTGTGGGTGCACTGTGTTCGTCTGTCTCTACTTCTGTCTCTTGTCGTGAATAGTAAGGTTTCAACATGTTGACATGGAATATCTTTAAGTGTCCGTTTATTGATATTCATAGTCAACATCTGAAATTTTACGTACCACCTTGAATGGCCCTTGCCATGAAGTCAATAATAAATTTCGTTTGTCAGGAAGCAAGAGAAGTATGTCTTGATCTGGTTCAAGTTCAATTGTTCTCGCCCCTTTGTTGGCATATTGGCGGTAGATTTGACCCTTCCTCTCCAAAGCTGCCTTAGCTATAATACACGATTTCATGATTTTATCTCGTGTTTCAGTCACCATTTCATAAGGTGTTTTTGGTTCGGGAATTTGAATAGAATTCGTTATTGCCTGATGATAAATGGTTAGGGGTCCACGTGGGTTAGCCCCGTACACTAATTCAAACGGTGAGAAACCCGTGCTTGAATGGGGAATCTCCCGATAGGCGAACAGCACTGTTGGTAACAGTGTATCCCAGTCAGCTGGGTTTTCTGCTGTTACCTTAGCCAGCATATGCTTAAGATCTCCATTAATTTTTTCTACTATCCCATTGCTGGCTGGATGGTACGCTGTCGTGAAATGTTGTTTAATCCCTAACATTTTTGTAAGGGCTTGCGTTGCAGCCGATATGAATTGAGTTTCACGATCGGATAAAATGGTCCGTGGAAATCCGAATCGTGAGAACAGGTGTAGAAATACATTGGCAACATCTTTGGAGGTGATGTACTTCAAAGCTACTGCCTCAACCCACCTTGTACATAGGTCGACCATCGTTAATATGAAGCGATTTCCTTTGCTGGACACCTGATTCAGGGGTCCAACAATATCTACCGCCACACTCTCAAATGGCCTAGAAGCCAGTGTAGAAGGTTGTACTTCAGCTGTAGCATGTTTACCCTTTCGTACTAACTGTTGACAGACATTACACGAACGACAAAATAATTTAATATCATTGCAAAAACCTGGCCAATAAAAATGAGCCTGAATTCTGGCCCTGGTTGTGTCATATGCAAGATGGCCAGCAAACGGTGACTCATGTGCAATCTTTAGCACAGTTAGGCGATGTTGTACAGGTAACACCGTTTCCTGAATCTCATGGTTACCAGTAGTATAATATCTAGTAAGGATGCCATTATTTAATCTGAAGAACCATGATGCGTTCTTTGTCACTTTGGCTCGTTCTTTCAATACTTTTAAATAAGGAGACAAACTAGGATCAGCTTTCTGCTGTTCTATGAATTTTTGTCTGTTGGTATCATCAGTGCTAGATGGAGAAAGCACCAGTAGTCTCTCATCTTGTAGTGTGTCTTGATGTTTTATAGTGTCTGCTCTGGTTGTTGCATTAACTGCATTCAGTTGGTTCCATGCAGTTATTTCATCGCTAGTACATTGTTTTAGTTGGGGTAAGCAACCCAGAATTAAATCAGTATAGGGGTTGTCAAGTACAGCACAAGTAAATGTACCCGAAAGGAAAGGAGTGTTAATACGGGCTTTGGCCAAAGGGTAAATTTCAATGTTACCCGAAAAGGTTCCGCATTTGACAGAGTCACCTGTATAATCCTCTTGACTCACCAGTTCCTTTCTGAGACCAATAAGGTTACTACCGCTGTCCAGCAAACATTGGCATGGTCTATCATTGACCATTGCATTGTGGAACTCTAAATTGCCTCTGGAGGCTAAGGCTGCATTCACACTCTCAGATGAGAATGGAACTGTATGTCCACATTCTAATTTTCCGTCAGCATGAAATTGGTGACATCGCTCACAACTGTCAAAACTCAACATATCGTTTACACAACACACCTCTTCCGTTTGGTTAACAGGTAATTCATTTTCAACATCACATTCAGTCTCACTACCACTATCAGAAGATGTATCAAGTAAAATAGCATTGTTGGCTTTCATACGTTGGCGGCCCAGGCACTTATTTGAATAATGGCCGTAGCTGGAACAAAAAAAACATTTGATGGCACGCCGGTATGCAGATCTTTTTTTCTGTTGCTTCTTAATAACATTTTCAAGATGTGCCGGATAACTTGGCGATTTGTCACACATTGAATAAGTGTCATGTAAAAGTTGACAGTGGATACATTTTGAAATTTTTCTATCTTTCTTGTCAAATTTATTAAATGGTTTTCTATTGCTCTGATAGTTTTTAGATTGATCTTTTACAAAGGAAACTATTTCAGAGTCATTTGAAGTCTTAAAAATATTTCTGTTTGAAGAAAAATATGCAGACCCTTTCTTTTCAAACTGTTCTATGGTTTCAATGTCTGACTGCTGCAAAAATTTAGCAAAAGAGGATGGTATCGTGGATATTACTTTATCCATAGTTATTAAATTTTTCAATCTATCAAAGTCTTTTCCTATGTTAGCTGCTTTAAGCCACCTATTTAGTACACTTTGAACATTTGAGACGTAGTCAATGAAAGTCTCAGTAGGTTTAGGTTTTAAATTTGAGAACTGAACCTGATACCCAGGGGCATCAAGTAAAAAGTGTTGCATAATCCTATCACGGATGTATTGGTAGTCAGATCTAAGATCGGTTGGTATAGATTCTATCACTTTAAGGGGCTCACCACTCAGGTTCTTCATATAAATCATAGCCCACATCTCTAAAGGAACTTGGTGATATTTAAACTGATACTCGACATTTTCTGTCCAAGCAGATATTGAATCGTCTTTACAATATGGTTTGATAATATTTTTGTATTTGTTGAACTTATTTTCTTCTTGTTGACTTTTAAGTTTAGTGGCAGAGATCTCTGCGTGTGAGTCTACATCCATCTCTTTCATCTTTAACTGTGTCTCTGATTCTACTTGTATTTGTTTTTCCTTAACTCTTGCCATTTCATCTATCTCCTTTTGCTTTAGATCTAATTCTCTTTGTTTTAATTCTTTATCTTGTTCTAATTGTTGTTGCTTAACATTCTTATCATGTTCTAATTGTTGTTGCTTAATTTGCACTTCTTTTTGTTTTGTTATCTCAGCTAGTTGTATCTGGTGTTGTCTTTCCTGTGCGCGTTCATCTCTCTCTGCATCCTTTGCTTCTTTAAATTTTTGATCCGCATATTGTTCTAGCTCTTTACCTGTGTATTGCAATTCTTTGCCTGCTTTGATGAAGTCAGCTAGAGTAGCCATGTTGTTGGGTAATTGGCTCGCGTTGACCTGAACTGACTGCTTCACTCAGTTATTTTTCTTTGATATGCTATGTTATTTAATATCTGAGCACTACAAATTGTACTCTTTGTTTACAATCTGGAAAATTGTATTCTCCAAAAAATTAGAGCACAAAGTCTGTTCATACAATACACGCTGAAAAAGAGATGCACTATTAATCACAATGCATGCCAAAAACGTAGGTTTTACTCATCTTAATGTTCCCGAAAACAAGGAACAACACGTCAGCAACACCGGTCCCGTTGTTTGGCACCCCGGAATACACACGAGTTTTCTACTCAGGTCACCTCGTTTGGCACATCGGCATACACTCACGTTATCTATCAGCTGTTGTTCACCCTGGTTTACAGAGCAGCAACAATTAACAACTCGTAAACGAAAAATAGATTTTTGACAAATTGGTACAATGACACTGACATGCCCACGAACAAACAGAATATCGATTAATTAATATTTAATGTCAATGTCCTGTCTTCGTACTACAGTAATATGTCTTTCGTTACTAACCTAGTTTAATCTATGGAAGTATGGTGCAGACCAAATCTAATTTGCATAGCCGAAAGTAGTGCCCTCGTGACGGTAAACAAATACAAAAGTACGAAAAAAATTCAATAACTGCTTTCAAATAAATATAAATCTAATAATAATGTGTAAATAAATAAATATATTCATTCTCTAACTTAAATAAACAAATAATACTTAATATATCGTAAAGATTCAGGCAGGCAGCAGCTTGGCAGCTTGTAACCACTGAAATGCTGATTCCAAATGGCGAGGCCCAACTGCTTGTCAATCGTGCCACGTCACAGGCGCAGCGCTATTTTTAGCTTGCAAAAATCAATACTGTCGCTGACCTCTGTATTGCTCCACCATGAATCATTTTTGATAATTGTTCATAAACAAATAAATAATTACATAAATAAATGAAAGAAGAACATAATATGAATACTTACAACTTTGAAGAACACATTATTTAAATATATAACATTCTAATAAGCACAAATAAACATTATTTCATCACGATAGGCACAATTCTGCTGGCAACTCGATCTAGTCTGCATACGTCATCGTCACTGACACAAATTAAACATTTAATCTTTGTAATATCCTATCCGTAAACCTAGTCTAGAGCCGTGGGTAAGTGTTATAGCTTGAACTCAGGTTCAAGCCACACTTCTGACACCACATTTAATCCTATTGCCTGTCAACAACTCATGTTTCAGGCATCATCGGATTACTTCTCCCACACCATACAAGAAACTTGCAAGTCGTGTGCGAGGAATGAAATGGTACATTTTATTGCCGTTGGCTCTTTACAATTGCAAACAGTCGCTATCTAATCACACATAAAGTCACAATATTCTCTATCACTAGTTTTTCCTAAACCCTATAGCTAATCTCTATCTACTAGGCTATACGAAAACACATATCTATTCTATACGATGTGAACACTACAAAGTCAGTCCCCAGTCTGACTTCCTTCACTCGCGTCGCTACACGCCACGCGGAAGGACCTTCATGCGTCCTTCGGCTCTTTGCGTGCTAGGTCAGTTAGCACGCTTCTATTAGCTGTCTTTGGTTGAGTGGCAATCGTGGCATCACGCAGGCGTGATTCTGTCGTGACCAGTAGTGCTAACTATCTGGTCAACGCCTCCGTGTGAGGACTAGTTAATAGTCCCCCTTTTCTATCATCTATCCTGCCCTGATCCCGGGCACTATGTTCCCTCTAATCTATCTGAGGTTGACCCCACGTCCCGGTGGTGTTCTATCATGAGGCAGGCTTCCTGCCTCATGTTTCAGTCTTTGACACACAGGGTCCTTCAAACCAAATGGTACCTGACAGTCGCTGCAGACAGGGATCACCCCCTGCATGAAGCTATGGATATGGTCAATGATCATAGGCTTAGAAG
This sequence comes from Cepaea hortensis, assembly GCA_963921405.1. Taxonomy (NCBI): domain Eukaryota; kingdom Metazoa; phylum Mollusca; class Gastropoda; order Stylommatophora; family Helicidae; genus Cepaea; species Cepaea hortensis. The sequence goes on from OY992890.1 coordinate 100,397,901, forward strand.
ACGCAGGTCATGGACGGCAAAGGCAGACATATCTATCAGTCACATGTGTGAAATAGAGAACATCAATCGTGAACAAGAGTGGGTAAAGGTACCGGAAGACATGTCGGACTGACACAAGGTAATAGTGACACTGTGTAGTGAGTGTAGAGAATGGGCAGCGGGCCGCACAGAGTTTGAGGTGCAACAACTGATCCTGGCCATGCAGAGGTATGGGGGAATGAACAGGCTGATAGGCTAGCAGGGAATGCACCTCTTGGTGGTAGTTTGCCTATGGACAAGGGGGAGGTGGTCGTGCGCTTATGGGACCAGGTGGAGAAGGCGGAGGAACAGATTGAGAACCCATATGTGGAAAGAATGAGATTGTGGGGGATCGGCAGGGGTTCTGGAAGAATCTCAAAACTGAGAGGGAAGACCAGAAGAACTTTTAATCAGATAGCGGTGGGAACGATTAGTAATATGACTCTTCGCTGGCTGTTGAACGAGGGGACAAAGCACGTATGGGAATGTCCTGAGTGCAGTGATGTCGGTTCTTAACTCAACTCAACTCAACTGATCCAGAGTAATACACATCAAGGTGACATAGTCATCTACACCGATGGGTCAATGGTGAGAAATAGACGTAGTGGCTGGGATTTCATTGCGAAGGCTAAATGGACGATACTTGAGAGCCTAGGATATAAGACTATAACCTCCAGCATGAGAATGGAGGTGGAAGCTGTAACAACAACTTTCCGATGGTTTGAGGAGACCGCTGCAACACACACTGTATTCTTTATGGACTCACGGAGTATGCCTAGTAAGGCGGAGAAAGGAATGTATGGTGTAGATTTGCTTGACTCGCTTCAGTGGTCACAGATTGTGAGAATTGTATGAATTTTCTGCTCTTGTCATTCGGGAGTGCTGGGGAATGAACAGGCTCATAGACTGGCAGGGTATGCACCTCTCGGTGGTAGATTACCTATGGCAATGGAGAGGTGGTCGGGCGCCTTTGGGACCAGGTGGAACAAATGATGGAACAGATTGAGCACCCGTATGTGGAGATAACCCTCATTATTCTTCTTCCTCTTCTTCACCTCCTCCTACTCATACTCCTCCTCCTCCTTCTTTTTAAAGTGCATTCTGTAGATGATAATAAATGTAATTCACATAACCTACTGTAGATTAAGTGCATTCTATTGATGATAAAAAGTGTCATTCACAGAATCTACTATATATAAAATGAATTCTATCGATGATAATAAATTTAATTAACAGAACATGCTGTATATAAAGTGCATTCTGTAGATGATAGATAAAAAATATAATCCACAGAACCTACCGTGTACAAAGTGCAACCCGTGGATGTCCAGGAATTCACCTGTCCCGATGTGGAAGATGGTTTTTTCCGGGACAACGTGTTTTGTGACATCTTCCACAGGTGTGTCATGGGGAAAAAGTTCACTTTTACCTGCCCGGAAGGTACATTCTTCAGGTAAATGTGTGAGATCATTTAAGTAGATGCTTGGTTAACATTATCGTTATGCAACTCACATTATTCTTACAACGTTACTGTTATTCAACTTAAACTATTCTTACAACATTACTGTTATTTAACATACATTATTCTGACAACATTACTGTTATTTAACATGCATTATTCTTAGAAAATTACTTTTATTCAGCTTACAATTAACGATGTGTCATCCATGTCCTTACACCTGATATGTTAAGATATCACTGACATTAGCGATGTGTCACCCATGACCTTACACCTGATATGTTGAGATATCACTGACATTAGCGATGTGTCACCCATGTCCTTACACCTGATATGTTGAGATATCACTGACATTAGCGATGTGTCACCCATGACCTTACACCTGATATGTTGAGATATCACTGACATTAGTGATGTGTCATCCATGACCTTACACCTGATATGTTGAGATATCACTGACATTAGCGATGTGTCACCCATGACCTTACACCTGATATGTTGAGATATCACTGACATTAGCGATGTGTCACCCATGACCTTACACCTGATATGTTGAGATATCACTGACATTAGTGATGTGTCACCCATGTCCTTACACCTGATATGTTGAGATATCACTGATATTAGTGATGTGTCACCCATGTCCTTACACCTGATATGTTGAGATATCACTGATATTAGTGATGTGTCACCCATGTCCTTACACCTGATATGTTGAGATATCACTGACATTAGCGATGTGTCACCCATGTCCTTACACCTGATATGTTGAGATATCACTGACATTAGCGATGTGTCACCCATGTCCTTACACCTGATATGTTGAGATATCACTGACATTAGCGATGTGTCACCCATGTCCTTACACCTGATATGTTGAGATATCACTGACATTAGCGATGTGTCACCCATGACCTTACACCTGATATGTTGAGATATCACTGACATTAGCGATGTGTCACCCATGACCTTACACCTGATATGTTGAGATATCACTGACATTAGCGATGTGTCACCCATGTCCTTACACCTGATATGTTGAGATATCACTGACATTAGCGATGTGTCACCCATGACCTTACACCTGATATGTTGAGATATCACTGACATTAGCGATGTGTCACCCATGACCTTACACCTGATATGTTGAGATATCACTGACATTAGTAATGTGTCATCCATGACCTTACACCTGATATGTTGAGATATCACTGACATTAGCGATGTATCACCCATGACCTTACACCTGATATGTTGAGATATCAATGACATTAGTGATGTGTCACCCATGACCTTACACCTGATATGTTGAGATATCACTGACATTAGTGATGTGTCACCCATGTCCTTACACCTGATATGTTGAGATATCACTGACATTAGCGATGTGTCACCCATGTCCTTACACCTGATATGTTGAGATATCACTGACATTAGCGATGTGTCACCCATGACCTTACACATGATATGTTGAGATATCACTGACATTAGTGATGTGTCATCCATGACCTTACACCTGATATGTTGAGATATCACTGACATTAGCGATGTGTCATCCATGACCTTACACCTGATATGTTGAGATATCACTGACATTAGCGATGTGTCACCCATGTCCTTACACCTGATATGTTGAGATACCACTGACATTAGCGATGTGTCATCCATGTCCTTACACCTGATATGTTGAGATATCACTGACATTAGTGATGTGTCACCCAGTACCTTACACCTGATATGTTGAGATATCACTGACATTAGCGATGAGTCACCCATGACCTTACACCTGATATGTTGAGATATCACTTACATTAGTGATGTGTCACCCATGTCCTTAACACCTGATATGTTGAGATATCACTGACATTAGTGATGTGTCACCCATGACCTTAACACCTGATATGTTGAGATATCACTGACATTAGTGATGTGTCACCCATGTTTCCCACAGATTGGAGGAGACATTGTGCGACTTCTGGGAGGCCGTCTCTGGCTGCACTAAGGACGGGATGAGACTGGAAGCCTTGGGCACCCTGCCGGACGTGGCGGCCTTGTCACATCGAGCTGACCAGCAGGTTCCTGAGCAGTTTGACATCAGTATTGTCAACATTGATGCAGGTTAGTCTCCCGGATTTAATGCGGTGTGGATCGAGTGGTGGGTGGTTGAGAATATCCGCTTTACACATTTAGTGATGTGTGGTATGATGTGATGTCAGGTCCTAGAGATGACTGAGCTACCGTATGACAGTAGACGGTACTACCTGCTTTCTGTTAGCGTCGAATGTTGGGCGGCGCTTACCAAACCCAATGCACCCCATTGTAGCAATGGCTTCTTGCGTATGAGCACAATTGAGAGAGTACAAGCCTCATTCTTGTTTTGGGAAATACACCCTAAATACTAAATGTCATGGCAGGTCAGGCTAGGCTCAAGGCCTCAGTCGGCAACTGGTCTAGGATCGAAGCTCCGACCGACGGACAACTAGCACTTTACTTTGCTGATCCAGCAGCTTCTGCAGTTTGAATTGTTCCTGGTGTATTGGTGTTACCCTTTCTCTGGAGTAAACTAGGCAGATCAAGAGATGATACTGATGCGTGGGCAACACTTGGTCTCTACAATTCAGCCCAGGCTTTGTGCTATGGAGAGAGATATCTCCATCCCTGGTCCCGCCACTGTTTGTAGTATGTATGTCTTATTTAGAAGCACAAAGAAACAGACTATTGTCTGTCAAGACGGCAAGGTGCCAGCGATGTACGTTAAATCCTGGGTGAGAGTTGTTTAATTGTAACTAAAATTTCTTGGATTTACTCTGGGTTCCCGACTGCCTGGATACTCCAAATTATTCTGCGCATGCCATGAGGGGAAATAAAAGTAGAATACTTTGTGGCAGCTAGCAGACTTAATGGTAACCGAGCAAGAGGGAGACAAGGAGACAAATGACCTGGCTATATGCTATAATCGGGACACAGATCTAATCTTAGACTCTAATCAAGGCAAATTATAATTGTTCATGCTTACCAGCATAGCTCATGATGCTGATGATGCATGTTTGGGACTTAGGTTAAGATCTGACCCTACTGCTAGGCGTATCCAGGTTAAGATCTGACCCTACTGCTAGGCGTGTCCAGGTTAAGATCTGACCCTACTGCTAGGCGTGTCCAGGTTAAGATCTGACCCTGCTGCTAGGCGTGTCCAGGTTAAGATCTGACCCTATTGCTAGGCGTGTCCAGGTTAAGATCTGACCCTACTGCTAGGCTTGTCCAGGTTAAGATCTGACCCTACTGCTAGGCATGTCCTAGATAAGATCTGACCTTACTGCTAGGCGTGTCCAGGTTAAGATCTGACCCTACTGCTAGGCTTGTCCAGGTTAAGATCTGACCCTACTGCTATGCGTATCCAGGTTAAGATCTGACCCTACTACTAGGCGTGTCCACATGGTGCCCCTAGTAGTGAGGTTACTAGATATAAGTGTCAGCCTGTTGACGCAGATATAGATTAGACCAATGGCAGGACGTGATTTAGTTATTTTGGGTTGAGAATAAATGAGAGCGTTCGCTCTTAAATGTCCCGTATGTTGATGGCGGGGTAGGGGGTTTAACCTCTACACCGGCATTTCCCGTATGGTGATGGCGGGGTAGGGGGTTTAACCTCCACACCGGCATTAAGTTAAATTAAATGTAGACTTCTTATTCAGAAATCTATGGCAAATTACTGGACGCTAAATTGCCCAGAAAATAAACCTGGTCTTGATGGCAAAGCCTGCAAAGGACTACACACAAACCATACAACAGACCAACCCTCTGTGAGATGGCGGTCAGATGGAGATGTATCAAGAACACCGACAATGGAGAGGTGTGGAAGCCGGTGATCGCCTGTCCTGTCTGGCAATTTTTTTTTCGCATATCCTATTACAGGACAGCGCTGTCAACACAAGCATTCTGCCGCTGTTGTTGATTTCTTGGCAAGATTACGCTCACTAATTTGCCGTTGCTTTCTGAGCGGCCGGCTCACATATCCCGTAAGTAACGGGCAAGGCGAGAACCAATACCGATTCTCGCGCAGCCGCGTTTGCTCACGTGGATAAACGGGATAACGGAGAAAGTCGCTAACACCTAGGCCAGGGAGACCGGCTGTCTAGCAATACACGGACTAATTATGGTTTCATTTCGCCATTTCTGACGACACCAAGAGACGTTTCCAAACATCGCCTGTGACAGGCCCCGGGCGCCCCTCTAGAAATGGGTTCGGCAAACAACAGTCAAGCTCCCTGTTGGCACACCTTGGCGCATACTGGGCACATAGTGCCAGCCCCCATGTTTGTATACAGCAATCGGTACTCGAAGTAAGGTATGGTCAATAGTACTCGAAGGAAGGTATGGTCAATGGTACACCGGTGGCTTTACTTCCCAGTACATTTCTTGGTACACATTTCATGCCGAGTGGCCACTGTAGCATAGTTGTTAGCCTCTTGGCTGCTGGCTTGGTGGCCATGGTTAGATTGCGCATCGAGACGTATCGCTTTTATTGTGTGAACATTACTTCGTGTGTGTACTCATATATTGCTTCATGTCATCCCTACAATTCTTCTCCTGTTGTCAAACTGGTTTTGACGTGACGCGTCACAGAGAAAAGACTGATGTACTTTTCTGTGTTTCGTTTGTCTTGTTGCTTGTACAAACGCCTTAATTGATTTCTTCTTGTACTCCATCTAGCCAACTCTTCCTGGGTTGTCCTCTCACCCTGTACCCCGATGTTCTCACGTAGAACGCTCTAGTCGCTGGTTCATCTTGTTCCTGGGTCATCCTCTCACCTTGTATCCCGATGTTCTCACGTAGAACCGCTCTAGCCGCTGGTTGATCTTGTTCCATTCCATCCACATGTCCGAACCATTTAATTATTGATTGTTCTATACAGTCGGTAATAGCTTTTACCCCAACACTTGTATTCCCAGTTTGCCTCTCTACCTCTTCGTGTTGTTACATCTTACATGTTGTGATTTTACTCCTGTGTTTCTAGCACTGTCCATGTTTGGCACTGGTAACACAGTGTTGGTACGAGTAATGCATCGGTTCCCTTGATATTTGCTTGCATGTTGGCAGTTGGAAGTTTTGGATAAAGTTTATTTAATAGTTATTGTTGTTTGCTTTCTGTATTCTTATTTCTATTTCTCTATCTAGTCCTCCATCCTCTTTGAAAACACTGCCCAGTTACTTGTACTCTCGAATTTGTTTTAATGATTTTCCATTTATATTTACGTTATATTGCATTGGTGTTTATGATTGTATTTGTAATTGTTATATGTGATAACATGCTAATATATATATGATGTGTTATACTCCAGACCCTATAAGCTGCCCAGCGTCAGGCGGACTCTTCCCTCACCCAAGAAACTGCCGCCAGTTCGTCTTCTGCTCGCGCTTTGTCCCTCTGGTCCTGACCTGCCCGGAACCACTTCTGTTTAACTCACAGACCTTGACCTGTGACTTCGCTATGAAGGTCCACTGCTTCCGGTCCTACGATGACCGTCGAAAATAGACAGATTCAGATTCATACGCTATGGTTTCCGCTGATGTCGCCAGCCATTGACGGACACGCCATGTACATATTCACTACAAACACGTTGTGATTTTTTGTTCAGAATACAAGATTACAATTGCAACTCATATGGTCAATTAAAAGACGTTTAGTAATAAATATGTTAACAATATTTGGCGATAGCAATACACTCATCGCGTCTCTGCTGCACACATCCATCTTTGAGAAATAATTTCTAATACATTTACAGATATATGTAATAGATTTAACAAGTCTATGTTGTGTGACTGAACCACGATTTCATCTCTCAAATATAACACGTGTTACTTTATAGTCCTTAAATATATGATTTTAATCCAGTTACAGAAACCGTTTAAGTTTATTATCCTCCTCACTGGTACAGCTCGTACACAAGGCCAGTCTTATCACCGCCAGCTGGACAGTCTCTCAATCCTTAGCTAGTTCCCACGTATGGTGTACTGTTATATCCAGGGTGTCTTCAAAACCCAATCTCCTCGCCGTGTTGCTTCACCCCAGCCTCTTCTTCCAGGCGCCCGACCACTCAAGACACTACAATAACATTTGATGTGCCCAGGGTGTTTTAGTTAGGCATGATATTCCTTAAGAGCCAGCTTAGTTTGTTACCGACATCTTGCGGAATGCCATTATTTATTTTCTTGCTGATACCCACAATTCTGAGACTTTCTCCTGTACAATGTAAGTTCCGAAGTCGCCAGTGTTTTTTTTTGCCCTGGAATGTTTGTGCTTGCTTGCTTGTGTTCCTTGGCTTGAGTTCCAACGCGAAGTCCTGTATGTCTGATGAAGGCATCCTGTTGTCCAACATCAGTGTGATGTCATACAGGACCTGAGGTTTGCGTGAGTATCCGTTGTCCCATGTATAGCTCATTGGTGTGCAGACTGGTGGATTCCTCGCCGTACAGGCAGACACTCTCCGACTTCGGAGGACCTGGAATGTTTGTAAAATGGTGTTGTATTCATATTCCCATGTTACTACCACACGGTAAATACTTGCGACTGTATTTCAGAAACGAGATGTATGAGATACTTCTATTATCTTGAACAATAATAGAGATACAAGCACAATTTATTGCATGGCGTATTTCGCAGCATCTCATTAGATGCACACTGGAGAAGGCACACCAACATAACACAGAACAATGAATCCTTCAAGCTGAAATACACAAAACACATAAAACAGAACAATGAATCCTTCACGCTGAAATATACAACACACATAAAAAAGAACAATGAATCCTTCAGGCTGAAATAAAAAACACACATATTCCTACTGTAATGAAAACTTTATGTCATGGTGATTTTAAACTGACTTTGATACCGTTCTATTTACACCTATTGTGGGTGTCTACATTATTCACATTCACAAGGAAAGAACGTTGATGTGAACTTCTGCTCATTATTGTTTGGTTCTGATTAGATTTCTGTTTCCTTAGATTATGCTCCACGACCAATTGTGTTGCCTTGGTTGGTTCATATCCTTGCATGTTTACATGTTCAGTGTACCCTAACTCTTCCTATGGCGCTATACCTGGATCTTGTGTGCCTGTATGTTGTCTTCGGTAGCTGATCAGGCATCACTCTCCACAATGTAAAAACCACTTTGATTGTCCACTACACGAATTCAGTGATGTTGTGTCTACCATATTTCTGATCGTGACTTTTGTCATTTTATTTTTTGAGGGATTTTTTCCAACAGCCTTGTTCACTTGTACATCTCACATTTAACGATTCTTCTCATCTCATGGACAGTTGTACATCATTATAAAATGTTTTGAGTCCGCAAATCCAAGGAGGCATTCTTCATATGGGAGGAAGAATGCAGAAAGAAAACCCAATCGTCGAATGTCAAGAGATGCTGGCCCAAGTGACAAGAGACTAGAAAGAGGACATCTATGCACTATAATGGATGTTATGCACCAGGTACAGCAAACGTTGCTCGCACAAGAAGAAACATCTGTTTAGACGGTTTAAATATCTTTTAGGATACATTACTTTATGTTAAATAATGTAATACTGACTACTAGAGGCTAATTATTAGACTGTGGGATAAGACAAGACAATTTTCTTTCTTTTCTGTATGCGTGTGTGTCTAAGTAGGATTTATATACATTGTAAATACAGCCCGCCTGCACTACGGCAATTGATTTCTTATATTTCTACACACCAAGACATGTTTTATTACGCAGAATTTTGTACTTTAATACATACGAACAAACAAGTGAACTGTGTTTGAGTTGTTGTTGTTTGTTGATGATGTGTGCTGATTTTGTCCGTGAGTCAGAATATGTGGGACAAGTCAAGCAAGAGGCAGCTTTCACAAGATAAAGAACATGTGGAATAGATCAAGCAATTTATGCTGTTGTGACATGTTAGATTGATGACAGAGGACCTAGTTAGTAGTGTTCTCGGGAAATATATCTTGAATAATAAATAGACAAGATAAAGGATATGATTTTGCACGTTTTTGTCTAGAGGTCTCTCAAATGAGATAGATAATCATTCCCGCCTAGCCCTTTTGGAGAACCATTTTTCCTTTGGCTTTGAACCCCCACTGTGAGACTACCAAGTATCTACACAGAAATTTATAAAAGAAGAAAAAGGTTCCCTCCAGGCCAAAAGGAGATCTGAACTATTCGCCACAGAACAACTGAGGATCTACTTCACTCATCATAGTGTTGTCAGTGTGCTATTCGTCCGTCACATAGATCTTCCCTTATTTATTTTGTGTCAAAAGTGACCTATATCAGTTGTCCAATTATATCTTAGGACTTTAGGTTTCAATAGTAACAAACAAACTTCAACAATAACTGTACACAACATCTGTTGAACAAGACATCTACATGACAGGTTCTTGACAAAAGTGGGACATACATTTACATGGAATTGTTTACACCACAACTGTACAAGACACACATCATGAGAGATACTTGACAACATCTATACAGGACTTTTCACAATATCTGTCCAACCACAGTAACTTAAGACATTCCTCATGAGACAATACTTGACAGCAACTGTACAAGACATTCTCCTGAGACATGTACTTAAAACACTAGTTCATTAATTCACTTTATTGAGCTGCCGGTGGGTCGAGTGAAGACCAATGAGACATCCGTTTGCCATGTCAACACTTCAATACGTACATACATAATGTACAAAATATGCTGAACATGCATGCAGATAAACATGATACAACAACTCCTCAGTACTCCACCACCCTATCAATCCACTCTTCTCCTCCTCTCTAATCTCTAACTACACCACTCAGTTACTGTATCTCTCCTCAATTCTTGTCTCTTGGGAATTTTATAAAATCCTATCATGGGAAACTCAAGGGAGGACTACTGTTCTGGATCAGTTTGCATCCTGTTCTCATCAGCAATTGATGTTGGAAAAGCTCCAGGTAGCAGACTTCCTATAATAAGTTCCATGGCAGATTCATTCCTCTTGAGAACAGAATTTGGGATGATGATACGGTACTGTATCTCACTGTTGACCAGACTGCTGGTGAAAGCTGACACTGGAGTACTTCGGATTGTTGAGGATATCACTCTCCTGACATTGGGAGATGTATACTCGGTACATGCAGACATGACTTGTCGAAGAGACCCAGAGATCTGAACACAATCCAATATATTGTAGCACCTCACGTGGCCAGTCTAACCTCACCTACTGTTCAAGTCACATTCGATAATAACTGTGTGAGCACTCTGCTGGGTATTATCCAAGATAAGTCCTAGATAAACAATCCACTGCTATAGTCATTTCACCAGTTTTCTTGAATGGGGTGAACAACCAGAGACTTGTTTTTAATTTTTAATTTCTCAGATGACATAATTCAGGATCACTGTATTGATTCCCATAATCCTTAAATCACATTAATGGATTCATCAGAACTGTTTTTCTCCCATTGACATTCAGCTGGTGGAGAGCTGAGATAAAATCCTCCAAGACATTCCTACATTTTGGATTCTAGGAGAATAAGTGTTCCATTGGGGCACAGGTTTACTTTCCATGAGCCTGACCGAAACAAACTGTAGACAGGGGTCTTTCTGTTGTCTTGGGCCACGGTATGTCATGAAGATAAAGGCTGGCAACTCAGCCTGTGTTCTCCTGTGATTGTCCCATGGTTTACTTATAGGGAGTTGGTTCTGGATTCTGGGACTTCTGGTTAGTTGTCCCAGATGATATATTAAGGCATCTCCACCATCCTTTCTGTTCTCTGTTGATATACGAAATGGCACAACATCTCTTTACATTTGTTAAAAGATATGTTATCATACATCAACATACACAGATTGGAGATGGGGAGGTTAAGGGTGGGTGTTGTCCAAGCACACCTCTCCTTGTTGATGATGAAGTGTATTTCACTTTGATGTACTGTGGGTGATATATTTTCATTATTCACCCCGATCTGTGGTAATCCCAAGCCTATATCCTGAGACAGGGGTAGCCTACACAATTACAAGCATTTTAAGGCAAGCAGCATGAGCAAACATTGTGACATAGCAACATGAGACAGGCATTGTGAATCAGACTTGGCTCACAAGTACATCATACTATCACCATCATCATGTGTCCTTTCCCCCACTGAGTAATGTCCATATCTACTACAGTAGGTAAAAGAAACCAAATTGCATAGCAATTGTTCACATATGCACCAAAGCACATATGGGAAAAACATGTTTAGTCCTTGTAAATTTGCATGAGGCATACATTATATTCAGCCGACTAAGACACAGGTTCACATCCCTATTGTCCGTTTAGGAACTAGTTTATATGAACCAACCAACAGTAGAGGTACCAGTGTAATACTTCAGAGAGAAATTATATTAATTCTCTAGAGCGTAATCTAGCCACCAGGCATCACAGGAACTTTGCAACTCTGGCGTGCCATACACACCCTGCTTACATATGGATATTGAAGCATCTGTCTTTCTACTAGATGTGAGAGGCTACTTATCAGATCACCAGCTCACTCACTCCAACATTCTCAGCATTTACAAAGGAACTTGTACATGTTTACATCACACATTCCAATCCAGACTGCCAAATGTGAACTTGCAAGAGCAGTGTACAGTTGGGTTACGAATGAGTCATGCTAGGCATTAAGGAATGCACAAATGGTTTGCGAATTTGCATTGCGTGTAATTTACAATCATCAAGCATACGCAACCAGTCACAACAGAGGAATGATATGCACTTGGAGTATACAGCGTGAAAGATCTGACAGGTTGAAGATGCAGTGTTCAGAATACTGGCACACAGAAGTTCTGTTTTCACTTTCACATTTTCTTCATAAAATACTCTTATATTCTTCTCTTTCGTTCACTAGTCATAACCACAACAGTTAAGTATGTTTTAATGTGGTACCTGTTATCCAGAGAACAATATTTTACGGAATCTTTAGGGCATTTTTGCGTCACCACATCACAGATAGCGACTGCTCCTGGTGGAATCCCCGCTCAAACTAATTGATATTCAAATGTGGCCCAGTGAATAGCGTGGGCTGTCATGTATTAGCCAATGAAAAAGCGAGCGCATACCGCTGCCCTACCCCACCGCGTTCTGGAACCTACGATTCTAAGAATAACTCCGCTATCTGGATGGACTAAAAGTATTATTATAGAAGTGGGGGACTGAGAATGTGGACATCTGATCCATTATGCCACAGCTGTCACAAGAATATTCTCTGCCATTTATCATTGTCAATCCATGTTATGTAAAGAATTGATAAGAGATATATTGAGTCAATCCTGATGTGAAGAAGCGAATCATGGATAATTAGTAGACTAGTGAGGAATTAATGGAAAGCTGCGGAGATGTGGTTTCATTGGAGAATGATGAAAGCTCCCTAGGCGGATAGAACAAGCAATGAAGACATCTTGAAGGACGTTTACTCACAAAGAGAACTATTTATTCGCATTAGAAGAAGATAACCCGTATTCCTTGAGCATGTCATGAGAAGAGGAAAGCCGGAGTGCTCTGTGACAACGGGAAAATAGAAGGCGATGAGAAACATGGGGAGATCAAGAGAGAAAATGCTGAAGTTTGATATCATGGTAAAGATGAACGTAGGTATCAGAAATGATTGGCAGTACATGAAACAGAAAGCTGTGAACAGACATGACACCAACACCACACGGCATGGATTAGTAGAAAATTGGCAGCACACTAGATAGAAAGCTGTGGACAGGCATGATCATCAACGCCACACCTAGCATGTATTACAAGAAGATGTTTTAAAAAGCTGAACATTAATTGATTACTTTGTACTTGGCACTAATCAGTGTTTTCATGTGCCAAACAAATTGTCGAAATTTGTTTTGTCTGTGTGTCTGTTAGAAAATTGTCGATAATTCTTTACCTTTTGTTCTTCGATGGTCCATATGTCAACACAATTTGTCGATACTGTTTTTGTCTCTCTTTCTGATAGATAAGTCTGTTTTACATGTCCGTAGGTGGTTCTGTGTGTCAAAATTATCGATAATTATGTACTACTTGTCGGTGGTGACATGTGTCACAACACTCTGAGAATGGAGATGGAGGCAGTCACTGCGGCGTTCTGCTGACTGGAGGGCAAGCAGCACACGCATGTCGTGATTGTAGCTGACTCACGGAGCACGCTGAGCCGGGTGAAGACAAGTACGCTTCGTTCAGAGCGGTATGGGCAAATTAAATAATAACAAAAATTAAATAGGAAGCTACGGTTGGAGTTTTTCCATGTTGGTGTGTTGGGAAATGAACTGGCGAACAAACTGGTTAGATCATCACGATACAGCAGTTACGGCCTGAGACCTTTGGCATCATGTGTGTAGTGTGGAAAAAACATTCACCAGGGGTGGCCAACCTTTCAGCAGCGGGTCAAATTTCAGAAATAATATTTCTTGCCGGGCCACGCATCTAATTTTTGTTTTGTTTTGTTTTGTTAATTAAAGTAAACAAGCAAGCGTGCTACAGCTTCGACCACATCGTCGCTTCCCAGTAGGCGAGACCGTGATAACACGCTTGCCTGGTTTAATGTAAACAAAACAAAACAGAAGGTATATTTATGTTTTTGAAGAAAATAAAACATCACTGAGAATCAAACATATGTATTAGACAATTTAAAAAAAAAAATATTTAAAAGCGAGACATCTGACTTTGTTTTGCAGAACTAAGTGCATCAAAATTTATCTCGGCGGATGTTGTCGCTACACGCAAACAGTTTTCCAAATGAAAATTAATAACTCGTGTTCTCACTTGTGATTTGATGTGCTTTACGCGACTAAAAAGCTGTTCACACGCATAAGTGTTTCCAAATAGCGAAACCATCGACAGAGCATGTTTATAAAACGCAGGATATTTATTCTTGTCCAAATACGTTTTATAAAACTCTTCCAAACCAACTTGATGGAATTTCTCCTTTAACTGTGGATCAGAACACTTTTTACAATATCCCATTTGTTTTCTTCCTGGTAATAAATTCACGTCTACAGCGAATGGCGTTGCAAATTCATACAAAAGCACATGATGTTTTTTAAAATCCTGAAATCACTTTTCAGTTTCGAGGTTGAAGTCAGATATCAAAGAAACGTATTTATCCACAGCCTCCTGTGTGACATCTGGTTGAAATGACAATGTAGGAAAGTGAGTAAAGTTTGTTGTCCTCAATTGTTGTTCCCAAAGACCAAGGTTCATTTTAAATGCATAAATATGATGATACATCTTATTAATTAATTGATCTTTCCCTTGTAGATCACTTTCATGACATGGTCCATTTTGAGGGACTTCGATAATAAATTCTCCTGATGAATAATGCAATGAAAATTTAGCATTGAAGTATTACCGACTTTGGAGGCCTCATTTTCAATCAATTTTACACATCTAGGAGCATCTAGCCACATCTATCTTGCCATCCAGCTACATCTAGCCAAATCTAGATAATCTATCTATCTACATCTAGCCACATCTAGCTAATCTATCTAGCAACATCTAGCCACATTTAGATAATCTATCTAACAACATCTAGCCACATCTAGATAATATATCTAGCTACATCTAGCCACATCTAGATAATCTATCTAGCTACATCTAGAAACATCTAGCCACATCTAGATAATATATCTAGCTACATCTAGCAACATCTAGATTATCTATCTAGCTACACCTAGCCACATCTAGATACAGCTGTCTAGCTACATCTAGCCACAGCTAGATAATCTATTATAGCTACATCTAGCCACATCTAACCAAATCTAGCCAATTCTAGCCACATCTAGATACATCTGTCTAGCTACATCTAGCTACATGTTAGCCACAGTTAGGTCTACATCTAAACCTATCTAGATAATATATCTAGCTACACCTAGTCACATCTAGCCACATCTAGATAATCTATCTAGCTACACCTAGCCATATCTAGCCACATCTGGATAATCTATCTAGCAACATCTAGCCTCATCTAGATAATCTATCTAGCTACATCTAGCCACATCTAGATAATCTATCTATCTACATCTAGCCACATCTAACCAAATCTAGCAAATTCTAGCCAGATCTAGCCACATCTAGATACATCTGTCTAGCTACATCTAGCCACATCTAACACTATCTAGATAATATATCTAGGTACATCTAGCAACATCTAGGCACATCTAGATAATATATCTAGCTACATCTAGCCACATCTAGATAATCTATCTATCTACATCTAGCCACATCCACCCAAATCTAGCCAATTCTAGCCAAATCACGCCATATCTAGATACATCTGTCTAGCTACATCTAGCCACATCTAGATAATCTATCTAGCTACATCTAGCCACATCTAACCCTATCTAGATATTATATCTAGTTACATCTAGCTACATCTAGCCACATCTAGATAATATATCTAGCTACATCTAGCAACATCTAGATAATATATCTAGCTACACCTAGACACATCTAGCCACATCTAGATAATCTATCTAGCTACATCTAGCCATATCTAGATACAGTTGTCTAGCTACATATAGCCACATCTAGATACATCTATCTAGCTACATCTAGCCACATCTAACTACATCTAGATAATATATCTAGCTACATCTAGCCACATCTAGCCATATCTAGATAATCTATATATCTACTAAGTAACCGTGAGTGTGAAATAGCGGGATATTGAGATAGCTAAAATCTATTAATATTCCCGAAAAATAATAAAATAAATAAATTTTGTTGCGTATCCCTTACGGGACGTTGCAGTCAACACCAGCATTTTCATTCTGCTGTTGATGTACTAAGCAAGTTTTACGTTCAGTAGTTTGCCATTGCTTTCTGAACACATCCCTCAAACCTCATCAGTCGTTCATAAACCTGTCCAGCTTCCCACATCATGCAGTCTGTTTAGTCCCCACATCCACGTCAGAGTATTTCTATCAATCTACAATTAACGTTAGGTCAGTCAGCGTTTAGTACCGAATGGGCACATCCTGCTGTGTTTCGCCAATCATCCCGAAAAATGCGGGATATTTAAAATAGCTCAAAACCAATGAATTTTTTTTCCAAAAATGCGAGATATTTCAAATGTCTCTTAGCTATAATTTAAAAATATATGATACGAACTACTCATGATGTAATGTTCTTTTGGTGATGTTTTGATGTTTTGCATATCCTTTACAGGGCATCGCTATCAACACCAGCATCTTTCAGCTGATTGTTGATTTCTTGGCAAGATTACGCTCGGTAGTTTTCCATTGCTTTCTGAGCAACCGGCTCCATACTCTCATAAGTCATTGGAGTGACTCGAACCGCTTCCAATTCTCGTGCGCTCACGTCTAGTTAGTCGGTTAGTCGACAGATCATCCTCGCTGCACATCGAACCATTCAGTCCATAAGTGCTCGGATCCCCTCCTCAGCAAATCCCGCAGCGTGTAGCGGCTAACGACGCCAGTTCTGTGTTGGTTTATCAATCTTCTTTGGCTTCCTGCGTAGTGTTCTTGTTTGGCCACACCTCTTTTAATTTGATGCTCTAGCAGTCTGGCCATTGTTGTAGATTCACAGTCATCACTTGGTTCTCGCAAAAGTCTCACATCACGTAGAGCATTCAGAATGTCAGCCTGGTCCATGGCGCGTCCGCCCTCCACAGTAGCCTCACCTGCGAGCTTGTCAGCCCGCTCATTTCCTTGTACTCCCGCATGCCCTGGCACGAAGATGAAACTAATCTTTGCCAGCCGAGACCGCTTCAGAGGCAGCAACCATTCTCTGGTCGCTCACGTCTACCACGAGAGTATTCGGGGTTACGGAGAAAGCTGCTAACCTCTCAGCCAGGGATGCCGGCCTTTTGGTGATAAGTACAGTAAAGTTAGTATTTATGTTCATTTGACCTAGCTCCGCGGGCCGCAACATGACTCCCGGTGGGCCGCATGCGACCCGCGGGCCTAGTGTTGGCCACCCCTGATATACACCATCACTGTCTGGAGAGAATTGTGAGGCAGGAAGTCGCCAAGAGGATCTCAACTTGTTGTTGAAGATGAAGACGAAGCGGGTTTGGGAATGTCCCTATTGTTGTGACGTCGGTTCTTGACCGAACTCTTTATCTACACATGTCAAGGAATGTTGCCAACAACTCCTTATGTCTGTTCTCAATGCGTTTGTTTCACAAAATTATCAAAAAATTAACTCATGCTTTCTAAAGCACCGGCCGTCTCAACATTCCACAAACCTCAACACCCCACAAACCTCATCAGTCGTTCATAAACTTGTCTAGCTCCCCACACCATGCAGTCTGTTTAGTCCTCACACCCACGTCAGAGTATTTCTACCAATCTACAATTAACGTTAAATCAGTCAGCGTTTAGTACCGAATGGGCACATCCTGCTGTGTTTCGCTAATCAGTCAATCAGGTGCCGTCTCCACAATGTAGTTTGGCTGCAATAGATGTCCAACACTGTCTGTCTCTCGCATTGACTGTGCATTCTGTAAGACCGATATTCGTCCATATCTTGATGTTTTCTCCTCACTTGTGCCTTCCTCTTGCTCGCTTACCTTCAATTCCCCCCCCCCCCCTCCCAGTATGGTTTGTATAAGAGTGTTATGCCTTTTAACGTGACCGAAGTATTTAACACGCCTCTATTTTATTCATTTCATCAACTCTCTTTTCATTCAGAGTTTCTTTAAAACCTCTTCATTTGGTTATTTTGTTCCCCATGAAATACGACATATTCTTCTGCATATCCACCTCTCCAGGGCCTCTATTCGACTTTTTAATTACTTGTTCATTGTCCAAGCTTCTGCGCTATATAGTAGTGGTGTATATACATAACATTTAACAATTCTAACTTTAGTCAAACTATAGTAAAAGATAATGTACATACATACGTCACATCAATAAAACTGAACAGTACATTTTCTATATTTCAATTGACTCGCACATGTAGTTTCAGAGAATATGTGTTTTCTTGTTCATTCTATATTTAACTGTTTTCCCCCATTATTGGCATGTAGAATGTGCTATTAACAGATTCTTAGCTGAAAAGCGTTAATAATAAACTGCCCCAATGCAGTTTCTTGTGATGGGTCTGTCACTTGATAGCACCGTCACAATTTCCGATCTCTAGAAAAATCCCTAGAGGCCTTGGAGATGTAGATTTATATAAGAATGCTGAAAATTCCCCGCAGAACGAACGAACTAACGAACGAACGAAAATCTTTATTTTCAAAGGGTTAAGAATTGGGCACGCAGGCCCGTCTGACATTCTGCCCTTCTTTTTTATTTCCCCTCATACATTCTTTCATTCAACATCACTTATGAAGCGAATTGATGACAATAAAAGAACAATAAGCATTAAAACGCAAAAAGGCAGAGCCAAAATTAGTAATCTGCACATTTAGAGGGAGGATAAAGACAACTTATCCCAGACAACAGGAAGAGACAGTCATAATTGTTGGTCACATTATGAGAAGACAAAAACTGGAACTTGTTGTGACAATCGGAAAGAGAAATAGAGGAAGACAGCGAGCGAAACTTCTTGACAGTCATGTGTGATAACATGGGTGAGAGTCAATACATGAACTGAACCATGTCATCGGAGATCGCAATTTTTGGAGAGGCATGATCGTCCACGCTATCCGGCAAGGCACTGGATGATGATGATGATGATGATGATGATGATGATGATAATGATGATGACGTTGTGTAGGTCTTAGAGCAAGGAGGAATAGGTGGCCAGTCTTTACCTCACTTTGATAAGCGACGAGCCCAAGTGTCAAACCCGCGTCCGATCTTGCTCATGACAGATTGGTCAGGTTTTGCTCAGATTTTTGGTGGAGTATTAGTGACGTATTGGTGGGGTATTGGTGACATATTGGTGGGGTATTGGTGACGTATTGGTGGGGTATTAGTGACGTATTGGTGGGGTATTTGTGGGGTATTGGTGGGTATTGGTGGGGTATTGGTGACGTATTGGTGGGGTATTGGTGTCGTATTGGTGACATATTGGTGGAGTATTGGTGACGTATTAGTGGGGTATTGGTGGGGTATTGGTGACGTATTGGTGGGGTATTGGTGACGTATTGGTGGGGTATTTGTGGGGTATTGGTGGGTATTGGTGGGGTATTGGTGACATATTGGTGGGGTATTGGTGGGGTATTGGTGACGTATTGGTGGGGTATTGGTGACGTATTGGTGACATATTGGTGGAGTATTGGTGACGTATTAGTGGGGTATTGGTGACGTATTGGTGGGGTATTGGTGACGTATTGGTGGGGTATTGGTGACGTATTGGTGGGGTATTAGTGGGGTATTGGTGACATATTGGTGGGGTATTGGTGGGGTATTGGTGACGTATTGGTGGGGTATTGGTGGGGTATTGGTGACGTATTGGTGACATATTGGTGGAGTATTGGTGACGTATTAGTGGGGTATTGGTGGGGTATTGGTGACGTATTGGTGGGGTATTGGTGACGTATTGGTGGGGTATGGGTGTGGTATTGGTGGGTATTGGTGAGGTATTGGTCGTTATTGGTGGGTATTGGTGGGGTATTGGTGATGTATTGGTGAGGTATTGCTGAGATATTGGTGGGGTATTCGTGGGGTATTGGTGAGGTATTGGTGAGGTACTGGTGGGTATTGGTGGGGTATTGGTTAGTGTCGGTGAGGTTATGGTTGTTTTTTATGAGGATTTGGTTAGGTTTGGTGTGGTATTAGTCAGGATTTGGACAGCTTTGTTGAGGTTTTGGTGAGGTATTGGTGAGTTTTGTGAGATTTTGGTCAGGATGTGACAAGCATGGTGGGCTTCCTGAGATGATGAAGACTTGTTGTTTTTGCTTTGATGGGACTGCTCCTGGGATGCCGAAGTAAGTATTCATGTCTTGTACCTGTCTTGTTATTGTTGGAGGTTTCTTTGGTCGTTGATGAAAACTGCGGTAGTAACGTTCGTTCGTGCGTGCGCGCACGCGCTTGTGTGTGTATGTGTGTGAATGTGTATGCGTCTGTGTGTGTTGTAAATTGTCCACGGGTATCACCGTATGTGTTGTAAATTGTCCACATATATCACAGTGTATGCTGTAAATTGTCCACGTGTATCAATGGTGTGTTGTAAATTGTCCACGTGTATCACTGTGAGTGCTGTAAATAGGCCAATTGTACCACTGTGTGTGCTGTCAATTGTCCACGTGTATCAGTGTGTGCTGTGCATTGTCCACATGTATCACTGTGTGTGCTGTAAATTGTCCACATGTATCAGTGTGTGCTGTAAATTGTCCATGTGTATCACTGTGTTTGCTGTAAATTGTCCATAAGTATCACTGTGTGTGCTGGAAACTGTCCATGTGTATCACTGTGTGTGCTGTAAAATGTCGACGTGTATCACTGAGTGTGCTGTAAATTGTCCATGTGTATCACTGTGTGTGCATGTGTATCACTGTGTGTTGTAAATTGTCCACATGCATCACTGAGTGTACTGTAAATTGTCCATGTGTATCACTTTGTGTGTATGTGTATCACTGTGTGTGTTTAAATTGTCCATATATATCACACTGTGTCCTGTAAATTGTCCATGTGTATCACTGTGTGTGCTGTAAATTGCCCATGTGTATCACTGTGTGTGCTGTAAATTTCCCGTTTGTATCACTGTGTGTACTATAAATTGTCCACGTCTATCTCTGTGTATGCTGTAAATCTTCCGCATGTATCAATGTGTGTGCTGTAAATTGTCCACGTGTATCACTGTGTGTGCTGTAAATTGTCAATGTGTCTCACTGTGTTTCCTGTAAATTGTCCACGTGTATCACTTTTGTGTGCTGTAAATTGTCCATGTGTATCAATGTGTGTGTTGTAAATTGTCCACATGTAACACTGTGTGTGCTGTAAATTTTCCACGTGTATCACTGTGTGTCGTGTAAATTGTCCACGTGTATCATTGAGTGTATTGTTAATTGTCCATGTGTCTCACTGTGTGTGCTATAAATTGTCCACGTGCATCACTGTGTGTGCTGTAAATTGTTCACGTGTATCACTGACGGTGCTGTAAATTGTCCACGTATATCAATGTTTGTGCTGTAAGTTGTCCACGTGTATCACTGTCGGTGCTGTCAAATGTCCACGTGTATCACTTTGTGTACTGTCAAATGTCCACGTGTATCACTGTGTGTGCTGTAAATTGTCCACGTGTATCAATGTGTGTGATGTAAATTGTCCACGTGTATCAATGTGTGTGATGTAAATTATCCACGTGTCTCACTGTGTGTGCTGTAAATTGTCCACCTGTATCACTGTGTGTGCTGTAAATTGTCCACGTGTATCACTGTGTGTGTGTTGTAAATTGTCCATGTGTATCACTATGTGTGCTGTAAATTGTCCAATTGTATCACTGTGTGTGCTGTAAATTTTCCTTGTGTATCACTGTGTGTGCTGTAAATTGTCCATGTGTATCACTGTGTGTGCTGTAAATTGTCCATGTGTATCACTGTGTGTGCTGTAAATTGTCCACGTGTATCAATGTGTGTGCTGTAAATTGTCCACGTGTATCACTGTGTGTGCTGTATTTTGTCCCCAAGATGTTTCCAGCTATGGGTCTAAGTTGGGTTTAAAAGACAATATGATCCACTTCATTGCACCGGGTTTTATCCTATTTCGCCCATTTTCACTCTTAATGCCCAATTACCTCTGTGTCGACGTGTAACTCCAAGTCAACTTAAACAATCACCTAGAAGTGGACTGCCACCCAGGACCAGCAGGCCTACAGCTAAGTGTCTAGCCGCCACGCTACCCAGCCGCCCTTAGCCGATATTCAGGGGAACAAATAGTTTGTTGCATTCGTGAATCCGAGCACAGTTTGGGATCCGTCAACCAGAACTTCATATAAATTACTGACGTGGCCAAACTCACATTAGCAACGTGGTTTCTTAATATAATTCAACCAATCGCTGCTTCAGAAATAGATAAATGCTATAGGCTGGGACTAAAATAGGCGGAGTTATAGCATATATAAGCTAAGTATCTATTGGACAGTCAGAGTCCTAAAATCTTGCGAAAGTGAAGTCTGCACAAGAGAGGATGATGCTGCTGAAACTATTCTGCATTGCTGCTTCTTTCTGCACGTTTATTCCAGGAGCGAATTCCTATGGAGGTACGTTGCCGATACATGAAACAGAAACATACATGTTAAGTATTAACATAAATGATATAAGCAACAAGGTTGATGAGTGTCAACAAAAACTTAGTGTTGCTAAGTTGTGTAATAAAAATAATATGCTATGTAAATGTAAACTACATATGTCGTTGTCATCAGGGCTGACATATATTTAGAGAGACATCCGCTGCGATGTTTTAGTGATCAGTACTGTGTCTCTTTTTTTCTAGTGTCAAACATTAAGTCTCTATTTCTACTGTCAAACAGCGTCTCTTATTTCTAGGGTCAAACACTAAGTCTCTTATTTGTTGTGTAAAAACTGCCTCTTATTTCTAGTTTCAAACACCAAGCCATATATTTCTAGTGTCAAACACTGTCTCTTATTTATATTGTCAAACACTAAGTCTATTGTTCCCAGTGTCAAACACTAAGTCTATTTTTCCCAGTGTCAAACACTGTCTCTTGTTTATATTGTCAAACACTAAGTCTATTGTTCCGAGTGTCAAACACTAAGTCTATTGTTCCCAGTGTCAAATACTAAGTCTATTGTTCCCAGTGTCAAACACTAAGTCTATTGTTCCCAGTGTCAAACACTGTCTCTTATTTATATTGTCAAACAATAAGTCTATTGTTCCCAGTGTCAAACACTAAGTCTATTGCTCCCAGTGTCAAACACTAAGTCTATTGTTCCCAGTGTCAAACACTAAGTCTATTGTTCCAAGTCTTAGTGCTCCTATGTTTGCTATCCTATGTGACACTAGTTACATCGTTGAGTGCTCCTAAGTTTGCTATCCTATGTGACACTAGTGACATTCCTGAGTGCTCCTATGTTTGCTATCCCCTGTGACACTAGTTACATTCCTGAGTGCTCCTATGTTTGCTATCCTATGTGACACTAGTTACATCGTTGAGTGCTCCTATGTTTGCTATCCTATGTGACACTAGTTACATTGTTGAGTGCTCCTATGTTTGCTATCCTATGTGACACTAGTTACATCGTTGAGTGCTCCTATGTTTGCTACCCCCTGTGACACTAGTTACATTCCTGAGTGCTCATATGTTTGCTATCCTATGTGACACTAGTTACATCGCTGAGTGCTCCTATGTTTGCTATCACCTGTGACACTAGTTACATCGCTGAGTATTCCTATGTCTGCTATCCTATGTGACACTAGTTACATCGTTGAGTGCTCCCATGTTTGCTATCCTATGTGACACTAGTTACATTGTTGAGTGCTCCTATGTTTGCTATCCTATGTGACACTAGTTACATCGTTGAGTGCTCCTATGTTTGCTATCCCCTGTGACATAGTTACATCGCTGAGTGCTACTATGTTTGCTATCCTATGTGACACTAGGTACACCGCTGAGTGCTCCTGTGATTGCTATCCCGTGTGACACTAGTTGGATTCCTGAGTGCTAATATGTTTGCTATCCTATGTGACACTAGTTACATCGCTGAATGCTCCTATGTTTGCTATCCTATGTGACACTAGTTACATTGCTGAGTGCTCCTATGTTTGCTATCCTATGTCACACTAGTTACATCGCTGAGTGCTCCTATGTTTGCTATCCTATGTGACAATAATTACATCACTGTGTGCTCCTATGTTTGCTATCCTATGTGACACTAGTTACATTGCTGAGTGCTCCTATGTTTGCTATCCAATGTAACACTAGTTACATCGCTGAGTGCTCCTATGTTTACTATCCTATGTGACACTAGTTACATCGCAGAATGCTCCTCTGTTTACTTTCCTATGTGACACTAGTTACGTCGTTGTGAGCTCCTATTTTTACTAGCCTATGTGACACTAGTTACATTGTTGGGTGCTCCTATGTTTACTACCCTATGTGACACTAGTTACATCGTTGAGTGCTCCTATGTTTACTATCCTATGTGACACTAGTTACATCGTTGAGTGCTCCTATGTTTGCTATCCTATGTGACACTAGTTACATTTCTAAGTGCTCCTATGTTTGCTATCCTGTGTGACACTAGTTACATTCCTAAGTGCTCCTATGTTTGCTATCCCGTGTGACACTCGTTACATCGTTGAGTGCTCCTCTATTTACTACCCTATGTGACACTAGTTACATTCCTGACTGCTCCTATGTTTGCTATCCCGAGTGAAACTAGTTACACTCCTAAGTGCTCCTATGTTTGCTATCCTATGTGACACTAGTGTCAGGGTCTTAAACCTGGCTCGTTATACCTAACACATGTGAGACAAGTGTCATTGGCTTCACGAGGACTGCGTGCGTCTTGCTTTGTCCTTGCCTGACCGCTGGCTATCGCGTCAGCCAGCAACCTGCGGGCAGGTAACTAATACTCGCCTGGCGGGCGTAACGATGTTACTGCATCCCGGTTGGGGACTATTCGCCTGGCGGGCGTAGCGATGTTCCTGCATCTCGGTTAGAGACATTCGAGATTCTGACACGCTCCCCCGGGGCTTCTTCATGAAAGATCTCATCTTTCATGTATACTCTCTATATACATACCGGGTTAATATTTTAACCATGTCAGAATCGACCTTTCTGTTGTTATATACATTGGTATAGAAATACATAAGAATACATATATTGGCATAGAAATACATAAGAAATGCAAGTTGTATTTTAAGACATGTGGTGTTCAATCTTTACCACTTTCCAAGTTTCATCCTCTCGATGGATGATCACCTGAGTTGCAATATTGACCCAGTCAGATCGGTAGCACCAGCTTTCAAAGCAACTACCTCGCAACCTCTAAAAAAATAATAATAATATGCTTTTTGAAACAAAAAACATCGGGTAAGACTGTAATACGGCTTTATATAAGCCGTATTCAACGCTCGAGCTCTGACCTCATTTGGCCGGGAGCTCTTCTGTCGGTCTACAACGTCGGTAACCCTATACCATGCCCAGTTGATGACTTCTTGGAGTGTTAATAATCTGGCAACACCATGGCTATTTATATACAACACATATTTGAATACATTTCAATTTACCGCCCTTGGTGTAATAATGTAACAACAATTAAATGAAAGGGACATAATTTCAAAAACTATCAAATCTAATATATTACAATTATTCTTCTATTTCTCAGCGTCATAGCTTGATGCTTTTCCATACTAGCGAAAAAAATGTCGATAGTGTGAATAAGTTAATCAAGATATGATTCTAAGATTACACTAGTTGAAAAAATATTAATACACAATTCGTGTATTCGAAATTGGTGATTCATAAATATTTTAGAAGCGTCATAAATTTTTAAGGTTTCGTTAATCGTCTGCTACTTTTGATCTAAATTTATAAATTATCCGGAAGTACACACGAACAGCTGATGTTGAAAATTCTATAACACACTTGTTCCGGTCTGATGTAGCAATTCGGAATGTGAAAATGTTCTGATAGTTCATGTGTTCGTTGTTTCGCTGGAAAACTTCTGGATTTCAATTATCTGCAGTGGTGTAAATGTCAAAGTTCAGTTCACTCTTTCAGTCACGGATTAAAATATCCCTGGATATGTTCCACTCGCAGATACCACTGATAACTTGGCTAGTTCGCTTGAGGTAAGTTCAGAGCGAATGTGGCACTGTTCTTGTTTCGTAATATATATACAATTAATATTGTTCGCTTTCTACCACACGCTACACAATTATTCAAGACATATAATACAGTAATAATAAAATAAGAAAACTATATATAGTGGGAATGAACCCTATCACATCACATAATAGACATACACAGCTTTCGTGAAAAAAAAAACTTCACTGATGGCTGTGTTGGTCTGAGTGTATTTAACACACTGCACTCAGACATTAGTGCTTACTGGGTCGGTCGGGCAACGGGACAAAAGATCGGCAATCGTGTTGGTTCTGCCAGCGATATGTCGAACTTCAAAGCTCTAATCTTGAAGCTTAAGAGACCAGCGCGCTATCATTTGGTTGGTAGGTACTCCTGAAGTAATAAATTTTAATGGGCTATTGTCGGACTCCACAATAAAATGACGTCCCAGGAGGAATCTGGACAATTTAGTTATATCCACCACTAGAGCAAGGGCTTCCAACTGTGGTGTCGACCAAGCACGTTCTCTTGGTTTCAATTTTCTAGAGACGTAGTATACAGGATGTAGAATGTTATCATGTTCCTGTAACAGAACTGCCCCAATCGCCACGGAGCTCGCGTCTGTGCGTAATCTGAAAGGAATATGTAAATTTGGCAATTTGAGAATGGGATTCTTTAAACTATTCTCAGAAAAATAAGATAACACTTTCTGGAATGCAAATTTTAGGCATTCATTGTTTACAATCTTTTCAGGTTGATCTTTCGTTAGTATGTTAGTAAATTTTTCAGTCAGTTCAGCAAAATCTGTTATGAACTGCCTATAATAATTTAATAGTCCTAACACACTTCTGACTTGTTTTTTCGTAGTCGGAAGTGAGAGTTTCAGTATTTTGGACACGATGTTATCGTCTGTCGTGCCAAAGCCATTAGATATTTTGTACCCCAAGAAGGAGATTTCCTGATAGGCTATGTCTACTTTTGTAGGCTTTACCGTCAGTCCGTGCTGGCTGATCCGTTCAAATGTCTGTTGTATTGTCTTTATGTGGTCTGTCATTGTCTTTGTGTGAACACAAATGTCGTCCATGTAACAGATAATGTTTGGTATGTCCACTAGTAAAAGTCGTGTCATACGTACGAATGTCGCTGGGGCATTGACAAGCCCAAATGGAAGTTTGCACCATTCGTACAGTCCCCAAGGTGTGGCAAATGCTGTCAGGTGTCTGTTCTGCTCGTGTACCGTTATTTGCCAATAACCTTTCGTCATATCTAACTTTGTAAAGAATCTAGAGTCTGTCAGTTCTGTCAGTAGATCTTCAGAGTTGGACATTGGTTCTAGATCTAGAAGTGTTATTTTATTTAATTTTCTATAGTCGACACAGAGTCTTATCGTGTTGTCCTTTTTTCGTGCCATGACCATTGGAGATGAAAAATGTGATTGGGATCGTCTAATGATGTTGTTTTTCTCTAAGCTAATGATTTCCTGATGTAAGTTTTCTTTGTAATGCAATGGAATGGTGTAAGGTCTGCATTTTATGGGTGTGTTTGAAGTGAGTGTGATGTGATGCTGTACTAATTCTGTTTGTCCTGGGTTGTTGGAGAAGATGGTGTTGTACTGTTGTATGAGATGTTTGCAGCTGTCTGTTTCTGCTTGAGTTAAGTTTGGGTTTATTTTGATTTCTTTCAAGCAGTTTGTCGTGTCTAATGCAGGTGTTGGAATTTCGTCACTATCTTCGTCATCTTCGTGGTCTATTATCACTGTACAAGCTGTTGTATCTCCTGTTCGTTGTCTCTGTTGTGGTATGGTCTTAGCATATTAATGTGGAATATTTTGTGTTTGTCTTTTATTTGAATCTCATAGTCTACAGCTGAAATCTGTCTTATTACTTTAAATGGTCCTTGCCAAGACTCAGTCAATAAATGTCTGTCACTAGGTAAGAGCAGAAGTACGTCCTGTCCAGGTGTCAACGTTATTGTCCTGTTACCTTTGTCTGCATATTGTCTATATTTAGCACCAGATAATTTTAGTGCTTCTTTTGCAATTGTACAAGATTTGATGATTCTTTCACGCAATGATGTAACGTATACGTATGATGATATGGGTTTAAGTAAAGGAGTGGCTTCAGTTAACATTTGATGATAGATACTCAATGGGCCACGTGGCTTGGCACCATAGATAAGTTCAAAAGGAGAGAATCTAGTACTAGAATGTGGCACTTCGCGATAAGCAAAAAGTATAGCAGGCAAATATATGTCTCAGTTGTTGGGATGTTCTTGCGTGACTTTAGCAAGCATATGCTTTAAATCACCGTTAAACTTCTCTATGATTCCAGTTGAGTGAGGGTGATATGGAGAATTGAAACATTGTTTCACCCCTACCATTTTGGTGAACGCTTGAGTAGATGCGGCAATGAATTGACTTCCCCTATCTGATAGGATAGTGTCTGGAAATCCTATCCGTGAAAATATATGGAAGAAAACTTCCATTATATCATTGGCAGTTATTTTCTTTAACGGAATCGCTTCAGGCCAGCGGCTACATAAATCAATGTGGTAATAATATATTTATTCCCTCTGGTTGTTATTTGATTAAGAGGGCCCACTATGTCGACAGATATTTTCTCAAAAGGTCGACTGGCTAAGTCAGTAATTTGTAATTTTGCCTGTGGGTGTTTACCTTTCTTTACTAGTTTTTGGCAGATGTCACAACTTCTGCAATATTGCTTAATGTCATTGCAGAATTTGGGCCAATAAAACTGTGTTAGTAATCTTGATCTGGTCTTAGAGTATGCCATATGCCCTGCAAGAGGTATATCATGGGCAAGATGTAAGGCTTGCTTACGGTATTCAATCGGCAAAACAGTTTGCTCTGTTGTGCTGTCACCTCTGGTATAGTACCTGGTGAGGATGCAATTTTCCAAAGCAAAATGCCATCTTGCATTTTTGGTTACCTTTGGCTTTTGGCCGATCAGATTAAAATATTTAGACAATGAAGGATCAACCTTTTGGGCTGTTACAAAAGTCTCCTTCATGGTTTTAGGAGGTAGTACCACTGGGCTAAGCATTTCTATAGCCCCAGTTTGATTAATTTCATCTTGCACTCTAGCAGTAGATCTGGTTACTCCGTTCATACATTCAATGATATCAGATGGTGATGAAACAGTTTGATCAATGATGTCATGAGATCTTAGTGCTACATTAGCTACCATACATTCATTTGGTGATACAACATTATCAATGATGACATGTGATGGTGATGATGTTATGTTCTCATTAATGCAAACAGATGTTATATCATGAGGCATATCATTCACCTCTGGTAAATTACCAATGATAATATCACACACAGGGTTAGTTAATGCTGCGCATTTTACTTTCCCAGTGAGGAAAGGTGTCTGAATATATGCCCATGCTAATGGGTACTTTTCAATATTTCCAGAGAATGTTCTGCATGTTACGTGCCTGCCTGTATAGTCTGTAGGCATTATGAACTTTCTCTTTAATCCTATAAGTGAACTGCCGGTGTCCCGAAGGACTGTAGCAGGCTTGTCATTCACATATCCCTGGTGGATGTTTATTCTGCCTTTGGAATCTATTACCAAATTAGCTTCTTCATTGGCAATAGGAATGGAGTGGCCGCATGTCAAAATGCCATCTTCATAAAAGGTATTACAAACAGTACATTTATTTGCGTTAAACATGTCAAAAGCCTGTGCTGAGTTCACAGGGTGTTTCTCTGATTATTCTTCATCTGATGATGAACTATCAAATAAGGCGGCATTTGCTTTCTTGGTCATTTGCCTTCCTTTACAAGCATGACGACAATGCCCGTACGCCTTACAGAGGAAACATTTACGTGCCTTTTTGAAGGATTTACGTTCCTTATCTTGGCTATTTATGATGTTCTGTAGATATGTAAGATATGCTGGGTTCTTGTCACACATTTCACCTTGGTGGTGTGAAACGTTACAAAATCTACAATGATTGTATTTCTCAGAAGTAGGCTTATATGGTTTTTGCCTATTATAGGGTTCTGATCGAGGTTTTTCATAGTTAGCCGATGCTACAAAGTTTGTATCAGTAGCTTCACTAGCAAAACAATGTTTATTGGCTGTATAATAAGCCGAACCACGTCTCTCAATCTGATCTACACTCGTACATTCATTCTCTTGTAAAAATTTTGAAAATGCTGATGGAGGGATGAGATGACTTTATCCCTGATGATGAGATCTTCTAATTTCTGATAATCTTTATCTATTTTAGCTGCTGAAGTCCATTTGGTAAATATGTCTCGGACTAAGCAGAGGTAGTCAGAGAACGTTTGAGTCGGTTTTAGACTCAACTTGCTGAATTGTTCTCTGTAACCTGCCTCATCTAACATAAAATGTGCCATAATCTTTGATTTTAGATAAATGGTAATCTTTTCTGAGGTCTTTGGGGATAGTCTTTATGACTTTCAGAGGCTCCCCTGACAAACTCCTCATATAAATAATATTCCATTCAGAAAGTGGGACCTGGTAGTGGTCCATTAAGGTTTCAAAATTCTGGGTGAACGCTGCAATGCAGTCACCTGAGGTATAATTTCTCACAATACCTTGATACTTTTTGTACTGGTTTTCTTTCTCCAGTCTTTGAGATTTCTTAGACTCTTTGTCTATGGCAGTACCAGTTTCAAGTTGTTTAATTTTTAGTTGTAACTCAAGCTCTTCTCTTTTACTTTGAGCTGAGATTTCCGCCATCCTCAATTCATTATCTAACTCTGCTTGCTTTGTTTTTGCAGATAATTCTAGCTCTGCCTGTTTTAATGCTGCCTCTTGCTGTTTGGCTGCTCTTTCAGTCTCTGCCTGCTTTAATGCTGTTTCTGCCTCTACTTGCTTGGCAACTCTTTCAGCGCTCTTTCTTCGCGTTCGTTAGCTTTTTCCTGTACTAGGAGGTATTCAGAGTATTTTCTTTCACTCCACTTTGTTAACTCATCACCAGTTAACTTTAGCTTTAAACCCATCTCGATGAAGTCGTTTAATGAAGACATGATGGAAAATTTAAATGCAAATGAGTTGTCAGACACACAATTTGTTACAAGGTGTTAGTAAAGTGAAAAATTTACAATTGTGTTCAACTTACAATTTGTGCCCAAATTTGCATCCGAAAGTATATAGAAAAAAAATATACTCAAGTGTACTGGATGCGGTGGAGAACGGTTCAAACCAGGGCTAGGAACTGTAGGGTCGCTACTTCAAAACACAAATGACCTCTACGGGCAAGGGTTTCAGATGGCACAGAAAACCTGCTTTATTTTGGGAGGAAATAAATTAGCGTCTATCTGATGTGGTGTGTATGCTTGTCACTAAGTTTTGATTAGGTTTGTATGGCGTTGAGTGTAATTGTAGGTCGTAATGTCGTCAGTCAACAATTTTTTTCAAAACCACAAGTCACTTTCTTTCCGAAACCTTCTGCTTTCCACAACTAACTTCACAAAGACAATCTAAATATACCTCAACACTCTACAACATTGATGACACATCACTTACATCAAGATGACATTCAGTAAGGACATAGACATCAAGTTTACAAGATGGCTACAAGGTCACAATGACGACAATTTCACAATGCCGACAAGGTCAAAATGGCGACAAGTTACACAATCACTGATGTTTTACACGTTTACAAGATCAAACAAATGTATGTACTTTACGTTCACATCTTGCCTCCATATTCAAACAATATAATAATATATATGAGGATGAGCCTTCACGTTCACATTTACATGTACATTAAAGCTGGACATAAGTCCTCACGTTCACAAATCTAGGTTCAAATCTTAATTAATTTAAAGCCGGAAGATGCCACCACGTTCACACATGTCAGGGTCTTAAACCTGGCTCGTTATACCTAACACATGTGAGACAAGTACAAGTACAACATGATTGGACTTGACACACAACGACACGAAGTTCAATGGATTTATTTACAATTTACATGCAATACGATCTAGTTTGGCATGTGATGATCATTACAATACATATACTATACATCGATACACTTACAGACAACCCACAGCTTTACAGTCTATCTCACAAGATGTACAAGCACTCGACTTTCGGGCACAGAACTACACAAAGCCTTTCTCCACCCACACGTCCTGTCTGGTCCGAGTAGCCAAGCTGTCTGTCTGTTTCTCGCAAAGCGCTTGCCCTCTGTGGATTGGCTTCACGGGGACTGCGTGCGTCTTGCTTTGTCCTTGCCTGACCGCTGGATATCGCGTCAGCCAGCAACCTGCGGGCAGGTAACTAATACTCGCCTGGCGGGCGTAACGATGTTACTGCATCCCGGTTGGGGACTATTCGCCTGGCGGGCGTAGCGATGTTCCTGCATCTCGGTTAGAGACATTCGAGATTCTGACAACTAGTTACATCGTTGAGTGCTCTTATGTTTGCTATCCTATGTGACACTAGTTACATCGCTGAGTGCTCCTATGTTTTCTATCCCTTGTGACACTAGTTACATCGCTGAGTTCTCTTATGTTTGCTATCCCGTGTGACACTAGTTACATTGCTGAGTGCTTCTATGTTTGCTATCCTATGTGACACTAGTTACATCGCTGGACGCTCCTATGTTTGCTATCCCGTGTGACACTAGTTACATCGCTGAGTACTCCTATGTTTGCTATCCTGTGTGACACTAGTTACATCGCTGAGTGCTCCTATGTTTGCTATCCCGTGTGACACTTGTTACATTGCTGAGTGCTCCTATGTTTGCTATCCTATGTGACACTAGTTACATCGTTGAGTGCTTATATGTTTGCTATCCCGTGTGACACTGGTTACATTGCTGAGTGCTCTTATGTTTGCTATCCCGTGTGACACAAGTTACAACGCAGTGTGCTCCTATGTTTACTATCCTATGTGACACTAGTTACATCGCTGAGTGCTCCTATGTTTACTATCCTATGTGACACTAGTTTCATCGCTGAGTGCTCCTATGTTTGCTATCCTATGTGACACTAGTTACATCGTTGAGTGCTCCTATGTTTGCTGTAAGTGGGGGATGTGTGGGTGCGGGAAGTGGGTGTGGATAGGTACGGGATGTGTGGGCTAGAGGGGAGATGTTTGTGTAAGTGGGGGATGTGTGGTTGGGGGATGTGTGTTTGGCTGGGTGGTTGGAGGTGTGTGGGTAGGGGGGTGAAGGATATGTGGATGGGTGAGTGTGTATGGCTTATGGGATGGGTTGGGAAATGTGTGTGTAGTTGAGGAGATGTGAGTAGATCGGGGATGTGTGTGGGTGGGGGAAATGTGGGTGGGGTATGGGTGAGTGTGTGTGGATTATGGGATGGGTTGGGAAATGTGTGTGTAGTTGGGGAGATGTGTGTAGATGGGGGATGTGTGTGGGTGGGGGAAATTAGGGTTGGGTATGGGTGTGTTGATGCATGTTTGTGTGACTGGATGTGTGTGTGGGGGGGGGATGTGATTGTGGGTGGATGTTTTTGTGTGGGAGATATGTGGATGGGTGGGAGCATGTATGTGTGTCAGGATGTGTGTGTGGGTGGGTGGGTGGGGATGTGTGAGTGTGGTAGGGGATGTGTCTCATAACATGGTAATACGCTTTGTTTATGTTTACAACATTCATTTTACAATGTTTTTTGATTCCTATGTGAATATATTATGCATTATTGATGAACGAAAGATTAGTGATTGGAAGGGCCAAATGTATGACGGGTTTCAGTGCCCAATTTGTTACCCTTTGAAAATAAAGTTTGTTCGTTCGTTCGTTCGCTATCCTACGAGACACTGGTTATATTGTAGAGTGCTGCGATATTGACTATCCTATGTGACACTGGTTACATTCCTGAGTCCTCCTATGTTTTCTAACTAATCTGGCACTGGTTATATTACATTATGCTCCTATGTTTACTATCCCATGTGACACTGGTTATATTACAGTATGCTTCTATGTTTACTATCCAATGTGACACTGGTTATATTACAGTATGCTTCTATGTTTACTATCCCATGTGACACTGGTTATATTACAGTATGCTCTTATGTTTATTATCCTATGTGACACTGGTTATATTACAGTATGCTCCTATGTTTACTATCCTATGTGACACAGGTTATATTACAGTATGCTCCTATGCTTACTATCCTATGTGACACAGGTTATATTACAGTATGCTCCTATGTTTACTATCCTATGTGACACAGGTTATATTACAGTATGCTCCTATGCTTACTATCCTATGTGACACAGGTTATATTACAGTATGCTCCTATGCTTACTATCCTATGTGACACTGGTTATATTACAGTATGCTCCTATGTTTACTATCCTATGTGACACTGGTTATATTACAGTATGCTCTTATGTTTACTATCCTATGTGACACAGGTTATATTACAGTATGCTCTTATGTTTACTATCCTATGTGACACTGGTTATATTACAGTATGCTTCTATGTTTACTATCCAATGTGACACAGGTTATATTACAGTATGCTCCTATGTTTGCTATCCTATGTGACACTGGTTATATTACAGTATGCTTCTATGTTTACTATCCAATGTGACACTGGTTATATTACAGTATGCTTCTATGTTTGCTATCCTATGTGACACTGGTTATATTACAGTATGCTCCTATGTTTACTATCCTATGTGACACAGGTTATATTACAGTATGCTCCTATGTTTACTATCCTATGTGACACTGGTTATATTACAGTATGCTCCTATGTTTACTATCCTATGTGACACAGGTTATATTACAGTATGCTTCTATGTTTACTATCCTATGTGACACTGGTTATATTACAGTATGCTTCTATGTTTACTATCCTATGTGACACTGGTTATATTACAGTATGCTTCTATGTTTACTATCCAATGTGACACAGGTTATATTACAGTATGCTTCTATGTTTACTATCCTATGTGACACAGGTTATATTACAGTATGCTCCTATGTTTACTATCCTATGTGACACTGGTTATATTACAGTATGCTTCTATGTTTACTATCCAATGTGACACAGGTTATATTACAGTATGCTCCTATGTTTGCTATCCTATGTGACACTGGTTATATTACAGTATGCTTCTATGTTTACTATCCAATGTGACACTGGTTATATTACAGTATGCTCTTATGTTTACTATCCAATGTGACACTGGTTATATTACAGTATGCTCCCTATGTTTACTATCCAATGTGACACTGGTTATATTACAGTATGCTCTTATGTTTACTATCCAATGTGACACTGGTTATATTACAGTATGCTCCTATGTTTACCATCCTATGTGACACAGGTTATATTACAGTATGCTCCTATGTTTACTATCCTATGTGACACAGGTTATATTACAGTATGCTCCTATGTTTGCTATCCTATGTGACACTGGTTATATTACAGTATGCTTCTATGTTTACTATCCAATGTGACACTGGTTATATTACAGTATGCTCTTATGTTTACTATCCAATGTGACACTGGTTATATTACAGTATGCTCCCTATGTTTACTATCCAATGTGACACTGGTTATATTACAGTATGCTCTTATGTTTACTATCCAATGTGACACTGGTTATATTACAGTATGCTCCTATGTTTGCTATCCTATGTGACACTGGTTATATTACAGTATGCTTCTATGTTTACTATCCTATGTGACACTGGTTATATTACAGTATGCTTCTATGTTTACTATCCAATGTGACACTGGTTATATTACAGTATGCTCTTATGTTTACTATCCTATGTGACACTAGTTATATTACAGTATGCTCTTATGTTTACTATCCAATGTGACACTGGTTATATTACAGTATGCTTCTATGTTTGCTATCCTATGTGACACTGGTTATATTACAGTATGCTCCTATGTTTACTATCCTATGTGACACAGGTTATATTACAGTATGCTCCTATGTTTACTGTCCTATGTGACACTGGTTATATTACAGTATGCTCTTATGTTTACTATCTTATGTGACACTAGTTATATTACAGTATGCTCCTATGTTTACTATCCTATGTGACACTAGTTATATTACAGTATGCTCTTATGTTTACTATCCAATGTGACACTGGTTATATTACAGTATGCTTCTATGTTTACTATCCAATGTGACACAGGTTATATTACAGTATGCTTCTATGTTTACTATCCTATGTGACACTGGTTATATTACAGTATGCTTCTATGTTTACTATCCTATGTGACACTAGTTATATTACAGTATGCTTCTATGTTTACTATCCAATGTGACACTGGTTATATTACAGTATGCTTCTATGTTTACTATCCAATGTGACACTGGTTATATTACAGTATGCTCCTATGTTTACTATCCAATGTGACACTGGTTATATTACAGTATGCTCTTATGTTTACTATCCAATGTGACACTGGTTATATTACAGTATGCTCCGTATGTTTACTATCCAATGTGACACTGGTTATATTACAGTATGCTCTTATGTTTACTATCCAATGTGACACTGGTTATATTACAGTATGCTCCCTATGTTTACTATCCAATGTGACACTGGTTATATTACAGTATGCTCTTATGTTTACTATCCAATGTGACACTGGTTATATTACAGTATGCTCCTATGTTTACTATCCTATGTGACACTGGCTATATTACAGTATGCTTCTATGTTTACTATCCTATGTGACACTGGTTATATTACAGTATGCTCCCTATGTTTACTATCCAATGTGACACTGGTTATATTACAGTATGCTCCTATGTTTACTATCCTATGTGACACTGGCTATATTACAGTATGCTTCTATGTTTACTATCCTATGTGACACTGGCTATATTACAGTATGCTTCTATGTTTACTATCCTATGTGACACTGGTTATATTACAGTATGCTCCCTATGTTTACTATCCAATGTGACACTGGTTATATTACAGTATGCTTCTATGTTTACTATCCTATGTGACACTGGCTATATTACAGTATGCTCCTATGTTTACTATCCTATGTGACACTGGTTATATTACAGTATGCTCCTATGTTTACTATCCTATGTGACACTGGTTATATTACAGTATGCTCCCTATGTTTACTATCCAATGTGACACTGGTTATATTACAGTATGCTCCCTATGTTTACTATCCTATGTGACACTGTTTATATTACAGTATGCTCCTATGTTTACTATTCTTTGTGACACTGGTTATATTACAGTATGCTCCTATGTTTACTATCCAATGTGAGACTGGTTATATTACAGTATGCTCCCTATGTTTACTATCCAATGTGACACTGGTTATATTACAGTATGCTCCTATGTTTACTATCCAATGTGAGACTGGTTATATTACAGTATGCTCCCTATGTTTACTATCCTATGTGACACTGTTTATATTGCAGAGTGCTCCTATGCCGACTGTATATTCCAAGGTATTAAACCTAGGCGCAGCGAGACTGACTACTACCTGGTGATGCTCAACATTGACCAGATCCCGCACAATTCTATTCAGCGATGCCCAAACATGTTGGCGCGAATTCGGCAATGCAGGTCTGAAAGACGTGAGTGTTACACCTCAGTGGAGACGCCCTGGAGGCGTAGACTACTGGACGATCGTTATGTGATGTTTCTGATGGACGTGGCCTATTTCGCTTGCTCGAGACCTAAAAAGGCAGTAGCACTCAAAGGATGCATACATAGCCGCCTACCTAGACAATTAAAAACGTGCATGGAACGAGCTCCTTATTTTGATTTTGAATGCATAAAGAAACAATACAACGAAAACAACAATTGCCCAGGTGGAATCGATTTGTATTTCCTTCAACTGGTTGAGCGTCTCTCAACCAACCCTTATATCAGATAAATATATTAGGTTTGATAAGGTTGAGAAGTAAAGGAGATTTATGATTAAATAGCTCCACAACTGATACACGGGACACTTACAACTGATAACTGGGGTACATACAACTGATAGATGGGGTACATACAACTGTTACATGGGGTACATATAACTGGTAGATGGGGTACATACAACTGGTAGATGGGGCACATACAACTGGTAGATGGGGCACATACATCTGATACATGGGGTATTTACAAATGATACATGGGGCACATACAACTGATACATGGGGCACATACAAATGATACATGGGGAACTTATAACTGATACATGGGGTACTTACAACTGATAAATACATATTTCGGAATCCAGTTACTACTAGAATGCACCGTAAATACTGTATTCAATAATCTGTTTCACTAACTTGGCCATTCTTTCACTGACGACTGGCCTAGTTCGCCAGATATGTCACTTCCTGTTGTTTAGAGTCTATGCCGTACAGAGTAGGTGTTCACGCCCATCCACAGCTGCTTGAGTTTATATTCTTCCACCTCCATCCAACTTCTATCCAATACGTCCTCAACCAACTGTCTGGCGTGTCGCTATTTCTACAAGCGACATTCCTCTTAACAACCATATCAGCCAGTCTAACATCTTCTCTCTGGATCTTACACTGACTTTCTCACCTCCCAAATGTTATCATTATATTTTCTGACTTCTCTGTAGATCCATTCCGTCTTTCTCTCCTTCTAAATGTTATCATCATATTTGTTGTCTTCTCTCTAGATCTCCCCCTGTCTTTCTTCTCTTCCAAATGCTATCATTATATTTTCTTTCTTCTGTCTAAAATTGTACCTATCTTTTCTTATTTCTGTTACCATTAAATTTTCTAATCTTCTCTTTAAAATTTCTCCGTCTCTCTTCCTATCGAATGTTCCTGTAACCATTATATTTTCCCTTCTTCTTTGTATATCGTCTCACGCCCCTTTCCATTTATACTTTCCTGCTTTCATAATATTTTCTAGTTTTTATCTCTAGTTGTTCTTTTGTCTTGCTTCCCACGCAGCTTTTTTGCGATGATTACATTCTCCTTTCTCCTACTTTCCTGTGATCATTCTATTTTCTAGGGTTCTCTCTCAATATCCCCTGTCTCTCTTCCCTCCAAACATTCCTATATGTCTCTTACCCCAGAATCTGTGAA
The DNA here is from genome assembly GCA_963921405.1 of Cepaea hortensis. NCBI lineage: Eukaryota > Metazoa > Mollusca > Gastropoda > Stylommatophora > Helicidae > Cepaea > Cepaea hortensis. The sequence goes on from OY992890.1 coordinate 100,437,131, forward strand.
GGTTAACCCGGTCAACAAATGCCCGCAGAAGTCGGATGTGTCGGCCTAACGGCGCAAGTACGCAGCTCTGCTGTAAACAGGCACAACGTGCTCACGTCCGGAAAAAAAAGTCCGGATGAACGCAGCAGAAGAAGAAGTATCCATTCTTCCCTTCCTATTGTGGGACATTCCACCCAGCCAATTAAACCTAGTGGGTTACAGTAATAGGCGAGGAGGTATCGTACTTCATGTCAAGACAAATTCTATCACTGGTACAAGACATCCTCTGTCCGCTCCTATATAGGAATGTTAACTAATCGTGTGGTTTCACACTTGCTTGCAAACCATACATGAAACTGATTCGTGCGTGCTGTAATACACCGGCCGAAGCTCCCCTCTCTGTTACATATTCACCGAAATCTCAACCCTTTAGTGGTACTTTACATTAAACAAATCTATAGGTTGAGTGAACTAATTATACAATCAATGAGTCTAACTAATCTCATCTCATCTCATCTCATCATGTTCCTCTTGTATCATGCGGTGTCGTGGTGAAGTATAAACAGCGGGAGAGTGCCCGATTATGGGCTTCATGTATTGATATTCCCAAGGACTCTGTTATTCCCGCTGTCTATTGTTTACTTGATCGGCCTCTTCCTCTGTTTCCATCTGGTCTATACATCATTGCTTGTTGTGGTATACTGTTAGTTGGTAACCTACTTGCATGGCTAAACCATTTGACTTGCTGCTTTCTAATAAAATCTAGTGCAGCTATAACCCCCACTTTAGTCCTGATTTCTTTATTTCTGATCTTATCTCTTCTTGATACATTGAGTATTCTTCTCAGGAATCTCATTTCTGTGGATGTTATTTTTCTTTTCTCTTTTTCTGTCTAACTAATAAACAAACTTTATTTTCAAAGGGTCACCACTTGTGCAATGTTATCTTTCCTTGGATTATCCCCCATGTTATCACTGTGATACCTCTGTAGTTACACTGACCTTAGCTGAACGAGCCTCATTAGCCTAGTAGCTAGACCTCGTTAGCCTAGTGGCTAGACCTCGTTATCCCAGTGATTAGAGCCTCGCTAGCCTAGAGGTTAGACCTCGTTAGCCTAGTGGCTAGAGCCTCGCTAGCCTAGTGACTAGATCTCGTTAGCCTAGTGGCTAGACCTCGTTAGCCTAGTGATTAGAGCCTCGCTAGCCTAGTGGTTAGACCTCGTTAGCCTAGTAGCTAGAATCTCGTTAGCCTAGTGGTTAGACCTCGTTAGCCTAGTGATTAGAGCCTCGCTAGCCTAGTGGCTAGACCTCGGTAGCCTAGTAGCTAGAGTCTCGTTAGCCTAGTGGCTAGACCTCGTTAGCCTAGTGGCTAGAGCCTCGCTAGCCTAGTGACTAGACCTCGCTAGCCTAGTGGCTAGACCTCGTTAGCCTAGTAGCTAGAGTCTCGTTAGCCTAGTGGCTAGACCTCGTTAGCCTAGTGATTAGAGCCTCGCTAGCCTAGTGGCTAGACCTCGTTAGCCTAGTAGCTAGAGTCTCGTTAGCCTAGTGGCTAGACCTCGTTAGCCTAGTGGCTAGAGCCTCGCTAGCCTAGTGACTAGACCTCGCTAGCCTAGTGGCTAGACCTCGTTAGCCTAGTGGCTAGAGCCTCGCTAGCCTAGTGACTAGACCTCGCTAGCCTAGTGGCTAGACCTCGTTAGCCTAGTAGCTAGAGTCTCGTTAGCCTAGTGGCTAGACCTCGTTAGCCTAGTGATTAGAACTTCGCTAGCTTAGTGGCTAGAGCCTCGGTAGCCTAGTGGCTAGATCTCGTTAGCCTAGTAGCTAGAGTCTCGTTAGCCTAGTGGTTAGACCTCGTTAGCCTAGTGACTAGAGCCTCGCTAGCCTAGCTGCTAGCCGTGGCCACGAGTTCGATCCGTAGCTGTGCACATTCACATTCTTGAAGTGCATATTATCTCCCAGGTCGAATCTTCCTAAAATGGGTATGAAGGATGTATTGGGAAGTGCAGGCGACTGGCGTGATGCTGACCACGTGACCCACCCAATGCTGGTTGGTCTGTCAAAGTATGGGTTTAGCACCATATACCCTAAGCGCCTCAAGGTGTGTGAAGAGGTCCTTTCCCAGTTTGACTAACTAGATAACTGAATGTCTGTGCTTGTTTCAGGGCTGTTCAATTTATCTGTCTGTGCTTGTTTCAAGGCTGTCCTATTTGCCTAGCTGTGCTTGTTTCAGAGCTGTCCAGTCTGTCTGTCTGTGCATGTTTCAGGGTTGTTCAGTATGTCTGTCTGTGCTTATTTCAGGGCTGTTCAATATGTCTGTCTGTGCTTCTTTCAGATTTGGCCAGTTTGGCTATCTGTGCTTGTTTCAGAATTGTCCAATCTGTCTATCTGTGCATGCTTCAAGGTTGTTCAGTCTGGCCATGCTTGTTTCGGGGTTATCCAGTCTGTCTGTCTGCGCTTGTTTCAGGGTTGTCCAGCGTGTCTGTCTGTGCTTGTTTCAGGGTTGTCCAGTCTGTCTGTGCATGTTTCAGGGTTGTCCGGGTTGTCTGTTTGTGCTTGTTTCAGAGTTGTCCAGTTTGCCTGTCAGTGCTTGTTTCAGAATTGTCCAGTCTGTCTATCTGTGCTTGTTTCAGGGTTGTCCAGTCTGTATGTGCTTATTTCAGGGTTGTCCAGTCTGTCTCTCTGTACATGTTTCAGTGTTGTCCAGTCTGTCTGTGCATGTTTCAGGGTTGTCCGGTCTGTCTGTCTATGCTTGTTTCAGAATTGACCAGTCTGTCTATCGGTGCTTGTTCAGGGTTGTTCAGTCTGTCTGTGCTTGTTTCAGGGTTGTCCAGTCTGTCTGTCTGTGCTTGTTTGAGGGTTGTCCAGTGTGTCTCTGGTTATTCCATGGTTTTCCAGTCTCCTTTGCATGTTTCAGGGTTGGTCAGTCTGTCTGTCTGTGCATTTTTCAGGGCTGTCAAGTTTGTCTGTCTGTGCTTGTTTCATATGACAATGTTTCCCCCCTATGTGAATGTAACATGCATAATAGATAATCGATGAACGATGTTTGAGTGATTGGAAGATCGAATGTAAGACAGGCCTGTGTGCCCAATTTGTGAACCTTTGAAAATAAAATTCGGTAGTTCATTTGTTAGTTAGTTCATGGTTCTGATGAGAACTTGTATTTGTATTTTGTTTATTTGAATGCATTTATTTGGTGCAGGAATTTAGTGACAGGTTTTCCGAATTAAATGTATTCTGCTGAACGGTGATTTTGGGTTGTTTATTACATAGACATAGTTGTATGAGTGGCGGGCTCGCTAACGGAGTGGATAGCGAGCTGCGATGGAAAGGTCATGAGTATGGTCAGACGTGGTTTGTATACCTGGACTCGTTGCTTGCTACAGTGAGGGAAATATTGGCCACCTATTCCTGGTTGCTCTGAGGCCTACGATATGTGATAACACTGCCACCCATGGCAGGAAATTGTTTTGAAATACATAGTGTGTGGGTGTGTCAGGGTGTGGATGTGTGTGAGGGTGGAAATGTGAGTGGGGGTGGAAATATGAGTGGGGGTGGAAATGTGAGTGGGGGTGGAAATGTGAGTGGGCGAGGCGTTATCCCTGCCCAGATCTAGACAGATACTTCAGGTTCAACAATGTTGCTGTCTGTATTCAGTTACGTCCCGTGTGATTCTGCCACACCAGCCATCGCGTGACGGTTGGTCTCCAAAAACATGGGTATGACACCATACGCTAAATACACCTTAAAGTGTGTAAGTAAGTCCTGTTCTATTTACCGTAAAGCGTCTAGCTAATCAAGTTAGTTGCATATCCATTACACGAACTTGCTCTCAACCCCAGGATGTATTGGCTTCTTGTGATTTTCTAGGCAACATCAGATCAAAACTGTGTATTCCCGTAGTGAATTCAAGCACAGAAGCCACAGACAATATGTTGCACGATTTATTGCCTGGCATATTTCGCTGCATCTCGTCTGGTGAATGCTGCAGTGTTATATTGGGATTGGGCAGTACATTGTCTTGGATTGGACAGGACACACACTGGGATTGGAGAGGACACAGGTTGGGATTTGACAGCACACAGGCTGGGATTGGAGAGGATACTGACAGGGATTGGACAGGACACACACTGGGATTGGACAGGACGCAGGGAGGGATTGGACAGGACACAGGCAGGGGTTGGACAAGACACAGGCAGGGATTGGACAGGACACAGGCAAGGATTTGACAGGACATAGGCTGGGATTGGACAGGACAGAGGCAGGGATTGAACAGGACACACTGGGATTGGACAGGACACAGGCCGGGATTGGACAGGACGCACGCTGGGATTGGACAGGCCATACGATGCGATCGGACAGGACACACACAGGGATTGGACAGGGCACAGGCTGGGATTGGATAGGACACACACTGGGAACACTACTAATAGTATCACTGGAAAGTCCTACTTCTAGAACGCACAAGGCAACAGAAATAGACGGAAACCCAAAACATACAGCGACAAGAAATGGAGCTAGACATGCATAATATGCAGGAAGTGGCAAGGAGTACAGTAAATAGGAACACGAAGATGTGTTATAAGCGCTAGGGCAGTACTCATTTTATGGTGTAGCAGTAGTCAGAGGTAAAGATTTAGTCCGAGAAGCAGCGGAAAATCAAGCAAAACAGAGAGGGTTGGAGGGTTGTGATCGCCGATGTCTGCCTCAGCTCAGGGCAGGCAGACGAGCAGACATATACATAATTTGTTGACATGCCAGATATTGAGCAACACCGTGTCCAGTTTAACCCTGTGGACACAAACCGAATTAACCAACAGCGTAATTGTCCAGCCAGCGGTATAGATAACCACATCACCAGGACGTGGGTAGTCATGAATTAATTGCTGAATTTCTACTTGCTAGCTCGTGCTGGCCACCCCATACACTCACGTCCCAATGTGATTATAACCCCACACAAGACTGAATTTCTATTCGGTACTCGCACCCATTCCTTGCCTCTGCCAATCTTCTCAAGTGTACACACTTCTCTTTTGTATCTTCTGCCTGAGCCATCCATGATCTTCCTCTTAGCAGCCTGTGGCCCTTGACTGTATCCAGGGAATCATCCAGGAGGCGTTCCTTGTAAACAGCTGCCTTGAGGTATGACCTTGCCTGCAACACACTGAGTCTGTCTGCAAAGGTTGGCAACGCCAGGATGTATCGCATACACACTGTTGGGGTGTCCCTTGTACATCCCAGAATCACTCTGATTTCTTCATTCTGTATGCGCTCTAGTTTCACAAGCTGACTCAATGAGATAGTGAGTAATCCTAGTCCACACTCTACCACTGAAATGATCAAGTGCTGAAAAAATGTGAATACCATTCTCTGCTCCATTTCCCTTGTTACCATACTCTTAGGTGCATTGAATCCCTTCTCACATTTTGTAAACATCACTTCAATATGATTCCAAAGGGACATGCTTCTATCAAAAGCAATTCCCAGGTTTTTGCTTTCTCTATTCACATTTCAACCATTTATAGTGAGGCTTGGAAGGTCAGTTTTAACTTTCCTATTTTCCAGAGAGCACAACAAGACATATGCCTTTTCTGGATTAATGACAGCATTCATCTCCGTACACCAATTCATCACTTTGTCCATCGCCGCCTGTAGCTCGTGAGCTGTTTGATTTCTGTCCCTCTCTTGCCTGTATGCGAGAACATCATCTGCAAATGTTAGTATCCTCCCAATCTCTGGAGCTTCGAGACTTACAACCTTGCTCGTATACACATTTAAAAGCACAGGTAAAATTGCTGACTCCTGTGGTAGTCCATGGGCTATGATACATGGCTCAGTGGTCCATGCACCCAGCCAGAGAACCACTCTACGAGAATACAAATCAGCTGTAATCCAGATCACCAACTAAGGACAGACTCTCTTCTCCATCAGAGCGTACATCAAAACATCAGATCGGACTCAGTTGTACGCGTCCTTGAGATCGAGTGCTGCCACCGTCGTCTCACGTCTGTTTCGGGCACGTTATGAGAAGAAATCAACTAGTAAACATGGTGACAACTGGCAATATTGAGTGGAAAAGAACACGAGGAAGTCAGAAAAGTAAATATCTAGATGGCTTGGACACATGGCACGGTCGAGACAAGAACACACAGCTTATTGCCGACTCTAGTCATCATGTGAGATGGCGAAACCTGATCGCCCACGCTTATCGGCATGTCACATGATGATGACGAATTGAATCCTACAGACAATAAAGGAACATCGCATCGGAGAAATCATGGTATTGAGATAAGCAGCCTTGACCCTGAACATTGACCCCTGCAGCCAGTATAACAACATGGCGGGGCACACCGGAAATAAGACAAAGCTAATCCACACGCAAAAATCAGTCCAATGCTACAAGATGTAGTAGCACATGTATGGAATACGCTTGGGTTCAAAAGTGAGCGAACACACAAATAAAGCAACAACAACAACAACAGCAACAACAACAACAACAACAACAACGCCACAAGCATACAAGCAAAGTGAATAAAAATGAAATAAATTACAGTCTGACATTACTTCCGCTGCCATCATGTTAAGCTAGTAGACAAGGCGGAATTGTTAATGCCCCATGGGGTGCAAATGTCGCAGATTAAATCCTAAACCAGTTTCAGACCAAGGCTTAGGGTCTGGTTGGCCCTGCTAGAAAGCATGTAGTACCGTCTAATGTCACAAGGTAGGTCAGTCATATCTACTAAGACCTGACATCTCAACATTCGCAGGTAATACCGTCTACAGTCACACGGTAGCTCAGTCATATCTGACTCAGATCAGCGGAGATCAAGCCTGATGAAAATCAGTTTTTGTGTGTGCCAGGACACGCGAGTCTTCACTCATGAAACCAAATTATATTTTATATTTGCTCGACGATTTCAGTACATAATTTGGTACTGTCACACGTCATAGAGTATGGGACAGAACAGTGATGGAAGGCGTGGTCCCTGGTAGAAGAAGCAGGAGTGACCCAGCACGAACTGGGACACTGGACATTGCAGACATCTTGGGCATGAGGTGGGAAAATAGCAAATGAAAGAGTTTTTTTTTTTTTCGATGCAGCGTGATGAGTGCGATATTCTGCAAATGATATGCTTCATGAGAGAATTGGACGCCATATATACATTAGTGTTAATGGACACATTCCTTGTCTCTAGCTCCCTGAGAGAGTTGGACGATGTCTATACATTAGTGTCAAGGGACACATTCCCTGTCGCCAGTTCAACACAGAACGAGCCCTAGGAGGTACTGACAGTCTGCTGCACCACATACATGATGCTGGGATTGTCTTTGGTACAACTGCAACATCAAAAACATATCGGTGGGATAGTCTATGGTACAAACTGCAACATCAAAAACATATCGGTGGAATAGTCTTTGGTACAAACTGCAACATCAAAAACATATCGGTGGGATAGTCTTTGGTACAGACTGCAACATCAAAAACATATCGGTGGGATAGTCTATGGTACAAACTGCAACATCACAAACATATCGGTAGGATAGTCTATGGTACAGATTGCAACAACACAAACATGAAGATGCCTTCGATAAACACAAGTTGAGAACCACTATTTAAAGTCGGCAACGCATGACGTGTCAGTCCGACGGGAACAACACGTCACTGTTTCAACAGCTCACAAATAAACAGACATATATCGTTTGGCGTTCATAGAAATAGAAGAAAGAAGTACTGACTAGATGAGGGTATAAATAATATAAACTGCGTTAAGAATAATTCCTTCCCCCGCCAATGACATTTGCATAATGTTGGTACGTGTAAAGGACTAGCTTACGACTTGAGGAGGTGGTCCCACAAACGAGCCATACAGGACTGGTGTATGTTCCTCTCCACATTCTGGCACAGCCTCACAGACATGCCAAGTCTTCAGCTACTCTACAGCAATCATGATGTGGGTTTCAGCAACCATCTTCGCCCTGACTGCGGTGGTCAGCTGGGTGATCCAAGGACCTGATGCTCAGGGTATCGTTTTTCTATTTCAATAAACTGGCTCTCAAAAATAGTATAACCATATGAAACATTAAAGTGATTAGATACACGCCAATGCATTTAAGTATTCGGGTACTTTACCGCTAGCAGATGGAAGATGTAAGGAAGTAAAATGGAGAATAGCGCAAGTAAAGGCCGCATGTCACAAGATGGAGAATATTGTCTGCAGTTTATCCTCCTCAATCTAGGCGAGAAAAATGGGTCCTAGGTGTTACAATGAATCAACCCTGATGTATAGAAGCGAATCATGGATAATTAGCAGACAAGTAGGGAATTATATAGAGACTGAGGAGGTCTGGTTTTATTGAAGACTGTTGAGAACACCGTGGATGAATACAATGAGCAATGAAGTATCTCGAAAATAGTTCACTAGCAAAGAGTGTGTCATGAGAAGAGGAAATCTGGAGTTTGCCGTAACAGCGGGAAGGGTCGAGGAAAAGCGAACGAATGAACGAACGAACGGACTTTATTTTCAAAGGGTAAGAAATTGGGCACGCAGGCCCGTCTTACATTCGGCCCTTCCAATCACTCATCGTTCGCTCATTAATAGAGCATAATTCATTCACAAAGGGAAAAAAAACATTGTCAAATGAATGTTGCAAACATAAACAATGAATATTACCATGTTATAAGAAACATCCCCCACCCACCCACACATCCCCAACCACCCATACATCCTGTGACAAGACCACCGGGGCTTGGTCTGGTTTGCCACGATAGATAATTATCCCCAGCCTTTGCTCCAACCACCTCAATATCACTCTACATCTACCAGGCCCCACACAAGTCGGGACAGCTGGACCTCCCCTTCCTCACCTAGGGTTCCCTACCCCAAGGGGGCTCGGACCAGACACCAGTCATATCACTGCACAAAGTCATAGCTAAGAAAACAAAAATTTAATTCTGAACTAAGTCAACCACAACACAGAGAAGGATGGCTGAAAGCCAGACTAGAAGGTACTATGTACAAGAGCACATATGCAGATGAGGATTCTTCATCATGGAGGCGGACGATAGCTCGTGCGGTTGTCCAGTCGTGGTAGCGACTCACCCAGGCTCCTCCAGTGGACCGGAACTCCAAGGTCTGCTGCCTCTCCAAAGTTCCCTCTTCACACAGAGAACCAATCACGGGCTGATCAAGCGCAGTACCACTGCCTGACTGACACTGCACCGATAAACAAGGATCCTTCCTTGCTGTCGTACTATTTCACTCGTCACACTCCTGATGAAGTCTGGGCCGACCCTAGAACATTAGCGGTCTCCCACTTGCAGAAAAAGTACATGTAGCACCGTATCCAAATACACAAGAGCCTGGTCACTCTTCTATCTCATAAGTGACCCACACACTGATATGTCACCTACAGAATGAGCGGTTGCTCCACATGAACACAAAATGTCACTGGCAAAGTCTATCAGGTGACTAAACACTTCACCTTATTTCCATGTCCTTGGATCAATAGATCTTCACACAGTATCTTGTAACTACCCTGATCGAAGGGTATCAATCACAACCTAGCATACACTGTCAACAGTTCACCACGTTACTATGAGGTAGCTCCCTACCTTCACAAACATGTCAACAGTTCACCACGTTGGAATGAGGTAGCTCACTACCTTAACACACATGTCCCTCTGGTGTTCCCACAAATGTCGTAATCAATGTCTTAGGTCACTGGACCACGTGTTGGCTTCCAAAAGGTAACCAATGTAGAAACACTATTTAAGCATCAAGTTATACATGGTGTCCCATAACAACCCAGCCGGGCCAGAAGCATATAACACAGGCCATGGTGACCGGTAACAATGATCATTAGGCTCAACTTGAAAGTTCCTGACCTTGCAATCACCAAGGTTTACACTGAGGTTGAATGTCACCAGTGCTTCACTGGCTAGAATCACCAGACGTTTCAGTGTTGGATCCTCTCAGGATCGGATGACACTCGTCGGACTCTTGACGGAGGTCCTAACCTAGACCTACCGACTTATTCAGCACTCAGCTCCTTCCACCATTGATCTCGCAGAATCAGAAGACCACTCCCAGTATGGCCTCAATCAACTTCTTGATAGGCACTGGAATGAGTGGGCCCATAGAGCTCATGGTAAAGCTCTTGAATCTTCTTCTGTATAGCAATAACAGATCCTGAAACACGGAGAGGTTGGTGTGAGTACTCAACTACAACAAAGACTAACAGCATCTCCACCATGTCACCTGCCTCTCAGACATTCCTCATGTCTACCAACATGAGCATAAAATCATCACATCATAGATCTACTAGTAATCATAATGTATAGGCATAATGATATTAGAGAAAGCAATAGCACACCTGTTCAGTCAAGTCCCACTTCTGGGTTACATATAACCCCTAGCACCAGAGTCGACTGTATGACTCTGTCAAGCATCCTTCGCCTGGTGCCAGTCCAATCCGGTTTCATCTTCCATCATCAATCAACATATACACCTACTTCCCTTTCAGTGTAGTGATTACTATATCGAGAAGGTGTCCAGCCGGACATCTCCTTCCTGACAGACTCATCAATTCACCAATCCCTTAACCCATGGACTGATCAATTACACACATTAATAACTATATGACCATAATAAATTATACTCCTGATAATTCATTTTTTTTTTTTTTTTTTTTTTTTTTTATTGCTTATCCCTTACGGGACGTTGCAGTCAACACCAGCATTTTCAGCTGCTGTTGATGTACTAGGCAAGTGTTACGTTCAGTAGTTTGCCATTGCTTACTATAGTATTAACAAAGGAGAACTCATGAATGGTTACACTTAAACAACAAACTCATATCACAGCCATAGTGTCAGTTCTGGGATCTCTGTCCCAGATCTTGAGTTGCCCTGTTATTCACTGACTATCTTCTAGGTCAGTCATACCTGTGCCGGTCGAGCACAGCTTTGGTGGCCATCCACCAGTACACTTTCCCACAGCTACTGTGGGTCCCGTGTACCTTGTCCCGTGACGAATTAAGTCACGTCATCCAATGTAGCAAGCCTCCAGACTCTCCACCACCACACTCTGGCTCCACCTTTTTTTTTTTGGGGGGGGGGGGGGTTTCCCCTCATATACTACTACTTCACGGCAGTATTCCCAATACTCCATGAACCGAATCAGGGTTCCCGAAGAGTAGAATATTAGAGACAGAAACGGTTAGGTTCAACTCTTCGATCTATCTAGACCTAACGGCCTCGAATTACGGAGTGCCGCATCACCCTCGATCGGGTATGTTCAACCATCGGATATGCTCGATCGCTTTGGGTCGGACCTGTAACCTAACGGGTTGGGTGTACCGGCCTACCTCCCAGTCGGCTACCTAGACAAACGTAAGATGGAACATGCACGGTCATTCTAGCGGACGCACATGAAAACCAGCAGTAACAATAGTATCATGAATACTTCCTATCAACTGTTATCCTACCGATGCAACACCATTCTGCTTACGCGGAATAACACTGCTATCTGCACACAGCAAGTACTCCACGGCCGCTCTCACCTTGATTCCTCGAAAAATCACCACCACTGATAGAACAATTCAGTTACAATTCTAATGTCACGAAGCACATTACACATCTCTAATAATAAGCTCTACCTTATCATTATTTACAGCGTCTAGCATGTTGATGTAAGGACTGACAAACTGTCGCCTTGCATGCGTAATTAATAAACCAAACCAGTAACTGCTACACACTGTAAAGCACATCGTTCGGCCTATTTTATTTACACACCACTCGCTGTGGAATACGGCTTGTTCCGTCAGGTAACACATTACATCGCTGATCGATAAAGCCTACTTAAATATGCAGACAGCCAGCTGTAACTTGTAACGCTACGCGACGACTCAATTTCGACGGCAATTAATTCGTTCGGGGAGGTCGGCACAGCATCACGACAACAGTTAAATAATAGAATAAGTATTCAACTAACCTGTGATTGAACAATCACAAACTTGACTGCAGATGTCCGCTCTGGCCGCGAATATTGACATCAAAATTACATCAGCCTGTTGGCTGTGATCTGTCTACGCTGAGGTCTGGTTGGCGACTGACCACGACTAAGTCAGTGCGTCTTCAACTCGCCTACACGGGCCGCGTGACTTTCATGATTCATGAAGAAAACCAGAGTCACGATGAGTTCCACCAACCCGTGCTGCATGAAGCACTCGTGAACTTAGAGATCTCTACCACGTACGCACTTGAGGGAACATTCTAGATTTTTCTATAAATAACTAGAATAGCTCCGCCCCGCACTACTTTTCTAGGGAAATCCCCTATTAATTGATATTAATTTCAAGGGAGACCAACGCATCGCACTCCCTTCAAAGGGATATTATGCAGAGATCTGCCGATCTGTAGGCGTTTCGTCACATATTCCCATCCACCCACACATCCCCCATCCAACCACACACACACACACACACACACACACACACACACACACACACACACACACACACACACACACACACACACCTTAGGCACACATACATACCCCCACCCATCCACCCATCCCCACACCTATACATCTCCCCACGCACACACACACATCTCCCACCCACCACACATCCCCCACACCCACATCCCATACCCACATCCCCCACCCCACACACACACCTCAGGCACACATACATTCCCCCGCCCACACATCCCCTACCCACACACATATCTTCCACCCATCTCATAACCCACCAACAATCACCCACCCACATACCCTCCTCCACCCATACACCCATACCACCCAGCCAAAAACACATCCCCCAACCACACATCCCCCAACCACACATCCCCAAACCACACACATCTCCCCGCCAAGTCACAATTCCCGCACCACCCACACACAAATCCCGCACACACCCACCCAATCACCCCCTACAAACACATCCCGAACCCACCTACACATCCCCACAATCTCCCAACCTACATACACTCACCCATCCAAACATCCACCCATCCACACATTCTCCACCCACCCATCCCTCAACCACACATCCCTTAACCACACATCTCGGTGGGTTAGGGGGGTGTCTGTAGGGAATGTGTATTTGGGTGGATGAATGGATGTGTAGGAGGTTGTGTGGGTTGGGGGGTGGGTGGGTGTGTAATGGGTGTGGGGGATGAGTGTGTGGGGGGGGGTGTCTGTGAATGGGATATGTCTGTGTGGGTGTGAGTGTGTGAGTGTAGATGGGGTAAATGTGAGTGGGTGGAGGATTTTGTGTGGGTGGTGTGGATGCTTGTTGGTGGATGAGAGATGCCTGTGTTGATGGGCGGGTGGGTGGTGTGTGGGTGTGAGTGGTTGATGGATGAGTACGTGAGTAGGTGGATGTGTGTGAGAGATGAGTGTATGGGTGGAGGATGTGTGTGTTTGTGGGAAGATGTGTGTGAGCGGCGGATGTGTGTGGTGGGGTATATGTGGGTGATGGGGTGTGTGTGGGTGGGAGGTGTGTGTTTTTGGGTGTTTATGGGTGGGGGATATGTGTGGACAGTTGGGGAGATGTGTTTGTGGGTGGGGATGTGTGTATAGGTGGTGGATGTGTAGTTGAGAGGTGGCAGATATTGGGTGGGTGAGTGGGTGTAGGTTGGCTGATGTGTGTGTGGGTGGGTGGGGAAAATTGTGAGGGTGCTGGATGATGTGTGTGTGGATAGGTGTGGGATGTGTGGGTTGACGGGGGTATGTGTGTGTGGTTTTGTGATGTGTGTTTTGCTGGGTGGTTGCGGGTGTGTGGGTGGGTATATGTGGGTGGGAATGTGCGTGTCGGTTATGGGATGGGTGGGTGATGTGTCTGTTTGTGGAGAAATGTGTGTGGGTTGGGGATCAGTGGGTGGGTGGCGGCATGTGTGTTTGCCTGGGTCTGTGTCAGTGCGTGGATGTATGTGTGGGTGGGTGGGGGAGGTGTAGTGGATGAAGGATGTGAGGGTGGCTGCGGGATGTGTGGGTGGCTGCGGGATGTGAGGGTGGATGGAGGATGTGTCTCACAACATTGCAATATGCACTGTTTACGTTTACAACTTTCATTTGACAATTTTGTTTTCCCCATGTGAATGCATCATGCGTAATATGCATTGTTTATGCTTACAAAATCCATTTGACAATGTTTTTCCCCCTATGTAAATGTAACATGCACATTTGATGAATTAAAGATGATTGATTGAAAGGGCCGAATGTAAGACGGGCCTGCGTGCCCAGTTTGTTACCCTTTTAAAATAAAGTTCGTTCGTTCGTTCTCTTGATTACACACCCCAACCCATACACACCCCCACCCATACACATGTGCCTCACACACATCCCCACCCACCAACACATCCCCCATCCACAATCACACACCCAAACACCCATACATACCCCACCCACACACCTACCCCACCCACACACCTACCCCACCAACACACACATCCCCCACCCACACACTCATCCCCTCACATATTCCCCACTCACGTACTTATCCCTCAACCACTCACACCCACACATCAAGCAGCCACTCATCAACACATACATCTCCCATCTACCCATCTAAACTAACACACCTCAACCACCCAGCCAAACACAATCCCCACCCTCACACACATCCTTCACCCACCCACACATCCACACCCAAACATATCCGCCATCCACCAACACACCCACCTCCCCTCCCCTCCCACACAACACCCCACCCATATACACATCACCCACCAATAAACACATCCTACACACATCACTCACCCACACACACATCTCCCACACATCTCCTACCCACCCACACATCTCCTACCCACCCACACTTCCCCCACGTATAAACACCCTCACCACCCACAAATATATCCTCCACCCACCCACACTTACCCCACCCACACTTACCCCACCTACTTAGACATAACCCCACCCATACACACATCCCCAAGCCCATCTCCCAACCCACACACGTCCCCCACACCCATTCAACCACATCCCTCACCCACCCACACACACATTCCCCACCCACACAACCCCGACTCACCAACACTCACACATTTCTAACCATCCACCCAACCATCTCACACCCACACATACACATCCCTAACCCACACACACATCCCCACACCCGTCCCCCACCTACACACATCTCCCCACCCAGTCACACAACCTCCACAACTACACCCCCACCACCACACACACACCCCAGGTACACATACATACCCCCACCCACACATCCCCAACCCACACACATCCCCACCTACACAATCTCCCCACCCACATACATATCCCCCACCCATTCCATAACCCACCAACAATCACCCACCCACATATCCTCTTCCACCAACTCACCCCCAACCACCCAGCCAAACACACATCCCCCAACCAAACATATCCCACGCACACACATCTCCCCGTTAAACCACACATAACGCACCTACCCACACACAAATCCGCACCCACCCACCCACCCAAACAATCTCCATCCACCAACCCAGACGTCCTGAACTCACCCCCACACACACATCCCCCACCATCCCCCAACCTACTAGTATGAACAAACTTCCACACTTTACACACACATACAGAGACGATTGTCGTGAGCATTCCCGCAAAATTGTAATAAAATGGAGACAAATTGTACATATACATTTCGTTAAGTAAAAATTAGTGATGCATTTCAACTCTCTCTCTCTCTCTCTCTCTCTCTCTCTCTCTCTCTCTCTCTCTCTCTCTCTCTCTCTCTCTCTCTCTCTCTCATATACATACATACACACAAACACATACACACTCCCTAACTCACACTCACTAACTCTCTCACTCACTCTACAGTAATGTGCATGTAATCATATTGTACATGATAAAATCAAGTGGCATACCGAATGTTACCTCGTAATATGAAAGATAAGACTACATAAAAAATATGGAATAGCATGTTACATGACGTGAGTGCGCTCAATTCTCTCTCTCTCTCTCTCTCTCTCTCTCTCTCTCTCTCTCTCTCTCTCTCTCTCTCTCTCTTCTTCTTTCTTCTTTCTTAAACACACACACACACACACACACACACACACACTCTCATACTCTTTGAGTCTCTCTCATCCTTCACACACCCGCACATCCACACCCAACCATACCCGCCACTCACCTGCACAACATTCCTCACGCACACCCATCTTCCCTCCCACACAAAACCCCACCCATGTACACATCACCCACCCACAAACACATCCCCCACACGAATCACTCACACACACACACACACACACATCTCCCACCCACCCACACATCCCCCACGTATAAACACACTCACCACCCACAAATATATCTTCCACTCACACACACTTACCCCACCCACACACATATAACCACCACCTACACACACATCTCCCACACCCATCCCCTAACCCACACACATCCCTCACACCCCCACACACCCATTCACCTACACATCCATCACCCACCCACCCACATACACATTCCCCACCCATACAACCCTCTATCTCTCTCTTACACACACACACACACACACACACACACACACACGCACACACACACATACACACGCACTCACACTCCCTCACTCACACTCACTAACTCTCTCACTCACTTTACAGTAATGTGCATGTATTCATATTATACATGATGAAATCAAGTAACATACAAAATGATACCTCGTAATATGAAAGATGAGAATACATTAAAAATATGGAATAGTATGCTACATTACATGCGTGAGCTCAACTCTCTCTCTCTCTCTCTCTCTCTCTCTCTCTCTCTCTCTCTCTCTCTCTCTCTCTTCTTTTCTTTTCTTAAACACACACACACACACACACACACACACACACACTCACACTCATTCACTCTCTCTCTGTCACTCACACTCACTAACTCTCTCACTCACTCTACAGTAATGTACATGTGTTTATATTATAAATGTTAAATAATGTTAAAATCATGTGACATTCAAAATGATAGTATGAAGATGAGAATAAAGCAACCCCCCCCCCCCCCCCCCCCCCAAAAAAAAAAAAAAAAAAAAAATATGCAATAGCATGTTGCATGACATGCGTGCTCTCAACTCTATCACTCACTCTTCTCTCTCTCTCTCTCTCTCTCTCTCTCTCTCTCTCTCTCTCTCTCTCACACACACACACACGCACACAAACATACACACACAACAGAACACGCAAATACACCCATATACCCATGCACATACACACATCTACACACATCCACACCCATAGACACATACTTACGCACACGTACACACATAACAAAAAATACACTCCATCGCATACACTGCATGCATGCACACATACACACACAAGCATATACACATACATACACGAACATACACACACATACACACACATATACCCCCGCACATACATATAAACACACATGAACGCCTACATAAACACACATACACACATACTCTCTCACACAAACAAGCACACACACACACACACATACACATGTACACACACATACACACACATACACACATACACACATATAGACATGCACACACATACACCCACATACACACATACACACATATAGAGAAACACACATACACCCACCCACCCACACACATACTCACACATACTCGCTGCCTCGCATAATCATTAAAATTAATATTAATAAACTCCCACACTTTACACACGCATACACTGAAGATTATCGTGAGCATCCTCGCAAGAAATTTTAAATTTGGGGGGAAAAATGGGTAAACATGAAAAAAATTGAAAATGGTGAATGAAAATATGTTATACATTATGAAACTTACAAAATAAAAATAGTTGTGCAATTCAGTAAGATAATTCATGGAATTGACATAAACATGATGAAATAAGCAATGCATGTTAAATTCAAGTGGCAGTAAAAATTTTAATATAAAAGATGAGGATACAGAAAAAATATATGGCATAAAATGTCACATGACAGGCAGAAACACAACCTCTCTCTCACACTCACTCATTCTCTCACTCAATCTCTCACACATATGTGCACACTCACACACGCACACACTCACTTACTCTTTCACTCACTCAGGACACATGCATAATACTCTCTCACTCTGTCTCGTACTCATTCTCTCTCACACTCTTTCTCACCCAATCTCTCAACCACACACACACACACACACACACACACACACACACACACACACACACACACACACACACACACACACACACACACACACACACACACACACACACACACACACACACACACACACACACACACACACACACACACACACACACACACACACACACACACACACACACACACACACACACACACACACACACACACACACACACACACACACACACACACACACACACACACACACACACACACACACACACACACACACACACACACACACACACACACACACACACACACACACACACACACACACACACACACACACACACACACACACACACACACAGAGTGACGAATGATAGTGACAAATTATAGTGAAAAATGATACCAGTAGGTTTCTTATGGAGGCAAGGGGAGGCTAAAAGAGAGAATACTGGACAGTTTGACATCAAGGATCGTAGATAGAGGATCGTAGGTATCAGAAATAATCCGCAGAAACCGAGACAGAAGACTATGGACACGGGATCACCAACGCCACACGGACGGACTATAAGAAGAAGAAATGACTGATTTTCAAAGGACAATTGACTGATTTTCAAAGGACAATGATTAATGCAAGTAACATGAAGATTGCATCAGAATATAGAAGTAGCACAATGAATTAAACCTATGCATAAGAAGGTGCAGACTGGCCTAATACGCCATGAATGGCTCGATACATAGCTAGCTTTCATCTATACAGGCTCTGAAAGGTCAGACTGACTGTCATCTATGTAGGCCGTGAAAGGCAATACCGTGTCCACAAACCAGTACTAATGTATTAGAATGTGCGTTTATATGGACGGATGAGGCGTGAGTCGTTCAGAACATATTGGCAAATTATTGAGCTTACATTGTCTAGTGAATTGCAAAAATTCAAATAATGTTGAGGCTGATTACAACGTCATGTAAAGGACACACATCTCTTCATATAACAGTTTTAGAAGTGCAACAGCGTTGTGGATAACAAACTCGCCTATAGGCTCTAGGGTCGTGTGTTCAAATCACCATCGACGCGGTGTTGTGTTCTGTTTTTCCTTCATTGCGAGAGCCCATTAGTCTATCAAAAATATTGGGCTAGCACGATATAGACAGTGGGACTCAAGAGGTGGATTTGGGTGTTTGAATTTGCGCATATAACAACAGAGTTTGTGCAGTATGCGCTCGACGAGATGAGGCGAATTATGCCAGACAATAAATCGTGCAACCTTTTGTTCATGACCTCTTTGTTCATATTCTCTACGAAAATATGCTGTTTTGACTGTTGATATATATTTCAGTGGCGACCCCGTGTCGATACGCTGACTGCATCTTTGAGAATATGTCCCGAGCCAGTGACATTGACAGGCTCCTGGTACAGCTGAACCTCTCCACAATCCCCGAAGACATTTGTTACCGATGTAGCCGAATATTGCGTCGAATCACCAGCTGCACATCTCGTAGTTACCACTGTGGCCAACAAGTTACCCATACTTGGCGTCAGAGACTCAACGATGACGCCTATGTGGTTTTTCTTACGGACATTGGCAGATACAGCTGCGAACGCAGTGACAAAATGTTTAGTCTCCGGTCTTGCGTCAGGAGGCATACAGACCATTCCATGCATACATGCCTCGGAGACCCTCATTCCTATAATGGGCTGTGCATTATGCAACAATTCTATAATTATTCTAATTGTAATACTGATTTAAATAATTTTATCTCCTATGTGGTCAATCATCTGGCTTTAAATCCATTTATTAGATAAAAAATGCAACAAAAACAGTTGTTGCAGTTTGGACACTTCTATTTCGGATTTTAAATATTACACATCTTGTTTTATGTCTTCTTATTCTTATTGTCCATGCGGTGTGGCGTTGATGAATCATGTCTTTTTACATTTTAATGTCTCTTGTGCTGATAGTCATTACTAATACCGACGTTCCTTCGCGGCATGATGTCAAACTTCCCCGCATCTTCTCTCTTGGTCTCCCCCTGACTCTCTTCCCCTCTAGCCTTCCCGTTGTCTTTTTTCCGATACGAGTAACAATTTCTCGTTGTCAGTTAACTATTTTCTAACTACTCGTATATGCATTGGACTTTATATCCATCAACCGTGCTCTTAGCATTCTTCTATCAAATCACATCTTCGAAGCTTCCACATTATTCCTCACCTGTCTGCTAATTTTTCATGATTCACTTCCGTAGGTCAGAATTGGCTCCACATAGCTCTTGTTTAATTTAATGCCTAATACAGTGGTACCTCGGATTACAAACTTAATTCGTCCGAGAACTCGGTATGTAACCCGAAACGTTCGTAACCCGAAACATTCAAATCAATGAAATAGAGACAACCCGCTTCAAGATGAAAGAATCGTTCTTTTTTTTTTTTTATTAACATCCGGTCTTTTACCTGACAAAACGCCAAGAATAAGCGTGCTTCACGTGTTAAATAAAGAGAGAGAAAACAACCAAATAAATGAAATGTAAAAGAAAAACAGATTTAGGTTATCTTTCTTACCAAGAAAACGATCATGGGAAATTTGTCACTTTCTTTGTATTCTGAATCATTAGTTTAAGGAGTGTCTTGTCGCTGTTTCTTTGCAGCCGACTGGAAATCTTTCTGCACCAAGAAACTATCGAGGAAAATTTGTCGCTTCCTTTGCTGAAGAATGTTTCTGAAGTGGGCCATCGCGTTATCATTCATCAGGTTTACTGCCCTGTTAGCAACTCGTTTGTTTGAATGATGGTTCACAATGAAGTCTTCGACGTCTGTCCACTTGCTGCAAATTTCTTTAATTGTGGGAGTTGAAACAGTCACTGACTCCTCATCATCGGACGACTACTCCTCCTTTAATGTCTTTAGCTGTTCATTCTGAAGATTCACAATCTCATCGTTAGAGAGCTCTCCACTGTGGTCCTCAATCAGCTCCCCCAAGTCGTTGCCATTGACTTCAAGGCCCGTATTTTTGCCCAAGGACGCAATCTCACCCACTACAGCTGCTGCGACTGCCTCTAATCCTTCAAACTCTTCTCTCTCTGGTACAAACATTGGCGTATTCTTGCAATCACCACTGGCATTCGCATAAAACAGAAGAGTTAACCTGTCCTTCATTGGTTTGTGCCCCGGCAGTGCTTTCTCTACCTGGGTGATAAAGGTTCCCTTTGGCATTTTCTTCCAGAAGATGCCCGTTTCATCGCAATTAAAGACTTGTTGTGATATGTACCCTTCTTCTTTGATAACCTTTTCAAATTCCACCTTGAACGCTTCTGCTTCTTTCGAGTTAGAAGTTGCAGCCTCTCTGTGCCTAACTACACTATGAATGCCACTTCCTCTTTTTTTGTTTTTTGTTTTTTGAACTTCTCAAACCAGCCTCTGCTAGCTTTAAAATTGGCAGTCTCAGCACTTGTACCAAGCAATTTCGACAATAAATTACTGTGCAAAAGCTTCGCCTTTTCACATATTATTGCCTTACTAACACTATCTCCTGCAAGTTGCTTTTCATTGATCCAGGTCAAGAGAAAATTTTAAACTTTCTCTAAAATTTGAGGTCTTTGCTTTTGTAGCTTAGTTACGCCTTTAGTCAGATCGACTGATTTGAGTATCTCTTTGTTCTTTATGATAGTTGATTTTGCCATGCTGTACTCATTAGCGATATCACACACACGAATATCACTTTCATGTTTCATAATTGTTTCCTTCTATACCTCCACTGTTATACATTTCTGCTTCCTAGCAGCATCACTACCGTTCTTCGAACTCATAATTGATGAGGTTAACAAGGAAAATAATGAAAGAGATAAATTGAATACAGTGCCACAGCTAAGAAATCTTTTACTGCTGTGTAGTAAGGCCAATGAAAGTGAGGTTGGGCACGCGTGCAAAAACTAGGCTACTAGGCTAGCGTTAAGCGATGTTAGTACTGTGTGGCCTTCGTTTGTACTGTACGCGATCGTTTGTCTCCAACATTAAACCTTGCTCTCTCTCTCTCTCTCGCTCTCTCTCTCTCTCTCGCGCGCGCTCTCTCTCTCTCTCTCTCTCTCTCTTCTCTCTCTCTCTCTCTCTCTCTCTCTCTCTCTCTCTCTCTCTCTCTCTCTCTCTCTCTCTTTCGTTCGTAACCTGAGGCACTGTTCGTTACCCGAGACAAAAATTTTTCGAAGTTGTTGTTCGTAACCCGAATTTTTCGTACCTGAGGCGTCTGTTACCCGAGGTACCACTGTATTACTTTATTATTTTTATTATTATTTATTATTTGGTGTGTAAGTGGGGATGTGTTGGTGAGGGATATGTGTGTGTGTGGTGCGTGGGTTGGGAATAGTGCATGATAGGAGGTGTATGTGATGTGCGGGTGGGGGATTGTGTGGTGGGGGATTAGGTTAAGGCATGTGTGGGTGGGTGGAAGTTGTATGTGTGGGTGGAGGGGTGTGTGTTAGTGGATTGGGGATGTATGGGTGGTTAGAGAGATGTGTGTGTGTGTGTGGGGTGGGGGTAGGGACATGTCAGTTGGTGGGGATGTGTGTGTATGGTTTGGGAATGTGTGAGTGGATGTGCGATGTGTGGGTTGGTGGGGGATTGTGTGCATGAGTGGGGAATATGTTGTCGATGGAGATGTGGCTGGGGGATGGGTGGTTTGAGGTGTGGGTGGGGAGAGGATGTGTGGGGTAGTATGTGTATGTGGATGGGCGTAGGATGTGTGGGTTGGTGGGGGAATGTTTGTGGGTGGCGAGTGTGTTTTGGTTGGAGGATCAGGTGAGGGCAGTGTGTGTGGGTGGGGGATGTGCGGGAGGGGGATGGATCGGTTGGTGGGGTATGTATGTGTCCCTTGGTGTGCGTGTGTGTCGGTAGGTGGGGGTGTGTGTGTGTCCCTTGGTGCGCGTGTGTGTGGGTAGGTGGGGGTGTTGTGTGGGTGGGGTGATGTATGGATAGGTGGGAGATGGGCTTCATAACATGGTAATTAGCCTTGTTTATGTTTACAACATTCATTTCACAATGTTTATTTTATCTTCCTATGTAAATGTATAATGCTCTTGATGAACGAAAGACGAGTGATTGGAAGGGCCGAATGTAAGACGGGCCTGCGCGCCCAATTTGTGACCCTAATAAAGTTGATTTGATTTGATTTTATTTCAAAACAATAAAAAAAAGTCGCTTAAAAGTCGACAGGGTCGACTTCATTGCACCGGGTTTTATCCCATATGGCTCGGTCTCTTTCCACAGCGCGGAAAGCGTCGCACAGAGCACGAACTCCTAGCTCTAGCGACAACCCACAGGAGTTTCCGAAAAATTTCAGTCGTGAACTGAAGGACACAGCCCAGAATCGAACCCACAACCTTCGTTGCCCGAGTCAAACGGCTTGACCACTTCGCCACGGAGCTTCCCAGAGATTCACAGAGACTCCTATTTCAAAATAATGCATTCCCTTAGCTAATGTAAACACAGAAGACACAAACAATATGTTGCACGATTTATTGCCTAGCATATTTCACTGCATCTCGTCAGGTACACACTGTAGCGTTATATATCATATGAAGTGAATACATGAATTATACTTTGGCTGAAATACTACAAACATATAGTCATAGGTATTGTTCGAATGTGGAGTATGTGTTACCCCCGCGGCAATTTCACATTTAAAACCAAATCTTTCTGTTTGCACACAACTGTCTAAAACCGCCTAATTGCTGAGGCCTCCCTATACTTGAGCAATAGTTTATTGTTCGTCGAAAGCGGTATACCAAAAAGGGTTAACTTTGTTTACTTTATAACTTTATTATTTCACGTTTTGTTTTCATTATGTGAAAGCTTTCAATGATATCACAGCTAAACTGCACAGCTACATACACCCAAGCAGACTTTGGATTCGAGATGTAGTGATGAAAATACCAGTCAGCAAAATTGGTCGCCCAAATGGTATCACCAGAATGCCTTCATTCCAAAATCAAAGATACGATATTTATAAAACAGTTGATGCTGTCCCCGGCACATTCGGATATTCTTCCAATAGATTGGTAGAACCCAACTGGATCAACATAATTATCAATAAGGAAGACTCTAGTAACCGAGCAAACCCTACACACCGAAAATTATCCATGTCATCATCAGCGCGCCATATTTTGGAAACCGGTCATGTGGTTGATAGGGGTAATGCGTTTCGCGTTTTGTTTAACACATACAATTGACGAATGTTGAAGATGACAGAAGCTATTGCTAGTCATATTGAAAAGCCAACTTTTAACAACAACAAAAAGACATGATAGTCAGTTTAAAGTAACCGTGATAGACAATTCAAATTTCTATACTTCATACTATTCCATTAAACTATAGATATTTCTATGCTTGTCTGTTAACATTTAACGGGAGAAAGGGAAGAGATATGAAGAGAGACAGAGAGAGGAGAGAGAGGAGAGAGAGGAGAGATTGGTAGACAGGAGAGAGAGGGGGATAAGAGAGAGAGAGAGAGAGAGAGAGAGAGAGAGAGAGAGAGAGGGAAAGAGAGGAGAGAGAGTGGAGAGAGGTAATCATTAGCATCGTCATAATCATATCTTTGTTCATAGGAACATCTTTGTAATGTATATAATATACGAGGCGACTTTCAAATGAAAACCTTACAAGTTTGGTAGAAATTACAATTGCTCATTGATCCATGCTAGCTGGACTTTAGGCACCTCGTGTGCCTTGCCAGATCGAGAAGATCTGATATTTAGGACCACATCGATTGACGAAAGTCAGTCGCGGCGAGTGGGCAAACATTGAGCTATGGCCTACAATGTTTGACATTGTGATATTCTAGTGTGATAATCTGGTCGCGTCTAGCGTAAGCCCCGTTGTCTAGTGGTTGCACACCCGCCTCGCAAGCCAGGGATCCGAAGTTCTATCCCGGCTCTAGTCAGGGATTCTTGTTCCTTGCGGCCTTGTTCGCCAGGAATGAGGCGCTGGAATCTCTTGCCCCCGTATAGATTGGGCCCGTTAGCATATAACTGAATGGCCACGGGTGAGTTGGTCGTGAACGTGGAACGTCTGGTATGCGGGCGGGGCGGCGCCAGGCGTATGGACTCCTGAGGGACATCCCCTGCCCCTTCCCTAGTAAGCAGGCAATGCTAGGGTGACCGTTCTTTTTTCCTGCAATATCCAAAATTTGCTTATGGAGTTAATTAAACACGAGAATCGTCGCCGGAGCTACGGAGCACGTGCTCTGCACTTGACACATTTTTCAGCGGCTAGCGAAGAGAGAGTGAGGAGGAGAAGGCGAGGAAATGGTGTGAGAAAAAGGCATAGAAATAGGAGGGCAGGCGCCAGGATAACAAGACGAAAAGTGCAGAGACTAGGTTTCAACCATGTAAGAGTGGGATACTGGAACTGTCGTAGTGCCAGGCAGAGAGGTCCTGTATTGGGTAGGCTAATATACGATTTTGATGTCCTCATGCTCCAGGAGTTAAATACAGATAAATGCCAGTGCCCTGGGTACGTCAGTTATATAGACCCCACTGGGCAGAAGAGACATGGGCAAGGTCTGCTGGTGAAGAAAGGAGTAAAGCATGTGGCACTTGACTTGAGCCAGTGGAATCACAGTGCAAGAGAGGTCCAGGGTATACAAATGGAGATTGGTGGCTTAAGTTGGAACATAATAAATGTATATGCCACAGTGGACTGTTTTGTCAGAAAGGAACAATGGGACTGGCTTAAAGAATTAGAGGACTTACCAGGGGATAGGCTACTCATATGTGGAGACTTCAATGCTAGAAACAGAGATTGGGACAGTAGTGGAGAAAATCGACAAGGAATTGCACTTGCGGATGCCATGGTGGACTCCGATGTGGTCTGCATAAATGCTGGTAGGCCGACTAGAATGGCAATGAGGCCTGGTGATGCAGATACTGCTATTGATTTGGCACTTGTCTCTCAGTCATCAGTCCTTGATGTAAAGTGGATTGTTTTGAATGACCATGGGAGTGATCACATGCCATGCTCAGTCCTGATCTCTAATTCCAGGAAATTTAAGGCTGGGAGAGCGCGCAAGACCTTCCGGTATGAGTGGAGCGACAGCATTCTTGGACGCCTCAGACATGGGGCATGCAACAGGACTGTTAAAACTCCATTTTTGCAGCCCCCATGGTGGACCCCAGAAGTAGACAATGCGTGGAAAGCAAAGAGAACTGCAGTGAAGCAGCTAAAGAAATTGCGACAACCACCCCTAAGCTCACGAGAGGAAGTGGACATAGCGGAAAATGACAAGAAAGACAAGGTGGAGGCATTCAAGCGATGTGCTGCAGAGGCCAAGAAAGTAAAATGGGAATGTTTTATGAAGGAGACTGGAGGTGATAAAACACTGCATCAATTCTGGAAACTGTACAGACACATGCAAAGAAAAGATCGGCCTATGACAGTGGGAACAATTTATAAAGAGGATGGGGTACGCTTGACAACAGACAAGGAGAAGGGGGAGGCATTTCTCCAGAGATTTTTAGAGCAGACCAATCACAGTGATGCGGATACCAGGGAAGCAGTTAGAGTGGAAATATCTGGCACAATAGAGAATATGCCTTACGAAGACATCATACTGTTTGAAGATGTTAAACATATTTTGCAGAAGGCAAAAGACACAGCACCAGGGCCTGTTGGTGTCAGGTATGGCCACATGAAGGCTTTGAGCGATGTAGACCTGAAGGAGATGACCGGCTGCTTTAATCAGAGCATTAGGACAGCGTCAGTACCGCGGGATTGGCTGCATAGCTATCTCATCCCTCTCCCAAAACCATACAAGGATCATTCAAAGCTTGGCGGCTTTAGGATCATCACCCTTCAAAATACATTCGG
Organism: Cepaea hortensis; assembly: GCA_963921405.1. Classification (NCBI taxonomy): domain Eukaryota; kingdom Metazoa; phylum Mollusca; class Gastropoda; order Stylommatophora; family Helicidae; genus Cepaea; species Cepaea hortensis. The sequence goes on from OY992890.1 coordinate 100,464,052, forward strand.
GAAGGTTTTAGAGAAGATAGTCGCTGTTAAGCTGCAGGATTTTTTGGAAAGGGGGAAGCTTCTTCCAAGAGGCCTGGAGAGCTACAGGCCAGGAAAAGATACCTAGTCAAATGCAGCCACCTTTGCCTTTGACGTTTATGAGGGGTTACAGAGTAGACAGGAAACGATGGCGGCAGCGCTTGATCTCGAGGATGCGTACAACAGAGTTCGCTATGATATTTTGATGACCGCACTTATGGAGAAGAAGGTTGGTGAACTGGATAGCAGCCGCCCTGCATTCTCGTCAGGTTGCTCTCCGTCTGGGCGCATGGACCTCAGAGCCACATATTTTAACCCCGGGACTGCCACAGGGATCTGCAATCTCACCGGTGCTCTTTAATGTGTATACGAGCAAGATTGCATACCTAGAAGCACCAGGGGTTGGAAGGATTCTAACATTTGCAGATGATATTCTTGCATACAGGCAGGGGAGAAATAGGGATCAAACAGCCCAGGAGCTACAGGTGACAGTAGACAAAGTGATTGACTGGTGCACTGAAATGAGTGCTGTCATCAACCCGGAAAAGACGGCTGTATTGTGGTGCTCTCTGGACAACAGGATTGTGAGAGATGATGCCCCAAGCCTCACGATAGATAGTAGAAGCGTCAACAGAGAGAACAAACTGATGTATCTGGGAATCACATTTGACAGGAGTCTGTCCTTCAAGGACCATGTGGAGACGGTTGTGACAAGATCTCAAAAGGGTCTCAATGCACTTAAAACTATGGCTGCAATGGACACAGAGCAGAGAATGCTCTTCACACTATACCAGCACTTGATCCTCTCAGTGATTGATTATGGACTAGGACTGCTCACTGTCTCAAAGAGTCAGCTGGTGAAATTAGAGCGCATACAGAATGAAGCTGCGGGTCATTCTGGGATGCACCAGAGACACTCCAGTAGTGTGTATGCGTTACATCCTTGGTCTGCCAACTGTTGCTGGTAGGCACAAGGTGATGCAAGCGAAGGCATAAGAGTAGCTGCAGACACAGATCACCCGTTGCATGAGGCGCTGGACGTAGTTAAGGGTCAGAGACTGATAAGAGGGAAATCATGGATGGCTCAGGCGGAGGATACAATCATACAGGTGTGCCCCTTGGAGAACATCAGGCGAGGAGAGGAGTGGGTCAGAGTGCCAGCCGTGCAGTCAGACTTGTGCAGAGTTATAATCACATTGAGCCGGGAGTGCAGGGAGTAGCCAGCAGGGGCCACGGAAGTGGAAATTCAGCAACTAATTCAGGATAATGCTCACTCGGTTGATGTGATTATCTACGGATGGGTCAGTGTTGAGAGGCAGGAGAAGTGCCTGGGGGTTCTTGGCAAAAACTAATGGTCGGCGTTTGGTGCAGGAGAGCCTGGCGTATGATGACACTACATCTAGCTTAAGAATGGAGGTGGAGGCGGTCAGTGCAGCTTTCTGCGGGATAGAAAACACGATACATACACACATTGCGATTGTAACTGACTCAGAAAGCATGCTGAGAAGGGCGAGAACAGGCAAGATTCGTGCAGAGTGGCTTGCTTCGCTTCGGAGGTCACGGGTAGCAAGCATCACCTGGATCTTTTCTCCTGGGCATGCCGGTGTGCTGGGGAATGAACAGGCCGACAGATTGGCTGGCTCGGCAAAACTTGGTGGAGTATTGATGCATGACAAGGCAGACGTGGTTGCGGCCTTGTGGAAGCACGTGTACACCTCGGAGGAGCAAATGGATCACCATAGTCTGGTAAGAATGAGACAGCGAGGTGTGACGAGGGGATCTGGCCAATGCTCGACGCTCAGAGGAAAGGCGAGACGGACATATAATCAGATTGCTACTGGAACTATTAGTGTTGGAACTCTTCGCTGGCTGCTGAGGATGGGGACGGAGCGCTTATGGGAATGTCCCTAATGCTGTGATGGCGGTTCCTAAATCAATCAATCAATCAATCAACCAATCAATCAATCAGTCAATCTAGTCAGGGATATGCACTACTGACGAAACTCGAGTCTAGTGCGTCCAATCTGACGTGGCCAAGGCCCAAGGTTCGTACCGGAATAAGATCAACGTTGCCAGTGGTGGGTTGTGCTCAATCTTCAGATGCCAAGAGTTTTCAGCACGTGACATCATGGTGGAGAAGAACACGCTGACGTCATAATGATAGTTTAAAGATGGCTGCCCCACTTTGACATACACCAAAGAGAAGCATCGTTCGGTTATCCGTGTTTTCATCAGTAAAGTGGTGAAGTCTATAGAAATTCATCGGTGAATGAAGGTCCACTATGGTGATGCATGCCTGTTAGTCCAGCAAGTGTATTAGTGGAGTAGGAAGATACAAATCGGCGTGACTTCTGTGACAGACTGTTCACGATGGGGTCTGGCACATCAAGTAGCGACCAAAATAATCTATTTCTTCAGGAATCCAAGCACTTATCGGGGCTGGGGACTTGCAGTGAATGCAGTGGTGACAACATTAAATAATGATACATTGTTCTTTATATCTTCAGAATATATTCACAACAAAAACAAGAAACAACATTTAAGGTTTTAAGGTGAAGCAAACACCCCTCGTGTGCGTATAAGTGTGTATGCGTGTCACACACACACACACACACACATACACACACATATTATATATATATATATATATATATATATATATATATATATATATATATATATATATATAACATCTGTTCTTTACCTCTACATTGAATTTATCTTTTATCTACTCACTCTTCAGTGCACATAGGTCAAATATATATATATATATATAACAAAACACACACAACACACACACACACACACACACACACACATATATATATATATATATATATATATATATATATATATATATATATATATATATATATATATATATATATATATATATATATATATTGCTTATGATTAATCTGTAATTACTAAAGAAGTCGACGTTTAAGGCATTTCGAAATCTTCTGTTGATGAGAATGTAATTCAGCTGATTTCTGATCTTGTGATCAGGACTTCTCCATGTCCATAACCTCCTTGAATGTTCTTGATATCAGGTGTTTCCAATAATCATATCATGCTATTTTGCCCACGATAAAAGTATGAAACACTTTAATTGGTCATTGTCCTGTCATCATTGTCAGAAAAATAGCAGGTTCCGGAGCGCATTCTATTTGAGAACCTTCCATCATCCTCTCATTATCTTCTTTTTCTTCTAAGTTCGTCTTTGAGGGAAGTGCATCACACCCAGTTATGCACCTCAAACAATATAGTTTCCAACTTAAGCTTGCAATTGTGCCAGGTTAGCATCCTCTAGACCAGTGGTTCTCAACCTTTTTTGGCCCATGCACCCATTCACCATATGTTCAGAAATGTTATCCCTCTCCCCCATTTCGTATTTCCTCCCTATAAATTCCCCGCCCCTACCCAGTATACGTAAACTAAATTTAATAACACATACTAGAAGAAGTCTAGACGTCTACATAAAACGTGATTTGCGGGCCTACTTACGTTATAAGATGAATGTCAGAAGCGCGAGAAGTACAAAACCGTAAAATATGGAGGGGAAAACAATATCAAGTAATCGGTTCTTGTATTAACGCGATCTTGAAATAATCTTATCCCCCCCCCCCCTCCACCACCTCCATAAAATCCCCCATTTCCCTGGACACCCTAACACCCCCCCCCCCCCCTCCCCCTGAAACCCAGGATATTCCCCACCGGTTGAGAAGCACTGCTCTAAACAGATTCCATTCAAGGTAAGCGGCCCTGTCTACTAGTGGCTAGTGGGTAGAATTAATTTTCCTAACAATTTTACCAAAGCAAGGAACTTAGGCCTCATTATCATATGCCATGCCGATAAGATTGAGCGGTGATGTCAGAAACTTGCAGTCAGCACTGCTTTTACTAAAGATATTGATCTGAAGTGTGGATGTGATGTGGTGTGGAGGTGTGGATGTGATGTGGTGTGGAGGTGTGGATGTGATGTGGTGTGGATGTGATGTATTGTGGAGGTGTGGATGTGATGTGGTGTGGAGGTGTGGATGATGTGGTGTGGAAGTGTGGATGTGATGTGGTGTGGAGGTGTGGATGTATGGCATTATGGCCAGGTAGAAGACAAAGATATCATCAAAGATGTATTAGTAGTATGATTCTTCGCTGGTTGTTGCACAAGGGGACGGAGCAGTATGTGAATGTCCTGAGTGTAGTGATGGTTCTTAGTGCAACCCATCTTAACTGTTGACATATTCCATTTACAGTTGCTGATTTACATCTCTAATTACACTCCACACTGCTTCTTGTTCTGGTAATTAACACATTAGTGCAGTGCTCAATGTGTCAATAATACTAAGAAAGCACTTTACAACACAATCTTCCTACCAACTCTATGTTACCAATGCCAAACCTGGACAATGACAGAAAAAGAGAAAAGAAAAATCACAACAACAGAAATGAGATTCCTGAGAAGAAAACTCAATGTAACAAGAAGAGAAAAGATCAGAAATGAAGAAATCAGGACTAGAATGGGGGTTATAGCTGCACTAGATTTTATTAGAGGTTAGTTAGTTAGTTAGTTAGTTAGTTAGTTAGTTAGTTAGTTGGTTGACAGATCATCCTCATTGCACATCGAACCATTCAGTCCATAAGTGCTCGGATCCCCTCCTCAGCAAATCCCGCAGCGTGTAGCGGCTCACGACACCAGGAGGTATCAGGAACTGTATAACCAGGATCTGATCAAAACTTGAAATCTGAGCTGAGGAGGGATTCCGAATAAGCTCTCTTGGCCTTCATGAAACAATCTGCTGAGTTTGACGCTTATTGTCTTCATGAAACTGTCAATGATGCCAACAGAGATGATTTCTTCCTGATTGGCTCTATTTTCTCAAAGAACAAAAATGAGCTTCGTAATGTCAAAGATATATATAAACAAGCATACAAGAACGACCTGGAACTGGACATTGTCATGACCACTGTTGGAGATATCAGTGAGCTTCTACTGCAACTGGTCAGTGGCAGGAGAGAACAGAACCCAATGGATCAGGCTACTTTGAAAATTTATTGCAACATCCCATGATGAATTAAAAATGAAAGTCTTCTTGTCATATGCTCGTCCATCTACTGTTACACAACCAGTCATTCTTTGAAACATGATCCTTGATATAGCAAATTGATCATTATACCACCTTCATGGAATATCTGTCCACTGGATGCATGTCATAAGGAAACTTCTTAATTGGCACATTCTTGTCCCCAAGGATATTTTGTGCATGTGGCTATATGAATTCCTCTATCATCAATGATTACTACCACCGTAAAGTGTATGACTGTATGTCTGGGTAGCGGGGTAGGGGTATCCCCTATCAAAGGAGAAGTAAGGCGCCTCCTTCCCTCCGCTAGCCTACGGGACACCCTTGGGCAAGGTGGAGTACCCGTTTAGCCCCCCGATCAGGGTTACGTGAAGCCATGGGTGCAGGTGGTGGATGAAGATGGAGAGCAGCCGACAGATAGTTGTAGGTTATGGTCTCCACCTTCACGACGGTAGGCAGAGGATCTCCTTTTTTGAGGAGACAATGGCTACGGTCACTGACCAGTATGGTCACTGCTGGGAAGGAAAGCAATGGCAAACTACCTTCTTTACACATGCCAAGAAAATCATGTTGTGTTCAATGATAAGGATGCTTGAAGATCTACAAATTGATGGGAAAGACCTTAGACTTGTAAAAAACATATATTGGAAACAACAAGCTGCCATAAGAGTTGATAATCAAGTAAGCCAATATCAGCCTATTAAGAGAGGTGTGAGACAGGGATGTGTAATGTCTCCAGATCTGTTTTCCCTGTACAGTGAAAATATTTTCAGAAATATTGAAAATATGGAAGGAATCAACATTGGGGGACGATGCATCAATAACATTAGATATGCAGATGATACAGTCTTGATTGCAGACAATGAACAGGACCTGCAAAATTTAGTAGATGCGGTTGTTACACACAGTGAACAACAAGGGTTAGAATTAAATTGTAAAAAGACACAGATTATGGTCGTCACTAAGAAGAACGAAATACCACAGTGTAATATACAAGTAAATGGGAATATTCTTCAACAAGTGAATAGGTACATTTACCTCGGAACAGTAATAACATCTGATGGGAGATGCCTTGAAGAGATTAGAACAAGAATCGCCATGGCAAAAGTAGCCTTTAGCAAGATGAAAAACATACTGACCAATAAAAAGATGTCAATTGAAACGAGAAAAAGAGTGTTGAGATGCTACATAGAACCTGTACTTTTATATGGATGTGAAGCTTGGACAATGAGCAGCCAGGCTGAAAAACATCTGATGGCTGTAGAAATGTGGTTTCTGAGGAAAATGCAAAGAATACCATGGACAGCCAGAAAGACCAATGAACAAGTCCTTCAAGAAACAAATGAAGATCGTAAACTGATCAGAGACATTAGACGTAGACAGTCACAATTTTTTGGGCATGTTATGAGAAGAAATGATTTGGAGAACTTGGTGACAACTGGTAAGATCGAGGGGAACAGACCAAGGGGAAGACCTAGAAACAAGTATCTGGATGGCTTGGCCTTGTGGCATGGTCGAGACAGAAACACGGAACTGATCCACGACTCTGTTGATCGAGTGAGATGGCAGAACATGACCGCCCACGCTTACCGGCATGGCACATGATGGATGGATGGAAAGTGTATGACATTAAGTCACTAATACATCGTGATAATCAAACCTGGTCATAGCAAACAATGAACCACTGGTTCTCCGACGAGCAAATATGACCTCCATGTTTGAGGAATTTGTCTATATTGAATTTCTAAATATCATGATCAATTAATGTCATGAGTGGCGGTCATCTACATCATTCAGTAATGATGCATCTCTATATGTCTAAACTAGCATTTATATGACTTACATGTTCAGGCAGCGCTCAACGTCTGTTCAGATTTCTGCTATGTAATTTACCCAGGCATTGTCTTGTTGTTGTCTCAGCACTACAGAGCTCAACGTATGAAGTCAGCCAGATTACTGATGTCGTTACTGCTTTGTTTGGGGCTCAACTATCTATCTGCGAGAGTTATTTTTCCGTTGTGTAGTGACTTTAACTATGTAGTATATACTATTTCATGTATATTAAAAAAGTCACTTAAAAGTCGACAGGGTCGACTTCATTGCACCGGGTTTTATCCCATATGGCTCGGTCTCTTTCCGCAGCACGGAAAGCGTCGCACAAAGCACAAACTCCGTAGCTTTTAGAGACGACCCACAGGAGTCTCCGAAACATTTAACTCGTAAACCGAAGGGTGCGGCCCGGAATCGAACCCACAACCTTCGTTGCACGAGTCAAACGGCTTGACCACTTCGCCACAGAGACTCTATTTCGTGTATATGTATAACATTGGTTTTGCTCCCCGTATCCAAGTATCTACTGTGTTCGCCAGGAATGAGGTGCTGGAACCTCTTGCCCCCGGGTAGATTGGGCCCGTTAGCTATTACAGCGGCCAATCTAGGAGATTGAAAACTCCGATTATAAACCCCCAAGTTTAAGGTGGACCGACGTACCGAGGACTCAATGGCCACGGGTGATCTGGTCGTGAACGTGGAACGTCTGGTATGCGGGCGGGGCGGCGCCAGGCGTATGGACTCCTGAGGGACATCCCCTGCCCCTTCCCTAGCAGACAGGCTCTACTACGGTGACCGATTATATCCTGCCGTCATATCTAACCAACTATGAATAATACAAAGAATTATCGTCGAAGCAACGGAGTACGTGCTTTGTGCTCGATACGTTTGGCAACAGCCAGCGGGGAGAGAATGAAGCGGAGAAAAAGTGGTAGGGCAGAGGGGGAACGAGGGAACGAACGAACAGACTTTATTTTCAAAGGGTAACAAATTGGGCACGCAGGCCCGTCTTACATTCGGCCCTTCCAATCACTCATCTTTCTTTCATCAACAGTGCATAGGAAAAAATATTGTCACATGAATTTTGTAAACATAAACAATGCATATTACTATGTTATGAGACACATCCACCACCCACCCACACATCCCCCATTCACCCCAACTCCCCCACCCAACCACACACATAACACACACACATACATTCCCAGACCCATCCACCACATCCCCACACCTACACATCTCCCAACCCACACACACCTCTCACCCACCACACATCCCATCCACCCCACCCCAAGCACACATACATTCCCAACCCACACATCCCCCACCCACACACATCCACCCACCTACACACATCCCCCACCCACTCACATATCCTCTACCCGTCCCCTTACCCACCAACAATCACTCACCCACATATCCTCCTCTACCCACACACCTCCAACCACCCAGCCAAACACACATTCCTCAGCCACACATCCCCCACACACACACATCTCCCCGTCAACTCACATATTCCGCATTTACCCACACACAAATTCCGCACCCACCCACATAATCTCCCATCTCCCCTAGCCCACTCACAGATCCCGAGCCCACCCCTACAAACAACCCCCATCATCTCCTAACCTTCACACACTCACCCACCCACATATCCTCTACCTACCCACACATCCTCTACCCACCCATCCCCCAACCAAACATCCCTTAACCACACACCCTTACTCATATACAATCACCCACACACACTTCCTCTACCCAACCACACATCCTCCACCCACCCATCCCCAGACACACATCCCTTAACCCACACCTCTACCCATATACACACACATCCCCACCCACGCACGATCTCCCCACCCAAATACATCCCTCACACACATCCCTCACACACATCCCCACCCACCAACACATCCCCCATTCACAAACACACACCTCCCATCCACGCACACACAACCCACACACACACATCCCCAACCAATACACTAATTCCCTCACACATCCCTAGACACACGTACTTATTCCTCAACCACTAACACCCACACGTCCCTCACCCACTCATCAAAACATACATCTCCTATCTACCCACCCACACTCACACACCCCAACCACCAATCTAAACACACATCCCCCACCCTCACACACATCCTTCACCCACCCCACACCCAACCACACCCCACCCACCCACACACACACATCCTTTATCCACACCCAGCTCCCCTCCCACACAACACCACACCCACACACATCCCAAAGACACATCCCTCACCCACACACACATCTCCCCACACATCTCCTACCCATCCACACATCCCCCAACTACAATCACCCTCACTACCCACACATACATCCTCCATCCAGCCACACACACCCCAACCCAGCCAGACATATACCCCACCCACACACACACATCCCCAAATCCATCACCCACACCCATCATGCACCCCTCCCCAACCCACACACATTCCCCACACACATTCACCCACACATCTCCCACCCACACACACACACTCCCCATCCATCTATCCAAACATCCCACACCCATACACATCCCTCACCCACACACACATCCCCAAACCCACAACCACACCCACCTGCACAATCTCCCACCCACCACATATCCCCACCCACACATATATCCCCTACCCATCCCATAACCCACCATCAATCATGCACAAACATATCCTCCTCCACCCACTCACCCACAACCACGTAGCCAAACACACATCACCACCCACACACACATCTCCCCGCCAACCCATACATCCCGCACGTACCCACACACAAATCCCCCTCCCACCCCACCCACCCACACATCCTGAGCCCACCCATACACATCACGAACCCACCCACACACATATCCCCTCATCCCCCAACCTACTATTATGATCAAACTCCAACACTATACACACACATACAGTGACGATTGTCGTGAGCATTGTAGCAAAATTGTAAGAAAATTGAGAAAAATTGTACATATACATTTTGTAACTTAAAAATTAGTGATGCAATTCAACTCTCTCGCTCTCTCTCTCTCTCTCTCTCTCTCTCTCTCTCTCTCTCTCTCTCTCTCTCTCTCTCTCTCTCTCTCTCTCTCTCTCTCTCTCTCTCTCCACTCACTAACGCTCTCACTCACATTACAGTAGTGTTATATTATACATGATATAAAAAAAATGGAATATATGGAAAAATGCAAAAAATATGGAATGATATGGTACAGGACATGCGTGCACTCAACTCTCTCTCTCTCTCTCTCTCTCTCTCTCTCTCTCTCTCTCTCTCTCTCTCTCACACTCATACTCCCTAATTCTCTCACCCACTCTACAGTGATGTACATGTGATCATGTTATAAATTATAACATCAATTGGCATTCAAAATGGTAATATAAACATGAGAATACACAACATATATGCAATAGCATGTTACATGATATGCGTGCGGGGAAGGAGAGGGCTGGAGCCAGAAGGGGTAGACGGAAAACGGATCGTTTGGGACTCAACAATGTACGGGTTGGGTATTGGAATTGCCGTAGTGCAAAGCAACGAGGACCAATACTGGAGAAACTGGTCTACGATTTTAATGTCCTGATGTTACAAGAACTGAATAAGAACTCTTTTAAGTGCCCTGGCTATACATGTTACATCAGCCCAACTGGGCAGGGAAGACATGGACAGGCTCTGGTGGTCAAGGACGGTTTACAGCATTCAATACTGGATATGAGTGGGTGGGGTCAGGAGAGTAAAGAGGTGCAGGGAATGCGGATACAAATCGGCCGATACAGCTGGAACCTGATAAATGTTTATGTAAGTGGGGAATCTTGCATAAGCAGAGAGAGTTGGGACTAGTTGAAAGGTTCAGTGGACACTCCAGATACCAGGTATCTGATATGTGGTGATTTCAACGCCAGCGCCGAGGAATGGGATAGGTCGGGAGAGAACAGACAAGGTACTGCTCTTGCTGAGGCCTTGCTTGAGACGGATGTTGTCTGGGCTAGGCTAGCAGTGAGACCGGGGGACCCTGACACGGCCATCGACCTGGCGCTTGTATCCCAAGAGGCGGCATTAGATATAAAATGGAGCGTCCTTGGAGACCATTGAAGTGACCACCTCCCCTGTTCTGTGCTGATATCTAAGGCCAGCACAGTTAGGACTATAAGAGCTCACAGGACATTCAGTAATGATCGCTCTTGGGGCGCCTTAGATCACAGGGTAGATCTAAACCAACAAGAAGAATGTTCACCCAACCACCATGGTGGACACCAGAGGTCGAGAATTCATGGAGGGAAAAGAGGGCGGCCATAAGGAAGTGGCAGAGGGTGCGGAGAGCAACCAATTCAGTTGACACAGAATTGGAGGAGGCTGAAAGGTATAAAAAAGTAAAGGTGCAAGTTTCAAACTCCAGGCAGCTGAGGTAAAGAGAATTAAGTGAGAACAGTTTATCAATGAAGTCGGTGGGCATGTGACATTGGGAAAATTCTGGAGGTTGCACCGGCAGATGAAGAGACAGGTGATGCCTGGTACACATGGTACCGTTTATGATGATAACAACCGACCTATGACAACTGACAAGGACAAAGGGGAGGCCTTTTCAATTTTTAAAACAGACGGATCAGTAAGATAGGGCTATTAGAGATAATGTCAGAGAAGCCTTGTCACGGGGAACTAGGAAGGAGGACTGTGAGATTAAAGTGGAGGACATTAGACGGGTTCTAAAGACACAGCGCCAGGTCCGGATGGGGTGAGGTACTTCCATATGAGGAACATAAATGATGGGGACTTGGAGGAGATGGCTCTTTGTTTCAACCTAAGCATCAATACGGCGGAAATACCATACGATTGGCTGCATAGCTACCTGGTCCCCCTCCCAAAGCCAGGTAAGGATCACTCCGGACTTAATGGATACCGAATCATAACCCTGCAAAACACGTATGGCAAAGTCCTCGAAAAAATAATATCTCGCAGGCTCCAGCAACATTTGGAAAGTCGGAATCTGCTTCCCCAAGGACTCGGGAGTTACCGGCCTGGGAAGGACAATTGGGCAATGCTGCGACTTTTGCATTTGATGTCTATGAGGGCTTCCAGGATAAACAGGAGACACTGGCGGTAGCTCTTGACCTGCAAGATGCGTATAACAGGGTCAGATATGATCTGTTAATACACACACTGTTGGACATGGAGGTATGCCCTTGCCTTGTTAGATGGGTTGCGGCAGTCCTTTATGAGCGTAAGGTTGCACTGAGCATGGGTTCCTGGACTTCTGACCCCTGTACTATTACACCTGGGTTGTCGCAGGGATCTGCCTTGTCCCCAGTACTATTTAATGTCTACACCAACAAAATCGCAGCTATTGAGACACCAGGTGTGGGTAGAATCTTGACATTTGCATATGATGTGCTGGTGTACAGACAGGACAGAGACAGGGCCAGTTTGGCAAAAGACTTACAGGTGGCGGTAAACATGGTGGCGGAGTGGTGTAGGGACGCAAGGGCCATTATAAACCTAGACAAGGCATCGGTTGTGTGGTACTCCTTGGATAACCGTATCGTCAAGGCAGACGTCCCAGGTATTATGTTGAATGGACGTCCTCTTAGTCGAGAGAGTAAATTCAAGTACTTGGGTATCACCTTTGACAGGTGCTTGTCTTTTAAGGATCATGTGGAGGCTTTGGTGGTGAAGGCTGGTAGGGGACTTAATGCATTGAGGGCTATGGGAGCAATCGGGGTAGATCAGAGGATTCTGTACAGGATCTTTCAGAAGTTAATAATTTCTGTCATTGAGTATGGTTTGGGACTGCCTGACAGTATCATAGTGTCAGCTTGAAAGGTTGGAGCGCATACAGAATGCTGCCATGCGGTTAATCCTGGGGTGCACAAAGGACACACTAATTATATGCATGAGGCATCTCCTAGCGCTACCAACAATGACGGATAGGCATAGGGTCCTTCAGTCCAAATGGTACCTGAGAGTTGCCGCAGACAGGGATCACCCGCTGCATGCAGCAATGGATATGGTAAATTTTCATAGACTAAGACGAGGCAGATCCTGGATGGCACAGGCAGAACTTTCTATCAATCAGGTGTGTGATCTAGAGACCATCAATCGTGAAAGAGAGTGGGTTGAAGTTCCGGAAGACATGACGGACTGGCACAATGTAATAATAACACTGGTTCGTGAGTGCAGAGAATGGGCAGCGGGCCGCACTGAGTTTGAAGTGCAACAACTGATCCAGAGTAACACACATCAAGGTGACATAGTCATCTACACCGATGGGTCAGTGGTGAGAAACAGACGTAGTGGCTGGGGCTTTATTGCACAGGATAATGGACGAGTCTTGAAAAAGGAGAGTCTGGCATATGAGACTACGACCTCCAGCATGAGAATGGAGGTGGAGGCAGTAACAGCGGCATTCAGATGGCTAGAGGAGACTACTGCAACACACGCTGTATTTATTACGGATTCAAAGAATATGGTTAGTAAGGTGGAGAAAGGAATGTTTCGCGAGGAATGGCTCTCGTGGCTTCAGAGGTTATAGATCGTGAGTATTGTATGGATATTTTGCCCTTGCCATGCGGGGGAATGAACAGGCTGATAGGCTAGCAGGGAATGCATCTCTTGGTGGAATTTTGCCTATAGACAAGGGGGAGGTGGTCGTGCGCTTGTGGGACCAGGTGGAGAAGGCGTAGGAACAGATTGAGAACCCATTTGTGGAAAGAATGAGATTGCGGGGGATCGGCAGGGGTTCTGAAAGAATCTAAAAACTGAGAGGGAAGACCAGGAGAACTTTTAATCAGATAGCGGTGGGAACGATTAGTAGTATGACTCTTCGCTGGCTGTTGAACGAGGGGACGGAGCACGTATGGGAATGTCCTGAGTGCAATGATGTCGGTTCTTAACTCAACTCAACTCAACTCAACTCAACAACTATTCTTTGGATTCCTGCGTAGTGTTCTTGTTTGGCCACCCCTCTTTTAATTTTCTGTTCTCGCAGTCTGGCCATGGTTGTAGATTCACAGTCACCACTTGGTTCACGTAAAAGTCTTACTTCTCGTAGAGCATTCAGAATGTCAGCCTGGTCCATTGCGCGTCCGCCCTCCACAGTAGTCTTACATGCGAGCTTGTCAGCCCGCTCATTTCTTGTATTCCCGCATGCCCTGGCACGAAGATGAAACTAATGTTTGCCAGCCGATACCGCTCTAGAGTCAGCAACCACTCTCTTCGGATCCACCTCATCTCTATCCCCTTGAGGATGCTCATTGAGTCGCTAAGGAAACATGCCCTAGTGAATGTCTGTGTCTCGAGCCATGTTATTGCTTTACTTACTGCCATGACTTCCATAGTCAAGATACGTATGGTCTCAGCAAAAGCACCAGAGTCCTCCTTTACAATTTTCCCTCCGGCTTGAGCCGTGAAGTCCCATGAGCTTCTCATATGTCGGACGACCGACCCATCTGTGTATATGACAGCATCACCGTCTAACGAATTCTCGAAAATCAAAGCTTGTAGTTCCGCCTCTACAGCAGCCGGATTTTCTTGTCTGCATTTTCTGTCTAGTTGGATGCAGACTGAAAGAAACGTACGGAAATCTGTTGGCACCTGTACCCACTCCTCGCCAGGTTCTAAGTCCTCAAGTGAACATACCTGATGAAGAATGTCCTCGGCTTGACCCATCCACGACATTCGTCTTTTTAACCTGCTGCCCTTCACCTTCCTAATTTCACTGTACAGTGGATGTTGTGTGTTTGCGTTAACTCTGAGGTAGGCACGTGCTCTGCAAATTTGTATTCTGTCTTCAACGGTTGGAAAATCAAGAAGGTAGCGCATCGCCCTGCATGCTGTATCTCTTGTACATCCAAGAACAATGCGCATGGCTTCGTTCTGTATCCTTTCCATCCTTCCTATCTGACAGGCGTATGTTGCAGTGGGAAAGATGCATGCTCTTAAAGATCTAATTTTTCTAGTTCTGTCTGTGCCATTCCATAATTTATTCAGTTGTGTTAGGCTTTGAAGAGCAATTGATAGTCGTCGTCTAATTTCTTTCATTGTGTCACCGTTGTTGGTAATCAATGACCCAAGATATTCAAAATGTTCCACCACCTCCAATTTTTCCTCTCTAACATATATTTCCTTTTCCACAGTAGTTTTATCTGAATGCATTATCTTTGGTTTTGCTATGTTAAGATATAAGTTGTGATTTTCACTATTCAATTACTCTGCAATTTTAACACTCTATGGTAGCAACATTATTTTATGTTTAACTTAGCCTGTGAAGACTGTAAGGCAAGGGACAACTAGCTTTTGCCCGTGTTAAAAATATGCCATAAGATATTGAATTCTCGCAGTCCCAACTCGGCTTAGTTTTAAATGTAAACCAGACATTCATCATCAACATATTCTATACCAATAAGCGTGGGCGGTCATGTTTCTCATTCACACGTGATAATCAGAGTCGTGGATCAGCTCCGTAGTCTTGTTTTAATTATGACATGTGAACAAGCCATCTTGCTATGTGCGTTTCTGCTTTCCCCTTGTTCTTCTCCTATAAAACTTGCCAATTGTCACAAAGTTTGTTTGTTTGTTTGTTTGTCTTTTTTAAAAGATTATTTCTTCCTTTAACATGTCCAAAATATATTGACTATCTACGTCTAATTTCTCTAACAAGTTTACGGTTTTCATTTGTTTCTTGTGGGAATTGCACATTGGTTTTTCTGTCTGTCCATGGTATTCTTTGCATTTTCTTCAGAAACCACAATTCTACTGCTACTAGATATTTCTCGTCTGCTTAATGTCCACGTTTCACATCCATATAACACTACAGACTCGACCGGCACATTTAGGAATGTGAAAAGACCTTCAAGGGACTGTTATTTCACAATCTGGAACTCTGAGGTAAGTAGCATCATTGTGTTCATAGTCCATTCTACTCAATCGGTTCTGTTGCCCTCATGAGGTCACTATAGTGTCTTCTCCGTAGTTTATATGTTGGTTTGTTTCCTTATCTTTGTTTGTTGTTGAAGGCTTATTGCCGCAACGTCCTTAATTTTCAGTGATTGTTTGGTAGCAATTGCTCAATACTTCGTGTTTTATACTCTATATTATCAACTATTTCTACTGCTGCTGCTGCTGCTGCTGCTGCTACTACTACTACTACTACTACTACTACTACTACTACTACTACTACTACTACTACTACTACTACTACTACTACTACTACTACTACTACTACTACTACTACTACTACTACTACTACTACTACTGCTGATGCTGCTACTACTACTAATACTACTACTACAACCACCACCATCATCACTACTACTACTACTACTACTACTACTACTACTACTACTACTACTACTACTACTACTACTACTACTACTACCACTACTACTACTACTACTGTTACTTCTACTACTACTACTACTACTACTACTACTACTACTACTACTACTACTACTACTACTACTACTACTACTACTACTACTACTACTACTACTACTACTGTCAAGGTCTCACATCCGAGGTTGCGACGCGTTGTCTGTACCAACGCCAGACAACATAACAGCACGCAACCCTGAGTGATGTTAAACACTGCAGAGAGAACGCGGCGTCTTTGACGACGCCCGGATAAACAGCCAAGCACAGCAATTGAGCGAAGCTTAAACGACCGCTGGTCAACAGTACACCCCGTGAACCGTGCAGGGGTCACACTGGCTGACGTGAGCGCCGACTGGCGTGTAGCGTGTAGAACGCCAGAACTGGCAGACGGGTTTAGGTGTTTGAACGGACAGGTCGCATGGGTATGCGAGGAGTGTTTGAATCTGCATTGAGAGCTAGCCTGTACGACAGTGGGAGACTGATTCGACCGCTTGAATGGTTTGACTTGTAAGTGAGATGTTTATTGCTTGCATGTATTATTATGTATTGTAGTGATAGTGTTCATGCCGTAATGATTGCTATGGATTGTCATTGCGCGATGTTTGTGCGATAATAAATGCAGCGCGTAAATAAAGCGTGTGAATAATACTTTCGGATATTCACTTCGTGTGATTTGATAGTTTGATATTGCTTCACACTTGTCAGAAAACGAGCCACTATTCTTGCTCTACGCAAGACTCTGACAAGTGCGAACGTGGTGGCTTTCTTCCGGGTTTTGAACCAAATGCGAACTTGTAAATTTTTTTGTCCGAGTTTGAAGCGAATGTGAACATGCCGATAGAAGTGCGCAAGTCATAGATTAAGGTAAAGTAACGATTAAATAGAGTTGATTTAATTAAATTATAAGTGTGAAGATATTATTTGAAGCCAACCGAGGCGTCTTCAGACTTATCACTAAATTCAACAAATTTTGTACCTAAAATCCAAAATGGCGGCCGTGCCCTTGAATGTCATTGAGTAGGGTTAGTGTGAGCGTGAAAGTTGTTGATTGTGGTAACGACTAACAATAATACTTGACAGCATACAAACCTTTACAGACTTCAGTGACATTACACACACCATACATTTACAAACGTCAACCTGAAAGACGTTCCAGGGTGATTTCGAGCACCACTGAACAGCACATTACCCAAGGATTACTTGAGTATAAATTTTTTTCATCTCTCTTTATACTTTCGTTAGTCTGGCTTTAGACATTAACTGTGCTATAAATATTTGTAACTTACTAACATCGTAAGTAATTTTGTTTATATTTATTCCATCATACCTATTGTTCATCATGTCTTCTTTAAACGATTTCATTGAAATGGGTTTAAAAATGAATATGTCTGGTGAGGGATTGAGAACATGGAGTGAAAGTAAATATGCAGAATATCTTGTGAAACAAGAGCAGATGACTGAGCGTAATGAAAGAGCTGCCGAAAGGGCGTTGAAAATGAAAGAGGCAGAATCAGAAGCTGCTTTAAAGCTTCAGAAGGCACAATCAGAAGCTGCTCTAAAGGACTCCGAAGCTGCGTTAAAGCTTCAGCAGGCACAATCAGAAGCTGCTCTGAAAAGTAAAGAGGCAGACTCAGAAGCTGCTTTAAAGCTTCAACAAGCATAATCAGAAGCTGCTTTAAAGCTTCAACAAGCACAGTCAGAAGCTGCAGTGAGGCAAGCTGAGATCTTAGCCCAGAGTAAGAAAGAAGAGCAAGAAACACAAATGAAAATTGAACAACTTAAAGCTGAATCTTCTAAAGATAAAGTTAATAGAGAAACAGACAAAGATCAACCTCATAAGAAGTACCAAGGTCTGATCAGAAGTTACAACACAGGTGATTGCATAGCAGCAATTACCCAAAACTATGAATTTGTTATGGATCATTACAAAATTCCAAAACCTGAATGGGGGATAGTATATGTAAGAAGTCTTTCTGGGGAACCTCTTAAAGTCATAGAGTCGATCCCAAATGACATGAAAGAAGATTATCTTTACATTAAATCTAAAATTATGTCACATTTTCTACTGGATGAATCAGGTTATAGAGAACAGTTTAGGAAGTTGTCTCCTAAGCCAACATACACGTTCTCTGATTACATCTCAGAAATTCAAAATATTTTTTCTAAATGGCTGTCAGCAGCCAAAGTAAATGGAATTTATGACAAATTAGTTGATCTTATGTTGAGAGATAAGATTATCGCATCTCTCCCACCCCCCTTTTCTAAATTTTTGTTGGAATGTCAGTGTGAAAGTGTTCAACAGATTGAAAGTCGTGGCTCTGGTTATTTTGCAGCCAATAAGCATTGTTTCTCTAGTAGTCTGACCAGCACAGACTTTGTAGCAGCAGCTACATATGGCAAATATCAGGCAGGGTCAAATACCAAACAAAGACCTTATAAACAAGCTGCAGAGAAATTGTATCAGTGCAAATATTGCGATTATAAACACAATGAGAATGATATGTGCGACCAACACCCTGGGTACACTACGTACTTGCATAATTGCATTTCTAAGCAAGATAAAGAAAGGAAGAACTACAGAAAAGTTACCAAATGTTACCTTTGTAAAGCTTATGGTCACTGGCGTAAAGATTGTAAAGGCAAGTCAATGACCAAAAAGGCTAATGCAGCCATGTTTGACAGTTCTTCGTCAGAAGATGAAAGTGTACAAGATCACCCAGTAAACTCAGCACATTCCATTGAGGTGTTCCATCAGGAAAAATGTACCATTTGTGATCAATTTCATGAAGATGGCGTGTTAACATGCGGCCATTCTATGCCTTTTACCAGTGAGGAGGCCAATTCTGTAGTAAACTCCAAAGGTAAACTAAACATCCACCAGGGGTATGTTAATGGTAGAGCTGCCACAGTTTTACGTGATAGCGGGAGTACTCTCATTGGTGTAAAGAGAGATTATATTTTACCATCACAATATATTGGTAAATATGTCACATGCAGGACATTCTCAGGAAACATAGAGAAATATCCACTTGCATGGGCATATATAACTACACCATTCCTTACAGGAAAGGTTAAATGCGCAGCATTAACCAATCCTTGCTGCGATATTATCATTGGAAACCTTCCTGAAGTGAATGACATACCGCATGACAGCAGTACATCAACTGTCAGTTGTAATATTGATACTACCATTTCACCTTCATCACCAGTCACCATTCATGATGTATTACCACCTGTAAATGAATGTACAAATACCAACCTGGCTACGCCAGAACATACATGTAATTGTGAGAATGTAACATCAATGTGTGATGAGAATGATCGTTGTAATGTAGTAAATGCAGTAACTAGATCTACTGCACAGATGCAAGATCGAATCGATCAGATAGAGGCTGTACAACGAGTAAGTCCAGTTGTAACATCTCCTGAGACAACTAGGGAGACGTTTATAACATCTCAAAAAGCCGATCGATCTCTGCAAAAGTATTTTAAACTTGTAGGCCAAAAGCCAAGAGTAGCAAAGAATGCTCAATGGTACTTTGCTCTGAAGAACGGAATTCTAACACGGTATTACACCAAAGGTTCCAGCACTATAGAACAAACAGTGCTACCGTTAGAAAACCGCAAGCAAGCATTGAATATAGCTCATGACATACCCTTTGTAGGACACATGGCGTCATATCACAGTGTGAACATGGCCTGGCTGTGGATCGTTAGTGGCTGACATCAATACAGATGACAAACTCCGCGTTGTATTGTATAAAAGGTTTATTGAGTCAATCCATTACATTTTCATGCTGTCGATGTACATACAGACATGTTTGTTGTTCTTCTCATGGCTGAATCCCTAGTTACGTGTGTGCAACCCCTGGATACCTAAACCCATTTGTGCTCACACGTTCACTAACTATTATTTCCCCATTAGTTAATGAATGCGCAGCATTCATTAACTCTATGACTACTTTCTAGCTAATTTAAACCCCATAACAGTGATACTGTTATAATACCTCCCTTTTTCAACAAGACTTTTTCTCTGGAAAAGTCTCAACTCCAACCCTTAAACACTTAACTCAATACTGAAATATTTCTTCTTCTATACCGATTCTACTCAACAATCCCTCAACATATATTTCATAATTCAATCTCATCCTTCTATTTGTGATTCTTCCTCATAGCAAACCACTATGAACTTCTTCTTCGTTTCTGACCCTTCATAACATATATCCTATCACCAAAATAAACTCTTGTATAGGTATCTATTATACCTCAATAACATTTAACACATATATACAACCATCATAACACATATGGGTACCTTTTTGAAATACTTCTTCTTCTTCTCTTCATAAGCAATCCGCTTAAACCCTCTTATGACGATCTCAAAATTTCAAAACGCCGAATTCTAACTCCCTATTGTCATCACCAACATTACCAATCCTCCACTTTCAATCATCCTGAGAACACTCACACATGATAGGAAGACAAGGAATCGGTGCGCACCGGAGATTCAAAGAAGTAGAACTCTTTCTGATAAAAAAACCACACTCACCTAAATCACACACCTTTACCCCCTATGTCATCTGAGACTTTATGTAATCAAAGTCTAAAACAAATGCAACCTACTTATTATGGCAATTCTTTTATCAACTTATTTTCTGACATTTACTAAAACTATCACCGATATCTATCTCATCATGGCTCTGAACTATCTCTCTTTAATGCCGTTACCCACAGCAATCTAGTAACTCCGAACCTCCCCTTAAATGTCTATTTATTACAGACATAAGTAACTTCGCAATGTTAACCATCAAACATAACATCATATATATTCACGTACTCTGACCATTATATACACTACTCCAGCAACCCACTTATTACCAGCTTCTTCATCCTATCTCTGAAGCTTATAAGACCCAAAGGGAAAAATATTAACATCATGCCAAGAGCATGGAACACAATACCTCTCTAAAATCTCCTACCTCTCAATTCATAATTCATGCCGTAACCCACAGCAGCAAAACCACCACTAAACTCATGTCTGTAAACGTCCAGCCCCATTATCAACTTTAGTCCATATATTACGGACCTTCCTTATTCTCCCGCAACCCTCATGGCATTTAGTCCATGTTCTCTACCAGTATTTAGCATGATTTACTTCCCCTTACTTCATTGTACTGATATCCGCAGTATGATCACTCTACAAAGTGAAATCTATAACACTGACTTGTGCAGCTCTTATTTCAACTCCCATCTCCATATAACGCTGTCTTAACGCAGCTCTACTTAACTGACCCCTGTCCTCTTACCAACTTAATAGTGATTAACTGGTAACAACCCAAAAATTGAACAATAAAAAAATAATAATAAATCATAATATCTACATAACCACTTTTTCTCCCCTTTTTGTGCACTGAGTTTCTGACTCCATTTCCCGTGTCTCTTTGTCCATTGAATTAATCAAACGTGGGCATGCAGGGCACTTACTCCCTGTGACTCTCTCTTTCCCGTGAAAATCACTTAATTTCTCTTTATTTTCTGAACGTAAATCAACTCCAGAATTTCCCTGGAAGTGTTTTTAATATGGACCAGTCTATATTAAAATGCCCCAGAACTGAACGTCAAAAACAAATTTTAAACATGGTCAAGGTAACTTAAGCGGTAAAAATCCTTAAACCAACAAAATAATATGCAAATTCAATTCATAATTGGAGTCAAGACAATCAAAACAAAACAACATCACCCCCCTAGTTTTAAATATGTATACACATATCCCCACACAATATAAGCAAATAATAATCATGTTTTACAACATTCAAAATGCTCTACATCATTAGTCGTTTATATGGACTAACAATGATATAACAATCTATATACTATAATGAACACAAGTCATTCATCAGTATTTAGCAGATATTTAAAAATCTTAATACATATTCAGCATATGTCAAACTCACTAAACAAAAAAAATTTTTCTCTCCCGCCAAACGCAGGGGTACCACAACAATTCATTTCTTATATCTATTCAGCACAAAGAATATATCTCCGCACTGTTCCAAGTTTACAACTCCTCAAACCATCGATCATCTCCCTTCATAAATCTCCATCTCTCACCAAATCACCTCACAGCAACACCACTGTATTCGAACTACGTATCAAACACTACTGTTAACCACAGCTCAACTTGCTCAATATACTAAGTATATCTCAGCACACCACAACCCATCTAATTACCAAGGGAAATTGTAACCCGGCATCCCCACTTTCTAACTAGTTATTTCCCTTGAATAACCACTAATTATACTTTTAAGTTACCCGTGCACCCGACGCATCACAATTTCCAACATCTTATCACAACAACTTCCTCACACTTATCGTTATCCATTCAGAAACAGCAAGCGCGCGCGTATAACTAACGATGACCTCTACCTCCTTTACAGACAGACAGCTCTTCACAACTATCCTCACTCCAACGAGACATACTAATCACCTCTTCGCCATTCTCTGCATCATGCAATCCTATTCTAACACAATTCCCCCGAACAACACTAGATCTGCCTCCTACAACGACCAACGAAACGCCAAATCACTGCCACCGGACCTTCACAATCCAATCACTAACCATAAGAAATGAAACAATCAACATACATCGACAATTTCTGTCATTTTTACATCTAGAATTTCTTATCAGTCCCGATATCACTTCCTAACCAACAATCCCTACTTTCATCAATTTCTCTATACGCCCACTTATTTTCTCACTTGCACTTAATCATCTCTGGACTATCACACTTCCACCTCATGACGATATTTATATTTTCTTCTAAATCTCGCCCATCTAACACGACTAACGTGTCTCATTCTCCCGTACTAGTATTTTACTATTAGTTTTTCTAAGTCCATCTCCGTAATCACTATTTCTTGAATTTCTCAGACAACCGCCACGCAATCTAATCTCGTGAGTAACCATTCATTCCTGTCTAACATGTTTCCTTACTCATTGTACACATCAACTGGAATCACTTACCTATATTCTCCTCATCTCCTTTTAACAATCTCACCCTTATCTGGCTATTTATACACATACACATAATGTTCATCACGTTACATTACCTTACTCAACAGTCAATACCACACCTATATATCTCTGGCAGCCACATTTATGTCATCCCTCGGATCCTTTCAACAAACAATCTAGCAAAATATCTCTTTTACTCACCACCCATCACCATCGACACACTTAGTCCACTGAGGCAATGCTACATACTTCCTCGTATTCTCTCATATTCTTCCTTCCTCCGTATCAGGCACGCTCGTCTCATCTTACCTCTGCCCCCCACTACTGTATCTGCTTTTTCCCCACAACACGATCGAAACGTTAATTCAAATGTCAGACGTCTCAACCTAATACACAATACGACCATTCTTTCAAACTCTCTAAGTCACTTCATCTATCTCAGACAATGCGTCTCTCTATACGAATTTTCCCGATTTTGTTCTAGATCCATCACATATCACCTACTCTCTCCTTACTACAAGCAAGACAATACACTTATGTATTCATGAACACCATCTTTTCTCTCCACGTAACTCTCAGCGTCGCGTAACCACGCTTAATATTTCACCAAGAATCTACATCTCTTCAGATCAATCTCTAGTTATATATCTGCACCAACCAATCTATTACTCCTCGCCTTGTTTACATGACTCTGCTCTCGTTCTTCTACTACTCAACTACCAACTACCTGCCGGTTATATATAACCTATTGTGATTTTCCTCCACCTTCTACCGTACCATCTAAGTTCATGTATTATCTACTGCAACACCATCAAAATGGAAAACACCCATCTCTCAAGTTAAACTAATTCTCTTCTTCACTATGCTCAAACTTAACTCTACTATCCATATAATGTGTCTAAGTCAAACAGTTCATTGTCTCCTATTACTGGCGTGTGTTTCTCTTCATACCACTCATTTTCCATATCGCTAAATGTCGAACTGTCCCTGAAGTATTCAGGTCTCATGGTCATAAATTCTATAAGTTTTCTCCCGTCATCCACTGTAGTTGGACAATTTTGTGATATTTGTCTAATTCTATTACTATTCTTCTTTCTACTACGTTTACTTGCTGTTCTCGTCATTACTGTATCTGTCTGTTCACTATTTTCAAAACAGGTCCTATATACTTTATACCTTCCTATTTCGTCTTCTGAGTAATCACTAAATATAGTTGTCTCCCCATCCTGTTGGCTATATGTCGAATAAGAATTAACGTCCCTGTAGTCAGCACTCTTGTAGCTAATAGTTTTATTATTCATACTAATATCTTTCATTTCCCGGTCAGGGAGAAATTCAATTTCTCTGTCTGATGTATCTGAAATTATACCAGTCGTATTGCCCCTTACTAATAAATTGGTCTCAACATTCTTTCTAACCTTCTTCTTGTCTTTCATTCTCCGAATATTATTACTTTTAACGTTTCTATCTGAGAAATCGGTCACATCAGTCGTACCCAGATTAACTACTATGCTTTTCCTTATCTGTCTTCTAACATCTTTGGCTTTCGTCTGTCTATCCTTCTTAATTTTAAGTGTGTCTCCCTTTTCTAATTTCAGCTGATGAGTTTTAATAGTTTGCACTTGGTCATTCTTCTCTATATTATCTAGCTGAGTCTGTGTCTCCTTATCTATAATTTTATCCGTTTGCGTCTGTGTCTCTCGGTTTATTTTCTTTATCACTACCGTCGTTTTATTTTCCTGTCTACTAGTCACATTCGCAACCATTTTAGGATTAGTTTGTATTTTATTTACAGGTTCAACTCTGTCTCTTACACCTGAGTTTAGATATTGTCTTTGTCTTTTTTCAAACCATTCGTCACGTCTTTTTCTAGCGCTATCTCATCCTAGAACAGTCTCTCTCAGGTCCCTTTTTGTAACTATGATACCTATACGTGGAATCGTATTGTCTTCTGTCTCTATTAATTACTGGCTGTCTCCTGTTATTCCCTCCTACTCTGTTGCACTGTACATTAAATCTATAGGTCTCTAATCCATTTGTTCTTCTTCTTAACCTTTCTACAAAATTATTAACCTCATCGACCGCTACTTTCAATTCCTGCAACCATGCAGTCACGCGTCCTAATTCTCTATGGAGGTGGTTCATAATTATTCAGTATGTTGACCCAATGAGAGATTATGGGCTTCTATTACAAATTTATACAATCCAATATACAATAATCCACCAATATTGTATACTAATATTTTAAGACAATATTATCTTAAAGCAAGCAGCAAGAAATATTCTGTTCAATTGAGTATGTTGTTAATTAATCTGAAATTATTATTAATCAAAATTTATGATTATACTTGCTATAGATCCTCCATTACCTATACTGCTCTGTTGTTTGTTCTGGGTTTACCAACTGACGCTGCCTGTCCTATGTCTATGGTTAGAAATGAAGTATGGTCCAATCGACAAAGTGACGGAAGATGTTCCAATCGACAAAGTGACGGAAGATGTTCCAATCGACAAAATGACGGAAGATGTTCCAATCGACAAAGTGACGGAGATGTTCCAATCGACAAAATGACGGAAGATGTTCCAATCGACAAAGTGACGGAATGCAATGCCCAATCGACAAACTTGAAAGAGTATGACGCCCAATCGACAAACTTGAAAGAGTATGACGCCCAATCGACAAACTTGAAAGAGTATGACGCCCAATCGACAAACTTGAAAGAGTATGACGCCCAATCGACAAACTTGAAAGAATATGACGCCCAATCGACAAACTTGAAAGAGTATGACGCCCAATCGACAAACTTGAAAGAGTATGACGCCCAATCGACAAACTTGAAAGAGTATGACGCCCAATCGACAAACTTGAAAGTTGTCTTCTTCTCTCGCAGAAACAGACAAAGAAGAGCCTCTGGATTCCTCACTTCAATCGAAGTCGGTGCCTTCTAGTCGTTTTCATGCCGCTGATTGTGCTCGTCTGGATTTGAAATTACAACGATCGAGACAATACTCAATTGATTGATTGATTGATTGATTCGGCTCACTTAAAGCGTTGGCCAAGAACTCCGGACTTTATCTTCAGACTACCAAGGTCACCTTCAATGTACTTCAGACGATAACGGTTAACTCGACAGTTCCAGCAAAACCAGATTTCACGGCAGCATATCTGGAACATCCATACGTTTCGAAAAAAACGAGCAGGTCAACAATGGATTCAAGCTTGACGATGGCTGCTCTGTTTCACCACTCGGAACATTATGTGTTGTGTGGCGGTTCTAACAACGATCAACCCCATCACAAAAACTTGAAAATCCGACATAAGTTGTTCCTCCAGAGTGCACAACCTTCCATGACTTCTGTTGACTTTTATATTCCAATTTGATTTATTTGAGGACCTCTGTGATCAGTGGTGGCCGCGACAGCACGATTCCGAAATCTTGGTATACTCGGCGCCAAATCAGGTCATATCACAGTGTGAACATGGCCTGGCTGTGGATCGTTAGTGGCTGACATCAATACAGATGACAAACTCCGCGTTGTATTGTATAAAAGATTTATTGAGTCAATCCATTACATTTTCACGCTGTCGATGTACATACAGACATGTTTGTTGTTCTTCTCATGGCTGAATCCCCAGTGACGTGTGTGCAACCCCTGGATACCTAAACCCATTTGTGCTCACACGTTCACTAACTATTATTTCCCCATTAGTTAATGAATGCGCAGCATTCATTAACTCTATGACTACTTTCTAGCTAATTTAAACCCCATAACAGTGATACTGTTATAGTATGCTAAAACTAGAGCAAGGTTACTTACTCAATTTTATTGGCCAAAGTTTTGCAGCGATACCAAACAGTATTACAGATCGTGTGACATCTGTCAAAAGCTTGTCAAAAAGGGTAAACACCCACAAGCTGAATTGCAAGTTACTGATTTGGCTAGTAGACCGTTTGAAAAGATCTCGGTCGATATAGTTGGTCCTCTGAACCATATAACATCTAAAGGTAATAGATACATTGTAACACTCATTGATCTATGTACTCTGAGCACCTATGGACATGTCCGGAGTGCAACGCAGATACCCCAACTGATAACTAACTAACTAACTAACTAACTAACTCGTTGGCCAGAAGCGGTTCCAATGAAGAACATAACTTCCAAAGACATCATGGAAGTGTTCTTTCATATTTTTGCGAGGGTAGGATTCCCTGATACCATCCTTTCAGATCGGGGTAGCCAGTTTATTTCCTCGGCTACACAAGCCTTTACCAAAATGTTGGGTGTTAAACAATGCTTCAACAGTCCATACCACCCACATTCGACCGCTATAGTGGAAAAGATTAATGGCGATATGAAACATATGCTCTCTAAGGTAACCCAAGAACATCCTGAAGATTGGGATACTTATCTGCCTGCAATTTTGTTTGCATATAGGGAAGTGCCCCATTCCAGCACTGGGTTCTCACCATTCGAAATGTTATATGGTGCACAACCACGTGGCCCATTATCTCTGTATGAATCTATGTTAACTGAAA
This sequence comes from Cepaea hortensis, assembly GCA_963921405.1. Classification (NCBI taxonomy): domain Eukaryota; kingdom Metazoa; phylum Mollusca; class Gastropoda; order Stylommatophora; family Helicidae; genus Cepaea; species Cepaea hortensis. Next base: position 100,491,909 of record OY992890.1, read on the forward strand.
GTACAACTTTGTCTATACCCATTTCACCATATGAACATGTAACATCATTGGGTGATAGAATTATGAAATCATGTATGTTAGCTAAAGAAGCTCTCCAAAAATCAAGAGCTATTTACCGACAATATGCTAACAGAAGAAATAGAACTATTACACTGACGCCAGGACAGGACGTTCTTCTTCTTTTGCCAAGTGATAGACATCTCCTAACTGACTCATGGCAAGGACCGTTTAAAGTACTACGACAAATTTCGACGGTAGATTACGAGATTGCAGTTAGGGACAAACATAAAATTTTCCACATTAACATGCTCAAACCATATCACCACAGGCAAGACGAACAAGTAGAGACTGCAGCAAGCACCTCCATAGTGGACCAGACGGAAGACAACGACACTGACGAGATACCGACACCAGTTCTTGACACGACGACCAACTTACAGGACATTAAGGTAAATCCTAAACTGACGCAGACACAGACTGACAGTTGCAGACAACTGATACAAGACTACAGGACGATCTTTTCTGACAGCCCAGGACAGACAGATTTAGTTCAACACCAAATCATCTTAACATCTGACGTTCCTATTAAGTGTAGACCATATTCCATCCCTATACACTGTAAAGAAAAACTTCATCAAGAAATCATTGATTTAGAAGCAAATCATATCATTCGACGTTCACAATCTCATTTCTGTTCACCAATAGTTTTAGTACGCAAAAAGGACAACACTATTAGACTTTGTGTGGACTATCGTAAACTCAACAGCATTACACAGTTGGATTTAGAACCGATGAGCAACTGTGAAGACATCTTGACTGAACTATCTAACTCACGTTATTTTACTAAACTTGACATGACAAAAGGCTACTGGCAGATAGCTGTACATCCTGATAGTATACATCTGACTGCATTTGTCACACCGTGGGGTTTATACGAATGGTGTAAACTACCTTTCGGATTAGTCAATGCACCAGCTACCTTCGTCAGAATGACATGAAGTCTTTTGACAGACATTGCTAACATCATTTGGTACATGGACGACATTTGCGTACACACAAAGGACATGACAGAGCACATAACAGCACTACAGCAGACATTTGACAGGATTAGACATCATGGACTGACTGTAAAACCTTCCAAAGTTGATATAGCCTTTCAGGAAATTTCATTTTTGGGCTATAAGATCTCAAATGGCTTTATATCAACTGACGATAACATCATGTCCAGAATTTTGAAATTGTCGCTTCCAACAACTAAGAAACAGTTGCGAAGTGTGTTAGGTCTTTTAAACTATTATAGACAGTTTATTCCTCATTTTGCTGAATTGACCAAATGTTTCACTGATCTACTAACAAATAAACATCCCAACGTGATTGTAAACAGTGAATGTTTAAGGCCAGCATTTAATAAGATTCTGTCATATTTTTCTAAATCACCTATTCTGAAATTGCCAAATTTGAATATTACTTTTAGATTAAGATGTGATGCGAGCTCCGTAGCCATTGGAGGTGTGCTTCTCCAAGAACACGACCAAATCTTGTACCCAGTATACTACGTCTCTCGAAAACTGAACACCAGCGAACGAAATTACAGTACACCGGAACTCGAGGCCCTTGCCATGGTATTTTCGGTACGTAAACTTTCTAGATTTTTGTTAGGCAAACATTTCATTATTGAAACAGATAATAGTCCGCTGACAATTGTTACCAGAGGAACGCCAAGTAACAGCAAGGTGGCAAGATGGTCCCTTCTTCTGCAGGACTATAGCTATGAGATTAACCATATAAAGGGTTCACAAAACTGTCTTGCAGATCTCTTGTCGAGATGTCCATACAACGAACCTAATACCCAGTCGACACCAGAGCACAGTGCAGAGGGTGTATAAAACTGCAACGTAGATAGTGCTCAGTACCACAGCCAATTGTGACAATGTGTCAGTTACGCTGTGTACAACAATGTGATAGGGTAGATTGTATCTCCCAATGTATATAACATATGTACATATTTGTATTCTTATTATTATCATGCGAATGAATGCGTGTATAATTGTGAGATATGAGAAAGAATGGAATCAGTATTATGTAAACCAATGTGTTGTATAACTGTGAGATATGAGAAAGAATGTAATTATTATTGTAAATACATAAATATTGTAACAACCAGACACAACAGAGAAGTGTCACTGGACAACACTACAGAATCCAGGAAGTTACCAAGCCACTACAACGTGAGGTAATCCTGAAGGTATCCAGACCGAGGTGTCCAAGACGTTTTAACAAGGTACGAAAGATGACTGCGACAGTACAATCCGAGCAGAAGGCGGAAGAGACGATCCAACAGCTGATGGTAACAACTACTACTCAGTTTATAGAAGATCCATCCAGAACGGACCATTGTTGTATGAATGACACCACAACACATGTAATAGTACAGCTGTATACTTACCGATTTTTTGCATATTAATATTAAAAGTTATCAGACTACGCTAAAAAGTCTATAAATGTATGACAATTGTATTAAATTGTGAGTTAAAATATTTCCATATACGGAATTGTATATGTCGATTTTTATAAGATGTAATCTCAGCATCGTAACTTGATTGCTTCTTTACAAACGTGACTTTTTGTGCACATTTGTCAATAAGGATCAAATTATGACACTAAGAAATAAATTTGCAATTGTAATTTATGTCTTGTAAACGACGATAAATTATTGTTCCTAAATTTTTTGTATAATAACCAGGGGACATTACTCTAAATTGTTGGTGATATGTAAATATGTATTGTAACCATTAACATGTGTGCTTGATAAATAACATTTCAATGTAACGTCGTTTAGATATGGACAGTATATTGCTAAAACTGTTGACCTTCATTAGAAACTCTAAACAGAGGTCTGATGATGGAGCTATCTCAGAGAGAGATGCTCACGGCTTGACCTGATGATTTTAGTATTTTTGTTCTTGGTTGTGAGGTAGGGGCCAGTTTAGCCGATACCTACCGGACTAGCTGTGTCACAACGAGGTAATACCCATGAAATAGATTGTACTTGACTGTTGTACTTCATAGTGCAACATAATTGGTGTATACATATTCTTTACTATTCACCTGTATATATTTATTATAATTGTTAAGGTATAATGTTCGACTTTGACATGTTAGAATAACACCTAGAGATATATTGTACATGAAAGGAAATCCTTTCATGAAAAAGGGGTGTGGAGAGTGTCAAGGTCTCACATCCGAGGTTGCGACGCGTTGTCTGTCCCAACGCCAGACAACATAACAGCACGCAACCCTGAGTGATGTTAAACACTGCAGAGAGAACGCGGCGTCTTCGACGACGCCCGGATAAACAGCCAAGCACAGCAATTGAGCGAAGCTTAAACGACCGCTGGTCAGCAGTACACCCCGTGAACCGTGCAGGGGTCACACTGGCTGACGTGAGCGCCGACTGGCGTGTAGCGTGTAGAACGCCAGAACTGGCAGACGGGTTTAGGTGTTTGAACGGACAGGTCGCATGGGTATGCGAGGAGTGTTTGAATCTGCATTGAGAGCTAGCCTGTACGACAGTGGGAGACTGATTCGAACGCTTGAATGGTTTGACTTGTAAGTGAGATGTTTATTGCTTGCATGTATTATTAAGTATTGTAGTGATAGTGTTCATGCCGAAATGATTGCTATGGATTGTCATTGCGCGATGTTTGTGCGATAATAAATGCAGCGCGTAAATAAAGCGTGTGAATAATACTTTCGGATATTCACTTCGTGTGATTTGATAGTTTGATATTGCTTCACACTTGTCAGAAAACGAACCACTATTCTTGCTCTACGCAAGACTCTGATAAGTGCGAACGTGGTGGTTTTCGTCCGGGTTTTGAACCAAATGCGAACTTGTAAATTTTTTTGTCCGAGTTTGAAGCGAATGTGAACATGCCGATAGAAGTGCGCAAGTCATAGATTAAGGTAAAGTAACGATTAAATAGAGTTGATTTAATTAAATTATAAGTGTGAAGATATTATTTGAAGCCAACCGAGGCGTCTTCAGACTTATCACTAAATTCAACAAATTTTGTACCTAAAATCCAAAATGGCGGCCGTGCCCTTGAATGTCATTGAGTAGGGTTAGTGTGAGCGTGAAAGTTGTTGATTGTGGTAACGACTAACAATAATACTTGACAGCATACAAACCTTTACAGACTTCAGTGACATTACACACACCATAAATTTACAAACGTTCTAATTTCGTTTAGTTTAAAAAGTACAGGGTTCTTGTGTCAACTTTACCTGAGTCTGGTGAACTTCAAAAATTTTTTGTGCGTCAACCTGAAAGACGTTCCAGAGTGATTTCGAGCACCACTGAACAGCACATTACCCAAGGATTACTTGAGTATACATTTTTTTCATCTCTCTTTATACTTTCGTTAGTCTGGCTTTAGACATTAACTGTGCTATAAATATTTGTAACTTACTAACATCGTAAGTAATTTTGTTTATATTTATTCCATCATACCTATTGTTCATCATGTCTTCTTTAAATGATTTCATTGAAATGGGTTTAAAAATGAATATGTCTGGTGAGGGATTGAGAACATGGAGTGAAAGTAAATATGCAGAATATCTTGTGAAACAAGAGCAGATGATTGAGCGTAATGAAAGAGCTGCCGAAAGGGCGTTGAAAGAGGCAGAATCATAAGCTGCTTTAAAGCTTCAGCAGGCACAATCAGAATCTGCTCTAAAGGACTCCGAAGCTGCGTTAAAGCTTCAGCAGGCACAATCAGAAGCTGCTCTGAAAAGTAAAGAGGCAGACTCAGAAGCTGCTTTAAAGCTTCAACAAGCACAATCAGAAGCTGCTTTAAAGCTTCAACAAGCACAGTCAGAAGCTGCAGTGAGGCAAGCTGAGATCTTAGCCCAGAGTAAGAAAGAAGAGCAAGAAACACAAATGAAAATTGAACAACTTAAAGCTGAATCTTTTAAAGATAAAGTTAATAGAGAAACAGACAAAGATCAACCTCATAAGAAGTACCAAGGTCTGATCAGAAGTTACAACACAGGTGATTGCATAGCAGCATTTACCCAAAACTTTGAATTTGTTATGGATCATTACAAAATTCCAAAACCTGAATGGGGGATAGTATATGTAAGAAGTCTTTCTGGGGAACCTCTTAAAGTCATAGAGTCGATCCCAAATGACCTGAAAGAAGATTATCTTTACATTAAATCTAAAATTATGTCACATTTTCTACTGGATGAATCAGGTTATAGAGAACAGTTTAGGAAGTTGTCTCCTAAGCCAACACACAAGTTCTCTGATTACATCTCAGAAATTCAAAATAATTTTTCTAAATGGCTGTCAGCAGCCAAAGTAAATGGAATTTATGACAAATTAGTTGATCTTATGTTGAGAGATAAGATTATCGCATCTCTCCCACCCCCTTTTCTAAATTTTTGTTGGAATGTCAGTGTGAAAGTGTTCAACAGATTGAAAGTCGTGGCTCTGGTTATTTTGCAGCCAATAAGCATTGTTTCTCTAGTAGTCTGACCAGCACAGACTTTGCAGCAGCAGCTACATATGGCAAATATTAGGCAGGGTCAAATATCAAACAAAGACCTATAAACAAGCTGCAGAGAAATTGTATCAGTGCAAATATTGCGATTATAAACACAATGAGAATGATATGTGCGACCAACACCCTGGGTACACTACGTACTTGCATAATTACATTTCTAAGCAAGATAAAGAAAGGAAGAACTACAGAAAAGTTACCAAATGTTACCTTTGTAAAGCTTATGGTCACTGGCGTAAAGATTGTAAAGGCAAGTCAATGACCAAAAAGGCTAATGCAGCCATGTTTGACAGTTCTTCGTCAGAAGATGAAAGTGTACAAGATCACCCAGTAAACTCAGCACATTCCATTGAGGTGTTCCATCAGGAAAAATGTACCATTTGTGATCAATTTCATGAAGATGGCGTGTTAACATGCGGCCATTCTATACCTTTTACCAGTGAGGAGGCCAATTCTGTAGTAAACTCCAAAGGTAAACTAAACACCCACCAGGGGTATGTTAATGGTAGAGCTGCCACAGTTTTACGTGATAGCGGGAGTACTCTCATTGGTGTAAAGAGAGATTATATTTTACCATCACAATATATTGGTAAATATGTCACATGCAGGACATTCTCAGGAAACATAGAGAAATATCCACTTGCATGGGCATATATAACTACACCATTCCTTACAGGAAAGGTTAAATGCGCAGCATTAACCAATCCTTGATGCGATATTATCATTGGAAACCTTCCTGAAGTGAATTACATACCGCATGACAGCAGTACATCAACTGTCAGTTGTAATATTGATACTACCATTTCACCTTCATCACCAGTCACCATTCATGATGTATTACCACCTGTAAATGAATGTACAAATACCAACCTGGCTACGCCAGAACATACATGTAATTGTGTGAATGTAACATCAATGTGTGATGAGAATGATCGTTGTAATGTAGTAAATGCAGTAACTAGATCTACTGCACAGATGCAAGATCGAATCGATCAGATAGAGGCTGTACAACGAGTAAGTCCAGTTGTAACATCTCCTGAGACGACTAGGGAGACGTTTATAACATCTCAAAAAGCCGATCGATCTCTGCAAAAGTATTTTAAACATGTAGACCAAAAGCCAAGAGTAGCAAAGAATGCTCAATGGTACTTTGCTCTGAAGAACGGAACTCTAACACGGTATTACACCAAAGGTTCCAGCACTATAGAACAAACAGTGCTACCGTTAGAAAACCGCAAGCAAGCATTGAATATAGCTCATGACATACCCTTTGCAGGACACATGGCGTATGCTAAAACTAGAGCAAGGTTACTTACTCAATTTTATTGGCCAAAGTTTTGCAGCGATACCAAACAGTATTGCAGATCGTGTGACATCTGTCAAAAGCTTGTCAAAAAGGATAAACACCCACAAGCTGAATTGCAAGTTACTAATTTGGCTAGTAGACCGTTTGAAAAGATCTCGGTCGATATAGTTGGTCCTCTGAACCATATAACATGTAAAGGTAATAGATACATTGTAACACTCATTGATCTATGTACTCGTTGGCCAGAAGCGGTTCCAATGAAGAACATAACTTCCAAAGACATCATGGAAGTGTTCTTTCATATTTTTGCGAGGGTAGGATTCCCTGATACCATCCTTTCAGATCGGGGTAGCCAGTTTATTTCCTCAGCTACACAAGCCTTTACCAAAATGTTGGGTGTTAAACAATGCTTCAACAGTCCATGCCACCCACATTCGACCGGTATAGTGGAAACGATTAATGGCGATATGAAACATATGCTCTCTAAGGTAACCCAAGAACATCCTGAAGATTGGGATACTTATCTGCCTGCAATTTTGTTTGCATATAGGGAAGTGCCCCATTCCAGCACTGGGTTCTCACCATTCGAAATGTTATATGGTGCACAACCACGTGGCCCATTATCTCTGTATGAATCTATGTTGACTGAAGGTATAACTTTGTATATACCCATTTCACCATATGAACATGTAACATCATTGCGTGATAGAATTATGAAATCATGTATGTTAGCTAAAGAAGCTCTCCAAAAATCAAGAGCTATTTACCGACAATATGCTAACAGAAGAAATAGAACTATTACACTGACGCCAGGACAGGACGTTCTTCTTCTTTTGCCAAGTGATAGACATCTCCTAACTGACTCATGGCAAGGACCATTTAAAGTACTACGACAAATTTCGACGGTAGATTACGAGATTGCAGTTAGGGACAAACATAAAATTTTCCACATTAACATGCTCAAACCATATCACCACAGGCAAGACGAACAAGTAGAGACTGCAGCAAGCACCTCCATAGTGGACCAGACGGACGACAACGACACTGACGAGAAACCGACACCAGTTCTTGACACGACGACCAACTTACAGGACATTAAGGTAAATCCTAAACTGACGCAGACACAGATTGACAGTTGCAGACAACTGATACAAGACTACAGGACGATCTTTTCTGACAGCCCAGGACAGACAGATTTAGTTCAACACCAAATCATCTTAACATCTGACGTTCCTATTAAGTGTAGACCATATTCCATCCCTATATACCGTAAAGAAAAACTTCATTAAGAAATCATTTATTTAGAAGCAAATCATATCATTCGACGTTCACAATCTCATTTCTGTTCACCAATAGTTTTAGTACGCAAAAAGGACAACACTATTAGACTTTGTGTGGACTATCGTAAACTCAGCAGCATTACACAGTTGGATTTAGAACCGATGAGCAACTGTGAAGACATCTTGACTGAACTATCTGACTCACGTTATTTTACTAAACTTGACATGACAAAAGGCTACTGGCAGATAGCTGTACATCCTGATAGTATACATCTGACTGCATTTGCCACACCGTGGGGTTTATACGAATGGTGTAAACTACCTTTCGGATTAGTCAATGCACCAGCTACCTTCGTCAGAATGACAAGAATTCTTTTGACAGACATTGCTAACATCATTTGGTACATGGACGACATTTGCATACACACAAAGGACATGACAGAGCACATAACAGCACTACAGCAGACATTTGACAGGATTAGACATCATGGACTGACTGTAAAACCTTCCAAAGTTGATATAGCTTTTCAGGAAATTTCATTTTTGGGCTATAAGATCTCAAATGGCTTTATATCAACTGACGATAACATCATGTCCAGAATTTTGAAATTGTCGCTTCCAACAACTAAGAAACAGTTGCGAAGTGTGTTAGGTCTTTTAAACTATTATAGACAGTTTATTCCTCATTTTGCTGAATTGACCAAATGTTTCACTGATCTACTAACAAATAAACATCCCAACGTGATTGTAAACAGTGAATGTTTAAGGCCAGCATTTAATAAGATTCTGTCATATTTTTCTAAATCACCTATTCTGAAATTGCCAAATTTGAATATTACTTTTAGATTAAGATGTGATGCGAGCTCCGTAGCCATTGGAGGTGTGCTTCTCCAAGAACACGACCAAATCTTGTACCCAGTATACTACGTCTCTCGAAAACTGAACACCAGCGAACGAAATTACAGTACACCGGAACTCGAGGCCCTTGCCATGGTATTTTCGGTACGTAAACTTTCTAGATTTTTGTTAGGCAAACATTTCATTATTGAAACAGATAATAGTCCGCTGACAATTGTTACCAGAGGAACGCCAAGTAACAGCAAGGTGGCAAGATGGTCCCTTCTTCTGCAGGACTATAGCTATGAGATTAACCATATAAAGGGTTCACAAAACTGTCTTGCAGATCTCTTGTCGAGATGTCCATACAACGAACCTAATACCCAGTCGACACCAGAGCACAATGCAGAGGGTGTATAAAACTGCAACGTAGATAGTGCTCAGTACCACAGCCAATTGTGACAATGTGTCAGTAACGCTGTGTACAACAATGTGATAGGGTAGATTGTATCTCCCAATGTATATAACATATGTACATATTTGTATTCTTATTATTATCATGCGAATGAATGCGTGTATAATTGTGAGATATGAGAAAGAATGGAATCAGTATTATGTAAACAAATGTGTTGTATAACTGTGAGATATGAGAAAGAATGTAATTATTATTGTAAATACATAAATATTGTAACAACCAGACACTACAGAGAAGTGTCACTGGACAACACTACAGAATCCAGGAAGTTACCAAGCCAGTACAACGTGAGGTAATCCTGAAGGTATCCAGACCGAGGTGTCCAAGACGTTTTAACAAGGTACGAAAGATGACTGCGACAGTACAATCCGAGCAGAAGGCGGAAGAGACGATCCAACAGCTGATAGTAACAACTACTACTCCGTTTATAGAAGATCTATCCAGAACGGACCAACGTTGTATGAATGACACCACAACACATGTAATAGTACAGCTGTATACTTCCCGATTTTTTGCATATTAATATTAAAAGTTATCAGACTACGCTAAAAAGTCTATAAATGTATGACAATTGTATTAAATTGTGAGTTAAAATATTTCCATATACTGAATTGTATATGTCGATTTTTATAAGATGTAATCTCAGCATCGTAACTTGATTGCTTCTTTACAAACGTGACTTTTTGTGCACATTTGTCAATAAGGATCAAATTATGACACTAAGAAATAAATTTGCAATTGTAATTTATGTCTTGTAAACGACGATAAATTATTGTTCCTAAATTTTTTGTATAATAACCAGGGGACATTACTCTAAATTGTTGGTGATATGTAAATATGTATTGTAACCATTAACATGTGTGCTTGATAAATAACATGTCAATGTAACGTCGTTTAGATATGGACAGTATATTGCCAAAACTGTTGACCTTCATTAGAAACTCTAAACAGAGGTCTGATGATGGAGCTATCTCAGAGAGAGATGCTCACGGCTTGACCTGATGATTTTTGTATTTTTTTTCTTGGTTGTGAGGTAGGGGCCAGTTTAGCCGATACCTACCGGACTAGCTGTGTCACAGCGAGGTAATGCCCATGAAATAGATTGTACTTGACTGTTGTACTTCATAGTGCAACATAATTGGTGTATACATATTCTTTACTATTCACCTGTATATATTTATTATAATTGTTAAGGTATAATGTTCGACTTTGACATGTTAGAATAACACCTAGAGATATATTGTACATGAAAGGAAATCCTTTCATGAAAAAGAGGTGTGGAGAGTGTCAAGGTCTCACATCCGAGGTTGCGACGCGTTGTCTGTCCCAACGCCAGACAACATAACAGCACGCAACCCTGAGTGATGTTAAACACTGCAGAGAGAACGCGGCGTCTTCGACGACGCCCGGATAAACAGCCAAGCACAGCAATTGAGCGAAGCTTAAACGACCGCTGGTCAGCAGTACACCCCGTGAACCGTGCAGGGGTCACACTGGCTGACGTGAGCGCCGACTGGCGTGTAGCGTGTAGAACGCCAGAACTGGCAGACGGGTTTAGGTGTTTGAACGGACAGGTCGCATGGGTATGCGAGGAGTGTTTGAATCTGCATTGAGAGCTAGCCTGTACGACAGTGGGAGACTGATTCGAACGCTTGAATGGTTTGACTTGTAAGTGAGATGTTTATTGCTTGCATGTATTATTATGTATTGTAGTGATAGTGTTCATGCCGTAATGATTGCTATGGATTGTCATTGCGCGATGTTTGTGCGATAATAAATGCAGCGCGTAAATAAAGCGTGTGAATAAAGCGTGTGAATAATACTTTCGGATATTCACTTCGTGTGATTTGATAGTTTGATATTGCTTCACACTTGTCAGAAAACAAGCCACTATTCTTGCTCTACGCAAGACTCTGACTACTACTACTACTACTACTACTACTACTACTACTACTACTACTACTACTACTACTACTACTACTACTACTACTACTACTACTACTACTACTACTACTACTACTACTACTACTACTACTACTACTACTACTACTACTACTACTACTACTACTACTACTACTACTACTACTACTACTACTACTACTACTACTACTACTACTACTACTACTACTACTACTACTACTACTACTACTACTACTACTACTACTACTACTACTACTACTACTACTACTACTACTACTACTACTACTACTACTACTACTACTACTACTACTACTACTACTACTACTACTACTACTACTACTACTACTACTACTACTACTACTACTACTACTACTACTACTACTACTACTACTACTACTACTACTACTACTACTACTACTACTACTACTACTACTACTACTACTACTACTACTACTACTACTACTACTACTACTACTACTACTACTACTACTACTACTACTACTACTACTACTACTACTACTACTACTACTACTACTACTACTACTACTACTACTACTACTACTACTACTACTACTACTACTACTACTACTACTACTACTACTACTACTACTACTACTACTACTACTACTACTACTACTACTACTACTACTACTACTACTACTACTACTACTACTACTACTACTACTACTACTACTACTACTACTACTACTACTACTACTACTACTACTACTACTACTACTACTACTACTACTACTACTACTACTACTACTACTACTACTACTACTACTACTACTACTACTACTACTACTACTACTACTACTACTACTACTACTACTACTACTACTACTACTACTACTACTACTACTACTACTACTACTACTACTACTACTACTACTACTACTACTACTACTACTACTACTACTACTACTACTACTACTACTACTACTACTACTACTACTACTACTACTACTACTACTACTACTACTACTACTACTACTACTACTACTACTACTACTACTACTACTACTACTACTACTACTACTACTACTACTACTACTACTACTACTACTACTACTACTACTACTACTACTACTACTACTACTACTACTACTACTACTACTACTACTACTACTACTACTACTACTACTACTACTACTACTACTACTACTACTACTACTACTACTACTACTACTACTACTACTACTACTACTACTACTACTACTACTACTACTACTACTACTACTACTACTACTACTACTACTACTACTACTACTACTACTACTACTACTACTACTACTACTACTACTACTACTACTACTACTACTACTACTACTACTACTACTACTACTACTACTACTACTACTACTACTACTACTACTACTACTACTACTACTACTACTACTACTACTACTACTACTACTACTACTACTACTACTACTACTACTACTACTACTACTACTACTACTACTACTACTACTACTACTACTACTACTACTACTACTACTACTACTACTACTACTACTACTACTACTACTACTACTACTACTACTACTACTACTACTACTACTACTACTACTACTACTACTACTACTACTACTACTACTACTACTACTACTACTACTACTACTACTACTACTACTACTACTACTACTACTACTACTACTACTACTACTACTACTACTACTACTACTACTACTACTACTACTACTACTACTACTACTACTACTACTACTACTACTACTACTACTACTACTACTACTACTACTACTACTACTACTACTACTACTACTACTACTACTACTACTACTACTACTACTACTACTACTACTACTACTACTACTACTACTACTACTACTACTACTACTACTACTACTACTACTACTACTACTACTACTACTACTACTACTACTACTACTACTACTACTACTACTACTACTACTACTACTACTACTACTACTACTACTACTACTACTACTACTACTACTACTACTACTACTACTACTACTACTACTACTACTACTACTACTACTACTACTACTACTACTACTACTACTACTACTACTACTACTACTACTACTACTACTACTACTACTACTACTACTACTACTACTACTACTACTACTACTACTACTACTACTACTACTACTACTACTACTACTACTACTACTACTACTACTACTACTACTACTACTACTACTACTACTACTACTACTACTACTACTACTACTACTACTACTACTACTACTACTACTACTACTACTACTACTACTACTACTACTACTACTACTACTACTACTACTACTACTACTACTACTACTACTACTACTACTACTACTACTACTACTACTACTACTACTACTACTACTACTACTACTACTACTACTACTACTACTACTACTACTACTACTACTACTACTACTACTACTACTACTACTACTACTACTACTACTACTACTACTACTACTACTACTACTACTACTACTACTACTACTACTACTACTACTACTACTACTACTACTACTACTACTACTACTACTACTACTACTACTACTACTACTACTACTACTACTACTACTACTACTACTACTACTACTACTACTACTACTACTACTACTACTACTACTACTACTACTACTACTACTACTACTACTACTACTACTACTACTACTACTACTACTACTACTACTACTACTACTACTACTACTACTACTACTACTACTACTACTACTACTACTACTACTACTACTACTACTACTACTACTACTACTACTACTACTACTACTACTACTACTACTACTACTACTACTACTACTACTACTACTACTACTACTACTACTACTACTACTACTACTACTACTACTACTACTACTACTACTACTACTACTACTACTACTACTACTACTACTACTACTACTACTACTACTACTACTACTACTACTACTACTACTACTACTACTACTACTACTACTACTACTACTACTACTACTACTACTACTACTACTACTACTACTACTACTACTACTACTACTACTACTACTACTACTACTACTACTACTACTACTACTACTACTACTACTACTACTACTACTACTACTACTACTACTACTACTACTACTACTACTACTACTACTACTACTACTACTACTACTACTACTACTACTACTACTACTACTACTACTACTACTACTACTACTACTACTACTACTACTACTACTACTACTACTACTACTACTACTACTACTACTACTACTACTACTACTACTACTACTACTACTACTACTACTACTACTACTACTACTACTACTACTACTACTACTACTACTACTACTACTACTACTACTACTACTACTACTACTACTACTACTACTACTACTACTACTACTACTACTACTACTACTACTACTACTACTACTACTACTACTACTACTACTACTACTACTACTACTACTACTACTACTACTACTACTACTACTACTACTACTACTACTACTACTACTACTACTACTACTACTACTACTACTACTACTACTACTACTACTACTACTACTACTACTACTACTACTACTACTACTACTACTACTACTACTACTACTACTACTACTACTACTACTACTACTACTACTACTACTACTACTACTACTACTACTACTACTACTACTACTACTACTACTACTACTACTACTACTACTACTACTACTACTACTACTACTACTACTACTACTACTACTACTACTACTACTACTACTACTACTACTACTACTACTACTACTACTACTACTACTACTACTACTACTACTACTACTACTACTACTACTACTACTACTACTACTACTACTACTACTACTACTACTACTACTACTACTACTACTACTACTACTACTACTACTACTACTACTACTACTACTACTACTACTACTACTACTACTACTACTACTACTACTACTACTACTACTACTACTACTACTACTACTACTACTACTACTACTACTACTACTACTACTACTACTACTACTACTACTACTACTACTACTACTACTACTACTACTACTACTACTACTACTACTACTACTACTACTAGGTCGCGGCGATTGGGCAATCTTGAGCATAGCCTACGATGGGTAGCGTTGTGATGTTCTGTTATGATAATTTGGTGTGTCCAGTGTGTGCCGCGTGGTTACACACCCGCTTCACACGCGTGATCCGGGACTGTTTCCGGATCCGGTCAGGGATATGCACTACTGACGAGCTCAAATGAGGGCGAAACTCGAGTATAGTGCTTCCATATTGACGTGGATAGGCCTTAGGTTCATATCAGAATGTGATTGGCGTTGCCAGTAGTGGGTTGTGCTCAATATTTAAATCTGTCTGTCTGTCTGTCTGTCTGTCTGTCTGTCTGTCTGTCTGACCTGGCCCGGTTTCACCCTGTCCCTGGTGAGGAGCATCTCATTTATTTAATTCCTATAAGTATTCATATAAGCTCCCGTTCCCGACTGTCTGTCTGTCTGTCTGTCTGTCTGTCTGTCTGTCTGTCTGTCTGTCTGTCTGTCTGTCGCGACCCGGCCCGACCTCGCCCGGCCCTGGTGGAGAGCATCTAATTTAATTCATATAAGTAGTCATATAAGCTCCCGTTCCCTATCTATCTATCTATCTATCTATCTATCTATCTATCTATCTATCTATCTATCTATCTATCTATCTATCTATCTATCTATCTATCTATCTATCTATCTATCTATCTATCTATCTATCTATCTATCTATCTATCTATCTATCTATCTATCTATCTATCTATCTATCTATCTATCTATCTATCTATCTATCTATCTATCTATCTATCTATCTATCTATCTATCTATCTATCTATCTATCTATCTATCTATCTATCTATCTATCTATCTATCTATCTATCTATCTATCTATCTATCTATCTATCTATCTATCTATCTATCTATCTATCTATCTATCTATCTATCTATCTATCTATCTATGTTCGGCCCGTTCCCGTTAAAAATATAGATAGAATAGAAGAATAGATAGATTGATAGTAGAAAATATGATTGGAACAGATCTATCTAAAGTAAACCTACCAAGATATCACGAACAGCCAATAAATGGTGGGCGGTGGGTTGACTGCAGAGTACTGCAAACGATATGCAACTAACTTTCTCTCACAAAAAATTACTTTGTTTTTTAAACGAACGAAAATCGCAGGCCCGTCCTACATTCTGCCCTTCTTCTCTATTTCCTCTCATACATTCTTTCATTCAACATCTCTTATGAAGCAATTCTTTGACAACAAAAAATACCCAATGTAGGTGTAACGCGCCTTACATATGAAAATGTTTTTAAAAAAATTAATGTGCTGTTGAAGAAAAATAAAAAGATGAGTTAGAAAATGTTCATCACTATTTAAATAGATTCATTACTTTTATGAAAACTATGAAAATGCCTTAAAGATTATATCATTATTTATTATAACTCATATGCCTGCAAATAACTGTAGACAAAAAGTTTATAAATCTTTGAAACAATGCAAGAATCTATATATTAAATAATAGCAATGTTATTATAAGTTATGCCCCTTGAAATAACCTTTTTTATGTTAAGTCCCCTTGCTATATAGAAATAATAATGTAACTTTAAATTATTAAATTTTAGTAAGTAAATAGCTTTTAGTAAGTACAAAACTATGACAGGTGGTTGCACGGGAATGAAAAGAAAACATGTAGAAAATTTCATCTCAATCGGATGGACCGTTCGCGAACACATAAAGAACGGACACACATACATACATACATTGCCTTTTATAGTATAGATTAGGCCTCAAAATAAAACTGGCGGAATAGAATGTAAAAGGACATTAGTTTTGCATACATACATTGCCTTTTATAGTATAGATTAGGCCTCAAAATAAAACTGGCGGAATAGAATGTAAAAGGACATTAGTTTTGGTCTAATTTCTAAGCAATACAGAAAATTCAACGAGATTAGATGAAATGTCTTCTATTCTAAGCAGACTGTGGGTTAGCATTGAACTTTCATTTAATGCACTCAACATGAAAGCCCCACTTCTTTTAATCTCTGCCAATATATGGATTCTCGTCTAGATCAGCCACCACTCGCTGGACAAAACGATCAATTTCAGCAGTGCAGTTGGAAGTAGCATTGAATTGTTGAAAGACGCAATTAACATTAACGTTCCTGGATCTCCCGAGACATGTCTTCATGGCCACGTCTGTGCTACTGGTGACGCAGGTACGGAGTTCGACAAGTTTATTACGGCGTGCACAGCAGAATCTGCCAACACCCATGAGATAAATTAAGTAACGGTCGTCACTTAATCTCTCAGACCACGATTTGGAAACTTGTTCTGCACAACCAGTTCTTAAAGAGGTGCAATTGCCATCACGAGCCATTAGTATCTTGCATTGATTTCTAATGTCAGTGGGGATCTTGGAGAAATTCAGATTGATTATATAATCCTCGACCCCACTCCATCTTGGAAGTCTTTGGAACATGCATTCAGCATACCCACAGGAAGCAGCCTCTGTAAGGAGAAATGAGATACATTAGTTATATCATGCAGAAAAACCTGTCTAGTGGTAGGAGGCTGCTAGGTTATGTGAAGTGTTAGAGATGTGTGAAGTGTAGGGTTATGGAAAGTGTTAGGATTATGTAAAGTCTAGGGTTATGTGAAGTGTTAGGGTTATGTGAAGTGTTAGGGTTATGTGAAGTGTTAGGGTTATGTGAAGTGTTAGAGCTGAGTGAAGTGTAGGGTTATGTAAAGTGTTAGAGCTGTGTGAAGCGTAGGGTTATGTGAAGTGTTAGGGTTATGTGAAGTGTTAGAGTTATGTGAAGTGTTAGGGTTATGTGAAGTGTTAGAGCTGAGTGAAGTGTAGGGTTATGTGAAGTGTTACGGTTATGTGAAGTGTTAGAGTTATATGAAATGATAGGGTTATGTGTAGTAATAAAGTTATGTGAAGAGTTAGAGTTATGTGAAGTGTTTAGGTTATGTGAAGTGTTAGGGTTATGTGAAGTGTTAGGGTTATGTGAAGTGTTATAGTTATGTGAAGTGTTAGGGTTATGAGAAGTGTTTAGGTTATGTAAAGTGTTATGGCTATGTGAAGTGTTTAGGTTATGTGAAGTGTTAGGGCTATGTGAAGTGTTAGGGTTATGTGAAGTGTTAGAGTTATGTGAAGTGTTAGAGTTATGTGAAGTGTTTAGGTTATGTGAAGTGTTAGGGTTATGTGAAGTGTTGTTTAATGTGAAGTTTTAGAGTCATGTGAAGTGTTAGGGTTATGTGAAGTGTTAGGGTTATTTGAATTATTAGGGTTATGTGAAGTGTTAGGGTAATGTGAAGTGTTAGAGTTATGTGAAGTAATATAGTTATTTAAAGTGATAGAGATATGTGAAGTATTTAGGTTATGTGAAGCGTTAGGGCTATGTGAAGTGTTTAGGTTATGTAAAGTGTTAGGGTTATGTGAAGTGTTTAGGTTATGTGAAGTGTTAGGGTTATGTGAAGTGTTAGAGTTATTGAAGTGTTAGGGTTATGTGAAGTGTTAGAGTTATGTGAAGTGTTTAGGTTAAGTGAAGTGTTAGGGCTATGGGAAGTGTATAGGTTATGTGAAGTGTTAGTGTTATGTGAAGTGTTAGGGTTATGTGAATTATTAGAGTTATGTGAAGTGTTAGAGTTATGTGAAATGTTTAGGTTATGTGAAGTGTTAGGGTTATGTGAAATGTTGCGTTATGTGAAGTGTTAGAGTTATGTGAATTAATAGCGTTATGTGAAGTATTAGAGTTATATGAAGTGTTAGGGTTATGTGAAGTGTTTTGTTATGTGAAGTGTTATGGTTATGTGAAGTGTTAGAGTTGTGAAGTGTGAGATTTATGTGTAGTATAGAGTTATGTGAAGTGTTTAGGATATGTGAAGTGTTAGAGTTATGTGAAGTGTTGGGTTATGTGAAGTGTTAGGGTTATGTGAAGTGTTAGAGTTATGTGAAGTGTTAGAGTTAAGTGAAGTGATGGGGTTATGTGAAGTGTTAGAGTTATGTGAAGTGTTAGGGTTATGTGATGTGTTAGGGTTATGTGAAGTGTTAGGGATATATGAAGTGTTAGGGTTATGGTTAGTGTTAGGGTTACGTGAATTGTTAGGGTTATGTGAAGTGTTAGAGCTGTGTGAAGTGTAGTGTTATGTGAAGTGTTAGAGCTGTGTGAAGTGTAGGGTTATGTGAAGAGTTAGAGTTATGTGAAGTGATAGAGTTATGTGACGTGTAGGGTTATGTGAAGTGTTAGCGCTATGTGTAGTGTTAGAGCTATGTGAAGTGTTAGAGCTATGTGAAGTGTTAGAGCTATGTGAAGTGTTAGAGCTGTGTGAAGTGATAGAGGTATGTGAAGTGTTAGAGCTATGTGAAGTGTTAGAGCTGTGTGAATTATTAGATCTATGTGGAGTGATAGAGTTGTTTGAAGTATAATGTTATGTGAAGTGTAGGGTTATGTGAAGTGTTAGGGTTATGTGAAGTGTTGGGTTATGTGAAGTGTTGGGGCTATGTGAAGTGTAGGATTATATGAAGTGTTAGGGCAATGTAAAGTGATGGGTTATGTGAAGTTTTAGAGCAATGTTAAGTGTAGGGTTGTGTGAAGTGTTGGGTTATGTGAAGTTTTGGGTTATATGAAGTGTTGGGTTATGTGAAGTGGTGGGTTATGTGAAGTGTTGGGTTATGTGAAGTGTTGGGTTATGTGAATTGTTATTGCTATGTGAAATGTAGGGTTATGTGAAGTGTTATTGATATGTGAAGTGTAGGGTTATGTGAAGTGTTAGGGCAATGTGAAGTGTTGGGTTATGTGAAGTGTTAGTGTTATGTGAAGTGTTAGGGTTATGTGAAGTGTTATTGCTATGTGAAGTGTAGGGCTATGTGAAGTATTATTGCTATGTGAAGTGTAGGGTTATGTGAAGTGTTAGGGCAATGTGAAGTGTTGGGTTATGTGAAGTGTTAGTAGTATGTGAAGTGTTAGGGTTATGTGAAGTGTTAGGGTTAAGTGAAGTGTTAGGATTTATGTGGAGTATTAGTATTATGTGAAGTGTTACGGTTATGTAAAGTGTTAGGGTTATGTAAAGTGTTAGGGCTATTTGAAGTAAAGGGTTGTGTGAAGTGTTAATGTTATGTGAAGTGTTAGAGCTGTGTGAAGTGTAGGGTTATGTGAAGTGTAGCATTATGTGAAGTGTAGGGTTATGTGAAGTGTTATGGTAATGTATAGTGTAGCGTTATGTGAAGTGTTAGGGTAATGTGAATTGTTAGAGCTAAGAGAAGTGTTAGGGTAATGTGAAGTGTTAGGGTAATGTGAAGTGTTAGGGTTATGTGAAGTGTTAGGGTAATGTGAAGTGTTAGGGTAATGTGAAGTGTTAGAGCTATGTGAAGTGTTAGAGCTATGTTAAGTGTTAGGGTAATGTGAATTGTTAGGGTAATGTGAAGTGTTAGAGCTATGTGAAGTGTTAGAGCTATGTTAAGTGTTAGGGTAATGTGAATTGTTAGGGTAATGTGAAGTGTTAGTGTAATGTGAAGTGTTAGGGTAATGTGAAGTATTAGAGCTATGTGAAGTGTTAGAGCTGTGTTAAGTGTTAGGGTAATGTGAATTGTTAGGGTAATGTGAAGTGTTAGGGTAATGTGAAGTGTTAGTGTAATGTCAAGTGTTAGGGTAATGTGAAGTGTTAGGGTAATGTGAAGTGTTAGAGCTATGTGAAGTGTTAGGGTAATGTGAAGTGTTGGAGTAATGTGAAGTGTTGGAGTAATGTGAAGTGTTGGAGTAATGTGAAGTGTTGAAGTAATGTGAAGTGTTAGAGTAATGTGAATTGTTTGGGTAATGTGAAGTGTTTGGGTAATGTGAAGTGTTGGAGTAATGTGAAGTGTTGAAGTAATGTGAAGTGTTAGGGTAATGTGAAGTGTTAGGGTAATGTGAAGTGTTGGAGTAATATGAAGTGTTGAAGTAATGTGAAGTGTTAGAGTAATGTGAAATGTTAGGGTAATGTGAAGTTTTAGGGTAATGTGAAGTGTTGGAGTAATGTGAAGTATTAGGGTAATGTGAAGTGTGTTACTAATGTGAAGTGTTAGGGTAATGTGAAGTGTTAGAATAATGTAAGATGTTAGGGTAATGTGAAGTGTTAGGGTAATGTGAAGTGTTAGAGTAATGTGAAGTGTTGGAGTAATGTGAAGTGTTAGGGTACTGTGAAGTGTTACGGTAATGAGAAATGATAAGGTAATGTGAAGTGTTATTGTAATGTTAAGTGTTAGGGTAATGTGAAGTGTTGGAGTAATGTGAAGAGTTGGAGTAATGTGAAGTGTTGGAGTAATGTGAAGTGTTAGGGTAATGTGAAGTGTTAGAGTAATGTGAGATATTATGGTAATGTGAAGTGTTAGGGTAATGTGAAGTGTTGGAGTAATGTGAAGTGTTGGAGTAATGTGAAGTGTTAGGGTAATGTGAAGTGTTGGAGTAATGTGAAGTGTTAGGGTAATGTGAAGTGTTAGGGTAATGTGAAGTGTTAGGGTAATGTGAAGTGTTAGAGTAATGTGAAGTGTTGGAGTAATGTGAAGTGTTAGGGTAATGTGAAGTTTTAGGGTAATGTGAAGTGTTAGGGTAATGTGAAGTGTTGGAGTAATGTGAAGTGTTAGGGTAATGTGAAGTGTTAGAGTAATGTGAAGGTTAGGGTAATGTGAAGTGTTGGAGTAATGTGAAGTGTTAGAGTAATGTGAAGTATTACGGTAATGTGAAGTGTTAGGGTAATGTGAAGTGTTAGGGTAATGTGAAGTGTTAGGGTAATGTGAAGTGTTGGAGTAATGTGAAGTGTTGGAGTAATGTGAAGTGTTAGGGTAATGTGAAGTGTTGGAGTAATGTGAAGTGTTAGGGTAATGTGAAGTGTTAGGGTAATGTGAAGTGTTAGGGTTATGTGAAGTGTTAGAGTTATGTGAAGTGTTAGAGTTATGTGAAGTGTTTAGGTTATGTGAAGTGTTAGGGTTATGTGAAGTGTTGTTTAATGTGAAGTTTTAGAGTCATGTGAAGTGTTAGGGTTATGTGAAGTGTTAGGGTTATTTGAATTATTAGGGTTATGTGAAGTGTTAGGGTAATGTGAAGTGTTAGAGTTATGTGAAGTAATATAGTTATTTAAAGTGATAGAGATATGTGAAGTATTTAGGTTATGTGAAGCGTTAGGGCTATGTGAAGTGTTTAGGTTATGTAAAGTGTTAGGGTTATGTGAAGTGTTTAGGTTATGTGAAGTGTTAGGGTTATGTGAAGTGTTAGAGTTATTGAAGTGTTAGGGTTATGTGAAGTGTTAGAGTTATGTGAAGTGTTTAGGTTAAGTGAAGTGTTAGGGCTATGGGAAGTGTATAGGTTATGTGAAGTGTTAGTGTTATGTGAAGTGTTAGGGTTATGTGAATTATTAGAGTTATGTGAAGTGTTAGAGTTATGTGAAATGTTTAGGTTATGTGAAGTGTTAGAGTTATGTGAATTGATAGCGTTATGTGAAGTATTAGAGTTATATGAAGTGTTAGGGTTATGTGAAGTGTTTTGTTATGTGAAGTGTTATGGTTATGTGAAGTGTTAGAGTTGTGAAGTGTGAGATTTATGTGTAGTATAGAGTTATGTGAAGTGTTTAGGATATGTGAAGTGTTAGAGTTATGTGAAGTGTTGGGTTATGTGAAGTGTTAGGGTTATGTGAAGTGTTAGAGTTATGTGAAGTGTTAGAGTTAAGTGAAGTGATGGGGTTATGTGAAGTGTTAGAGTTATGTGAAGTGTTAGGGTTATGTGATGTGTTAGGGTTATGTGAAGTGTTAGGGATATATGAAGTGTTAGGGTTATGGTTAGTGTTAGGGTTACGTGAATTGTTAGGGTTATGTGAAGTGTTAGAGCTGTGTGAAGTGTAGTGTTATGTGAAGTGTTAGAGCTGTGTGAAGTGTAGGGTTATGTGAAGAGTTAGAGTTATGTGAAGTGATAGAGTTATGTGACGTGTAGGGTTATGTGAAGTGTTAGCGCTATGTGTAGTGTTAGAGCTATGTGAAGTGTTAGAGCTATGTGAAGTGTTAGAGCTATGTGAAGTGTTAGAGCTATGTGAAGTGATAGAGGTATGTGAAGTGTTAGAGCTATGTGAAGTGTTAGAGCTGTGTGAATTATTAGATCTATGTGGAGTGATAGAGTTGTTTGAAGTATATGGTTATGTGAAGTGTAGGGTTATGTGAAGTGTTAGGGTTATGTGAAGTGTTGGGTTATGTGAAGTGTTGGGGCTATGTGAAGTGTAGGATTATATGAAGTGTTAGGGCAATGTGAAGTGATGGGTTATGTGAAGTTTTAGAGCAATGTGAAGTGTAGGGTTGTGTGAAGTGTTGGGTTATGTGAAGTTTTGGGTTATATGAAGTGTTGGGTTATGTGAAGTGGTGGGTTATGTGAAGTGTTGGGTTATGTGAAGTGTTGGGTTATGTGAATTGTTATTGCTATGTGAAATGTAGGGTTATGTGAAGTGTTATTGATATGTGAAGTGTAGGGTTATGTGAAGTGTTAGGGCAATGTGAAGTGTTGGGTTATGTGAAGTGTTAGTGTTATGTGAAGTGTTAGGGTTATGTGAAGTGTTATTGCTATGTGAAGTGTAGGGCTATGTGAAGTATTATTGCTATGTGAAGTGTAGGGTTATGTGAAGTGTTAGGGCAATGTGAAGTGTTGGGTTATGTGAAGTGTTAGTAGTATGTGAAGTGTTAGGGTTATGTGAAGTGTTAGGGTTAAGTGAAGTGTTAGGATTTATGTGGAGTATTAGTATTATGTGAAGTGTTACGGTTATGTAAAGTGTTAGGGTTATGTAAAGTGTTAGGGCTATTTGAAGTAAAGGGTTGTGTGAAGTGTTAATGTTATGTGAAGTGTTAGAGCTGTGTGAAGTGTAGGGTTATGTGAAGTGTAGCATTATGTGAAGTGTAGGGTTATGTGAAGTGTTATGGTAATGTATAGTGTAGCGTTATGTGAAGTGTTAGGGTAATGTGAATTGTTAGAGCTAAGAGAAGTGTTAGGGTAATGTGAAGTGTTAGGGTAATGTGAAGTGTTAGGGTTATGTGAAGTGTTAGGGTAATGTGAAGTGGTAGGGTAATGTGAAGTGTTAGAGCTATGTGAAGTGTTAGAGCTATGTTAAGTGTTAGGGTAATGTGAATTGTTAGGGTAATGTGAAGTGTTAGAGCTATGTGAAGTGTTAGAGCTATGTTAAGTGTTAGGGTAATGTGAATTGTTAGGGTAATGTGAAGTGTTAGTGTAATGTGAAGTGTTAGGGTAATGTGAAGTATTAGAGCTATGTGAAGTGTTAGAGCTGTGTTAAGTGTTAGGGTAATGTGAATTGTTAGGGTAATGTGAAGTGTTAGGGTAATGTGAAGTGTTAGTGTAATGTCAAGTGTTAGGGTAATGTGAAGTGTTAGGGTAATGTGAAGTGTTAGATCTATGTGAAGTGTTAGGGTAATGTGAAGTGTTGGAGTAATGTGAAGTGTTGGAGTAATGTGAAGTGTTGGAGTAATGTGAAGTGTTGAAGTAATGTGAAGTGTTAGAGTAATGTGAATTGTTTGGGTAATGTGAAGTGTTTGGGTAATGTGAAGTGTTGGAGTAATGTGAAGTGTTGAAGTAATGTGAAGTGTTAGGGTAATGTGAAGTGTTAGGGTAATGTGAAGTGTTGGAGTAATATGAAGTGTTGAAGTAATGTGAAGTGTTAGAGTAATGTGAAATGTTAGGGTAATGTGAAGTTTTAGGGTAATGTGAAGTGTTGGAGTAATGTGAAGTATTAGGGTAATGTGAAGTGTGTTACTAATGTGAAGTGTTAGGGTAATGTGAAGTGTTAGAATAATGTAAGATGTTAGGGTAATGTGAAGTGTTAGGGTAATGTGAAGTGTTAGAGTAATGTGAAGTGTTGGAGTAATGTGAAGTGTTAGGGTACTGTGAAGTGTTACGGTAATGAGAAATGATAAGGTAATGTGAAGTGTTATTGTAATGTGAAGTGTTAGGGTAATGTGAAGTGTTGGAGTAATGTGAAGAGTTGAAGTAATGTGAAGTGTTGGAGTAATGTGAAGTGTTAGGGTAATGTGAAGTGTTAGAGTAATGTGAGATATTATGGTAATGTGAAGTGTTAGGGTAATGTGAAGTGTTGGAGTAATGTGAAGTGTTGGAGTAATGTGAAGTGTTAGGGTAATGTGAAGTGTTGGAGTAATGTGAAGTGTTAGGGTAATGTGAAGTGTTAGGGTAATGTGAAGTGTTAGGGTAATGTGAAGTGTTAGAGTAATGTGAAGTGTTGGAGTAATGTGAAGTGTTAGGGTAATGTGAAGTTTTAGGGTAATGTGAAGTGTTAGGGTAATGTGAAGTGTTGGAGTAATGTGAAGTGTTAGGGTAATGTGAAGTGTTAGAGTAATGTGAAGGTTAGGGTAATGTGAAGTGTTGGAGTAATGTGAAGTGTTAGAGTAATGTGAAGTATTACGGTAATGTGAAGTGTTAGGGTAATGTGAAGTGTTAGGGTAATGTGAAGTGTTAGGGTAATGTGAAGTGTTGGAGTAATGTGAAGTGTTGGAGTAATGTGAAGTGGTAGAGTAATGTGAAGTGTTAGAGTAATGTGAACTGTTAGGGTAATGTGAAGTGTTAGGGTAATGTGAAGGGTTAAGTGAAGTATTAGGGTCATATCATGTGGTAGGCTGAGTACACGGAGATTATGTGGTCAGTCTCTCCCTTCCGTGTGAGGCTTGTAGCGCAAGCATTAAACCCGCGTCCGACCACGCTCATGCCATGGTCAACGTAATGTCTCAACCGCTACACCTACGGGACGGTTCACTTGTAGCGAGGCAATTTTCTGCCATTTGTTAGTGATGTAATAGCTCCACCACATTTTGTAGAGCCCAGAATAAGGAGGATTAGATAGCCAGTCTTTCCTTCACTTTCGCAGGAGACGAGTCCAGGCTTCGAAATCCCGCGAGATTCTGCTCAGGACATTGTCATTGCGTTCCCTCTCAACTTCGCTAACCCTGCAGGTATAACTTCTGTAGTTATATATGTGCAGTCAAGGACTGTACAATATCGTCGTGCCATTGTATAGCGTCCCATGTTCTTATTCACTAATCGCCAAACCACGGATAATGTGGACAATATCAAGCAGCTAGCTCGTACATAACACAACATTTTAGGCTCCATCAGTCCTGATACTCCAGTCAGTTTTTAAAAAAATGTATTCCCCCCATCCGCCCCCAATCCCCATCAGGATTCAAACACGTGGCTTTCAGATCGGCAGACAAACGTGCTAGCCGCTGCCATGCCTGAACACCCGTCCTGCCACATACGCAAATCATGATTGCACCCTGTCTTCGTCTCGTTCTTCTCCTGCCAGTGATCTCCTTAACCTAGGTCATCATGGCATAATGGAGAAGAGCGCTTGCACTTAACCTTTTTTTTTAACCCCAGTGTCTCTCGCCATAAAGCAAACCCACTCCTACTTCTGAAGTACTTGGAATTTCAGTGCTAAAGGTCAGAGCATTGGATCTTAGATATCGCAAGATGTGAAGACGCCCGATCGACCACGCCAGTCGACAAGGCATTTGATGATGATGATGATGATGATGATTATGATGATAATGATGTCCAAGCACGCCACAGCACGTGTTCTTAACCTGTTTGTTGGCTGAGATGTGTTTGATTGTGTCCGTGAGCTTGATTGGCTGGGATTTGTGTCCGTGAGCTTGATTGGCTGAGATGTGTTTGGTTGTGTCCGTGAGCTTTACTGGCTGGGATGTGTTTGGTTGTTTCTGTGAGCTTGATTGGCTAGGATGTGATTGGTTGTGCCCGCCTGCTTGATTGGCCGGGATGTGTTTAATTGTGTCCGTGAGCTTGATTGGCTGGGATGTGTTTGGTAGTGTCCGTGATCTCCGCATTGGAGATAATGCCATTTTAATTTCGCACTGTTCTGAGCGGGCGCTAATTAGTCAAAGTTTGTACTTTATTAATTACGGTTTCTATTTTTCTCCACGTTTCTTATCCATACCTCAGAATTAGTTCAACTTTAGATTTTAAAATACTAAGTTTGTCGTACATTTAATTCCATGTAAAACAGAAAGTTAGTGCATATCCTTTACAGGAAGTCGCAGTCAACCCCAGCATAGTTTGGAGTTCGTGTTTTCTTAGCAAGTTTACATTCCGTAGTGTGCTATTGCTTTCTCTAGGACCGGCAGTCATACTTTTGTATGGGAAACCAACGCCAGGAGGCCTGCTGCCAAATCGCCCGCAGCTGTGTTTCAAACGATTACGTTTGCTTATGATACCCGTTCGCTAGAGACGTCACCAACGTACATCAGAGCTTGGAGGACCCCCCACCCTCCGCCCCCCCTCCCAATATCGTAATAAGTATCGTCCCTGGGGTGTGGGGAACCAACACCCACATTCTTTTAACTCCATATCATTATCTTGAGGACCTCCTGGATCTCAGTCCACAAAACCCCATCAGTCTTTGGATCACTCTCTCTCTCTCTCTCTCGCCCCCCCCCCCTCTCTCTCTCTCTCTCTCTCTCTCTCTCTCTCTCTCTCTCTCTCTTCTTCTTCTTCTTCTTCTTCTTCTTCTTCTTCTTCTTCTTCTTCTTCTTCTTCTTCTTCTTCTTCTTCTTCTTACCACTGGACCATGCCCCCTCTCATTCTTTTCCAAAACATACTACACAACTCTAGCTTCTAACAAAATGACATATTAAATTAATAAAGAAAAGTGTCAGGTATGTGCAAAGTGTATGTGTAGAATGTCTGTCGTATAATCTAGGGTGTATGCAGAATCAGACCGAACAGCTCAGGATCAAAGTCTGATTTCATCACAGTACCGGCCACACAACCGCACCAGAGATCAAGTACAGAAGGACCTCACCAAATGATGCGTCTCTCCGGCCAGGTGTCGACTTCCTCCAGTGGCTCTTGGATAGTCCGTATGCCTGGTCTCCAATGGTGGATGTAGTCCAATACTGACCATGAACCCGACACACACAGTGTAAATAATATGTCACTAAAAGTTATGTGATCTGATAACCCTTGTAGAGTAAAATAAATGTTTACTATCACTTTGAAACACAATGTTAATTGTTAATTTCTCACAGGAATTCACCATTTGGAAAACACAATGTTAATTGTTAATTTCTCTATATAAATACTATTGTCCCTGTTACTGGTGGTATTGTAAGTATCTTCACTCTAATATGATGAGAACTACCACGGAGGAAGGAATCACTCTTACATGATCGTCGGTTCCTGCTCAGCAGAGGCCAGGTTCTTGCAGACCCTCTGGGTTATGGGCCCAGAGCAAAGGCCGCTGAGTAAAAACTGCCATCAATGATCGAGCCATAATCTTCTTCTATGACTTGTCTGCTAGCTTTCTTGGAAAACATAGTGGAACCTGTTGAAGAGAGAACACCCGGTGAGAGCAACCCGATTCCGACCTTTATTAGGTGAGTGTAGGCCGACGGCCGCACTCAGATATTTAACAGAGAACTAAACTCTGTCATAAGGCAGAGCAGCTCATCACATCGGTCTGAGTCATGGTAAGACAAGGAAAGACTAAAGCAAAAGCGCAGATACCCAGTAGATACCCTACTGTAAGAGCCTACCATTTGACATTTCCCCTATTCCCCCCCCCCAACCATCCCCAAACTCCCCGAATATCATCCCTCTACCTTGTTCTTAACTCACTAATTTAAATGATATCTCACACTAGCTAGTGTATGCAACGCGATAGCCTACTGCTGCCGACGCTCCTATAATAAGTTCTCACAACGCACATTACTACGCTCGACTCCTAACAATCATCTAATTTGGGTCTGTTTAATTAAATACCATATATTTATTCCCGTCTGAAATCGAGACCACTAAATCACACAATGGACAAATGTCCGCCGATGTAAATCAACATAAGACACCGTGGTCTCTTTCCATAATCAGAACAGGAACATGAAACAGTTCTTTGTTGCCTCACAACATTTGGTTGACTCCCGCCAAAGGTTCAGACTGTTTTAAAACTGTGTCTGAATGACGTCACAAATCTGACTAGACACTAGGCGTCGAGAAACTATTTTTTCCTCTCCTTTTACGACTGGATGTAAACAACCGGCCGGCTGTCCCACTTTGATCTGGGGAGTTGTTCCCGGTACTCCAAAAAGTCTTGCCGGCTTGTGATCTGGAGAAATCTTTTCCCCACAACAAAAGATCTTGCCGACTCTCATCAGGGCAGTCTGTCCCCAACATCAAAGAATGGCGGCTGCCTGTAGACGAATGACACGACAGTCTTTCATCGATCGACAACTCCAAGAATTCCGCGACATAGCCCCCCCCCCCCCTCTTAAGAGAGTAGCCCGCATCAACTCTTGCTCATTGGAGGTTCGATCCAGATGATCTATTCCTCTTCTTCAGGAGCTGGGTGTCTAGACAGGAAATCAGCTTCAACATTTTCCTTACCAGGTATATACTCCACCGTGAAGTGGTAGGGCTCAAGCAGCAACGACCACCGCATCAACGGGCGTTGAGCTTCTGATATGGAGCGATCCAATCAGCAGTCTAGTATCAGCGGTGATGAATCCGACATTGCCAAAGGTAACCAAAGAAGGAGAGTACTCGTCCATAAAACTAGTACAGAACCCAGCCACAACTATCCGTGAATGATCAGTAATACAAACGTCCTATCCTACCGCTGACAATAGATGTTTCCGTCCACTGTTTTCATTGCCATCTAAATGTGTGGTTTATAGCCGCACTTCTTGCAGTGATCTTTCACCAAGCGGCTTATTGTTTGCTTTATTTAATCTCATCATGTTTGTATTAACCTAAAATACTTTTAACTTATCATATGTAACCACCCACGGGAGGATAGAGACCTTCGATGAAATCTCTCTGCATCATGCACTGTTGATGAATGAAAGATGAGTGATTGGAAGGGCCGAATGTAAGACGGGCCTACGCGCTCAATTTGTTACTCTTTGAAAATAAAGATCAAATCAATTCAATTCTCTCTAGAGGAAGTAAACATCAGAAAAACGCGTGTCTAAGTCGGACACTCTGATCTTTGGGGTGCATTTCCCTCAAAAGAACGAAGAAGACACAGAAAACGGCACACTGGCGTGCACAGAACGGCGATAGAATTCTTGCAAATAAATAGCTATAGAAGGCTTGCAAAGAACGGCGATGGAAGGCTTGCAATGAACAGCGATGGAAGGCTTGCAATGAACAGTAATGGTAGGCTTGCAAAGAACAGTGATTGAAGGCGTGCACATAACAGTGATAGAAGGCTTCCAAAGAACAACGATGTAAGACCTGCAAAGAACAACGATAGAAGGCTAGCAAAGAACAACAATGGAAGGCCTGCAAAGAACAGCGATGGAAGACTTGCACAGAACAGCGATGGAAAGCGTCCAAAGAACAGTAACTGAAGGCTTGCAATGAACAGTGACATAAGGCTAGCAAAGAACACTGACGGGAGGCTTGCAAAGAACAGCGATAGAAGACTTGCAAAGAATAGTGATGGAAGGCTTGGTTTAGGGAAGAAGACGGAGGTTTCCACCAGCAGGGAGACTGATACAGGACATGGCAATCACCGTGGGGATGAGAATACACGAGGTGAGGGAACCAGCAGATGATGGAGACACTTTCGGCGACTAGCTGAAATGAGAGCGACGTACTGCACACATCATGTCACATGGTAGTATGATGTATGTCTTTCCTCTATGAATGCTGTGATCTCATTTCTGTGTCCTCCCATCACGTGTATTTAATGTACTGTGCAACTCATTTCGTGTGTTAGACCCAAACACAATGCCATGTCCAGACTATCAACCTACTCAGACAACTTACTGAGTTACATTTCTGATGACAGCTATTGCTGTATTCATAATCCAGTCCGTTGTTATCCAAATGATTCTCTTCTTCAGAGTCCATGCAGCGTGGCGTTAGTAACTTTGTATACACCCCTCTGCATCGTGTACTGCAAATCATTTCTGATGCCCGTGTTTATGGCATGATCTTATTATACTGTCCAGCATTTTCTCGGTCGGTCTTCCATTGCCTCGCTTCCTTCCAGCTTCCACCTTGTTACGATGCACTTTTCCTTTTCTTGAGGTACCCAATAAATATGACCTGATGGTCTCTGGTGCGTGTGACCAATTCTCTTTCCCAGTTTTCTTTCAATGTATTCTCCTTGCGCCGTGTATCTGTCCACTGTGTTTTCATAGTACTTATATCCAACCATGTCCCTGCGTCCCCCCACCTAACTCCTCACCTGTCTGCTAATTGCTCATGATTATCTTCAGTAAATCTCGACTGACCTCTTATTCTCACGCGCACCGACAGAAGTATGTTAAAAAAGAATTGTCTTCATCTTGTGGGTGGTGTGCTGATCTCGCTTGGGCTATTCTCCTGTAAACTGTATAACTCATGTCCAATCTACTGAGATAAAAATTTCCGCATATTTAGACAGTCATTTGTTTTAGACCGGTACCATCCACTTCGATATTGTATTTTAAACGATAATAAATAAATACATCGTTAGGAAGCCAGGCCCTGGTGTGGGTCTTAGATGTCAAGAGGCCATGACATATTTCTGGCCGAGAACAAAGGGGAATAGATGGCGAATCTTTCCCTCATGCTGGCCAGTGACCATCCCAGTATCCAACCTGCGTCATAGCATGCTCAAGACATGACCAGAGCAGTTTGCTATCAACTTCGCTAGTTGGAAACCTGCCCGTATTTCTTGTAGTCATTATCTGACTTCCAATCCTCTTCATGAGATCCGCGTGAGGATATTGCTAGAGTGATGTATTAGTCATTATGTTGCTGACAACATAGTTCATTTCTACCTGGAGGCTTGGCCAAGTGGCGTGGTCGAGGCAGAAACACGGAGCTGACCCACGACTCTGGTGATCGAGTGGCAAAACATAACAGCCCAAGCTTATCGGCATGGCACATGATGGATGGAAGGAACACAGTTCTGGATCTAGCCAAGCTGCATTGAATATCAACGTCATGAAATAGTAAATGCAATACCTTGAGGTTCAGTTCCCGGGATCACCAAGCTGAACACTGCAGTCAGGGCGAAGATGGTTTCTGAAACCCACATCATAAATTCTGTCTGGTAGTTGAAGTCTTTACGAGTCTGAACGTCAGTCGTGGTGTGTGCGGAGGAGAATATACCCGCCTTTTAAGTACCTCTTGTGGCCACACCTCTTAAGTCGTAGACTTGTTGCACGTACTTACTTCCTGAATATTCGATTGGTGGGGAAATATTCTTAAAACAGTGATGTTTTGACTGACAATTGAGGGATTTGCAAATAAATGTAAATAAATATGTCCGGAAGCAGTTTTATGCTATGGGTCTGGGGAGTGGTGACGTCAACACATTGTGTGGACTCTTAGCCAAGTGTCATGGTTGAGACAACAACACGGAGCTGATCCACAACTCTGCTGATCGTGCGAGTTGGTACAAATGACCGCCCACGCTTATCGGCATGGCACATGATGATGATGAGGGCAAGGAGGAATAGGTTGCCCATCTTTCCCTCACTTTAGCAAGCAATGAGCCCAGGTGTCGAACCTACGCCAGACCATACTTGTGACATAACTATGCGCAGTTCGCTATCAACTTCGTGAGCGCGACGGTAGATAGGAATTAACACGTCTGTGACTGCCTACGCTCCGGAGTGGTTCTCAAATTGTACTTCTCGGAGATATCGTTATGTTTGTACTGTTGCAGACTTTACCACGGCTTGACCACAGAATACACGTGTTGTCAATATATCCTGTTATCTATAATTCATTTGTTGGGGGGGGGGGGGGAAGTGTTCACTCGTTGTGAACTCAAGCGTAGTCCATACAGGCGGTACTACTTCCAGTGCACTGGAATGGCTTTTGCGTGTTCATTAGCTTTACCTATTACCAGTGTCCCTCGCCATCAGGCGAACACACGGTTCGAAGGGTTAAGAATGTGGCACGCAGGCCCGTCTAACATTCTGCCCTTCTATCACTCTCTTTCATACATTATTTCATTCACACACCATTCAAGGCTGTCAGAGAACAGCAACAATATAAAAGATATGCATTAAAAAGGCATGGGCAAAATGCGAACATCAATACTATACTACTTAGTAATATTAGCTAATGGTGTGACACTTGTTATTAGCCATGTGGAATATACTGGCCTACCAAATTGGGACTGGCTGTTATACTAGGGTTTTGTTATTATTATTATTATTATTATTATTATTATTATTATTATTATTATTTGTATTATTAAGGGGGAAGATAATCAGTACTGAGATAGTATTCGAATAATTTGCGATTATATGTATAGGGATTGGTGATGTCTTTGATTTCTAGTGGAAGATTGTTCCACAGCTGAGCTGCAGAGTACGTTAAGCTTGTTTTGTATAAGTCAATCCTAGGCTTTGGAATGTGTAATATATTTAATCGTTTACTGTGTCTAGCATTATATTTAAACAATGGCCAAAGGTAATTTGGGGCATTCCGATGTAGGATTTTGTTAATTAGTTTAGCCTTATTGAAAAGCAGGCGTTTGCCGAGTGGTAGCAACTGAAGGCGTTTATGCAGGCTAGGATTGTCAGATAAATGTTTGCTATAAATTAGACTGCCGGCTTCGTGGCTTAGAGGTTATGACTTTTCTCCGTAATCTCGTATACTCTCGTGGGTAACGTGATGACGGTGAGAATCACCAGTGGTTCGAATCGCATCGGTAACTCACGGGGTATGTGAGCCGGCCGCTCAGAAAGCAATGGCAAACTACTGAGCGTAATTTTACAAAGAAATCAACATACAGCTGACAGATGCTGGTGTTGACAGCGATGTCCTGTAAAAGATATGCAAAAAAAAAATAAAAAAAAAATTAGACTCATGGCCCGTTTCTGGAGTGAGTAAAGTCGCTTGGTACTTGAATTAGAACAACCGTCCCAGATTGTAGAGCAGTACTCAAAATGTGTCTGTATATGAGAAGTATAGAATATTTTCCTTGTGTCCTCATCAAGGAAATTTTTGATTTTGGCGAGTTGGTAGACTTTTTTCGCTGTTTGTTTAGTGAGCACTTGAACGTGGGAATTAAAGGTTAGGTTTCTATCAATGATAAGCCTAATGTTTTGTGCTCAATTACACTTTCTACTGGCACGTTATCGATGTGAAGTTGAAGTGATGTGTGTCTGTTTAGAGTTTGAAGTCGTTGTCTGGTTGTTAATAACATTGATTTTGTTTTAGTGATGTTAATTTGCATACGATTTGCATAGCTCCACCTAACTACATTATTTGATTCTTGTTGCAAAGACGACTCCAGCAAAATACTGTTTTCAGTGATTGAATACAATGTACAGTCGTCTTCAAATAGATCGCAGGACGACGAAAGATGCAAAGGTAGATCGTTAATATATATGGCAAATAATAAAGGGCCAAGAATAGAGCCTTGCGGTACTCTAATATTGAAGGTAATGGTTTGAGACTGAGACTTATTATGTGATACTACTTGCTTTCAGTTTGATAGAAAAGATGTTATTAGAGTGACTACATTAGGACCAATTTTCATTGTCTCAAGTTTTTTAAAATTAAAATAACATGGTCTATCATATCAAATGTTTTACTGAAATCAATAAACACAGTCCCACGTAGACTGTTGTTGTTTATATTCTTATGCCAATTTTCTATCATGTTTGTTGGGGCCGTATGGCAAGAATATTTTGGTCGAAATCCTGATTGACTGTCAACAATAAGTTTGTTGCGAACTAAATACTGTAATGTTACTTTATGGATGATTTTTTCTAGTGGTTTAGATAGTGATGATAGTAAGGAAATGGGTCTTTAATTGTTCGGGAGACCATTGTCCAATGAACCAGATTTAAGAAGAGGGTACACTTTAGCGATTTTGAGAGCTGATGGAAAGTGGCCTTTGGTGAGACACTGATTATATACATAGGTTAGTGATATACAGATGACTGGCGCAGCACAACGGAGAATCCGGTTACTGATTCCATCTAACCCAGATGAGGTTGTGTTTTTAGGATACTGAGGTAAGTGAATACTTCAGTGATTGTCATTAGCGGTATGTCGGAAAGAATATCACGGGAGCATCTGCTCTCGCAAAACGATTTCAGTAAAGATAAGTTGCAAGGAGAATTAGGTATTGAAGCCTTCAACTGGTCTATGTCAGTTTGAAAAAAATTACTGAATTGGTCGCATGTAATATGATTTGATGGTAAAGAATTTCGGAAGTTATACTTGTTTGTCAAGGTGTTAATTGCCTTCCATATATCCTTACTATTTGTTTTATCCATTACTAAGTTCTTAAAGTAAGTTTTATTTTCCCGTCGTATTGTATATTGAACTTTGTTT
This sequence comes from Cepaea hortensis, assembly GCA_963921405.1. NCBI lineage: Eukaryota > Metazoa > Mollusca > Gastropoda > Stylommatophora > Helicidae > Cepaea > Cepaea hortensis. The sequence goes on from OY992890.1 coordinate 100,527,681, forward strand.
CTAAGAGTACGGTATGTGCTGAGATCCCGCTTTTTGTGCGCTTTATGTCTGTCTCTCATTGTTTCAAATATTTCCTGGGTGATCCAAGGTGGTTTGACATGTTGTTTGACTCGAACTTCCTTGATTAGCACATGTCTGTCAAAAACATCAATAAAGGTTTTCATCCAGAATTCCAGAGCATCATCCGGGTCAGGAAGTTGATAGACATTGTCTAGAGGTGAACTGAGCAAGTCCTGTAAAAATGCGTTTTAGTTGAAACTTTTGTAACTTCTATATTTTACACTTATGTGTTTATGTTTAGGAGCTTTAATTCCTTTTTTAGACCACGTGCAGCATATTGGGTAGTGATCGCTCATTGCAAAATTGGGTACGGTGATTCTATGATGTTGTCTGAGCAAGTTACGTAAATGTGATCAATGAGTGTTGAAGATGATTTTGTTACTCTAGTAGCTTGTTGTACTATTTGCTGGAAATTGTATGATGCAATTATATTTCCCCATATTATGTTGGATTTGTTGGTGTCAATGTTAAAGTCTTCGAGTAGTATAATTTCCTTCCCAGAAGCGAAAACCACATCCATCATGGTAGTGAAGTTTTCGTACCAGACGTGTCCAGCACTGGGATTTAGATAGAGGTAGCCAATTACCAGGGGTGTGCGGTTTTGAAGTTTTAGCTCTAACCAAATACATTCTATTTCGCAAGTTTCAAAGTCTAGCCTACGGTGAACATTTAGTAAATTAGAAACATAGGCTACTATGCCTGTCTCTTGTTTCATACAGGGATCCCTTCGAAAATCTTTTTAACCTTTAATAGAGATGTCCTCATCTGAAATGTTTTCATTTAGTCTACTCTCACTAAGGCCGAATAAATTCAAATTTTGAATAAGAATAGAAGATAACTCTGGCAGCTTGTTAAATAAGTTGCAAATGTTTAAGTGTCCAAGGCGTATTCCGGACTTGGTGAGCCAGTGTTGCCACTTCTCAGACATTTAACCCATGAAGTAAGTGTAAATTAGTCAAAGTTAAGCAAAAATACAAGATCATAAAAAATCACAATTACATTAACTTACAAAATATCAGTAATACAAATGGATATGTAAATGACAATATTATAACGATATAACTAATTAGACCAACGAATATAATGCAAACACGGAACAAAACGAATTAAAGAACATACAACAAATAATTAACATGAAAAAAAAAACTACTTCACAAGCTAAGTAACCAACTGTTATCCAAAAGAATGAATAAATGACTATACAAGTCAATGTATCTGTTTAAAGCGGGGTATCCCACACGGGAAATAAAACGTTAAGCAGTAAGCAATTAAAGTTCAAGGAGGAAGCTCTGTTGCTGGTATCAATGCATATAGGGTTCCGTTTTTAATATGTAGCCTATCTAACAGGTCTGCATTGTACTGACATCATAAGGGCTTGATTCAGTTCGGCCGGAATAAATTGCATCAAGTATAGAACTTCTGGACTACAATGATATGGAACCTGTTGTTGTCTGCTTGGTCGCTCATTGCTGGTGTGAATTTGGTGATGCAGAACCTGTTGTTGTCTGCTTTGTCGCTCATTGCTGGCGTGAACTTGGTAATGCGGAGCCTCTTGTTGTCTGCTTTGAAGCCCATAGCTGTCTTGAGCGTGGTGTGTTAAAGTGGTATTACTGCTGTGCGTGTGTACCGCTGCTTGCAACGAGGGTTCGTTGGAAGTGAAGTTAGGGAAATCTTGCTGGTAGTTATTTCCATCATGTGTGAGGGTGGGGGTAGGAAGGAGAGGTTTATTTATTCTTGGTAGCATGTGCGCACCTTGAAAGGCAGGAGTTCGGGGGTCAGACGCCAGCAGACATTTATCTGGGATGATGGGGGATTTCGACTGGCTTCAGTAATCAATGTTCGTCGTATTTGTGTGTTTTGTGTCCTCTCTGGATATTTAATATTGTTTTGCCAGGAAGCTACTACCTAAAGTGGATGTGTGGATCTAGTCACTGTACATTCGTTTCTTTGGCGCGCCTCTTTGCGATGTAAAAAATGATGTGTTGTGATGAAGTGTACATTATACTGATTACAGAATTTCTCTAGTGTGTTTTTTGTTTATGTCGGCTAGTCGACGTTCGGAGCCATAACTTGGCGGTATAATGGAAGAGAAAAAAACTTTAGAATTTGGAAAATTATATTGTAATAAGTCTAGTAGTTTTCTTAAATGAGAAATGGTGATATTGTGGTTTCTCATAGTGTCATTAATTCCTATATGTATTGCAATTCTCTTAACATTTTCATAAATTTCCATTCTACGTATACTGTCTTGTTAGACTGTCTACCCCTGCACCTGGAAGTGGAATTGTTGTAGCTATATCGGCGTGTGATGAGGACATACGATCACTGTATATGCATTTCATCAAGGAGTCGCCAATTATCACGTGGGTGCAGTCAGTTGGTAGTCTCTGTATGTAATGGCTTCTAGTACGTCTTGGACGTTGTTTCTGTTATTGATAATTATCCGGCCGTGGACTGCCTTCTTGCAAGCTACCAGCAGTTTCTTGAATATGCGTGTTGTCTGTCAGCAATGTCACGTCGTACTGGCTGTCGTTTACCAATTGCTTTTTTTGTACTTCAAATCGATTGCTGACTTTTACTTCGATGGGAAATGTCGAGTCCTGTTGAATGACGTTGTCTGTTTGGTGATGCGTATTCGTTCGCTGTATAGTGACGCTCGCAGGGATGGTTGTGTTGTTTCGAAGCTGTTAGCCTGTGCTGCCTGATCAATAGTGGACGCGCGTTGTAAAGTCTCAATAGTGTGTTTCAGAATATCATTTTCCTCTCTCAGGAGAGCGACCTCTGACTTGATATAGTCATTAGTGATCCTGGTGATCGTGTCTGTGTTGTCAGAGGCGGCGTCTAGAAGTACCTTCAAATTTGCCTCTAACTTTTCAATGTGCTGCTGACAACCGCACGAGTGTTGATTTGTAGCAGGGCTCTCATCTACTACCAATGGTGCAACCTCTATTTTGGTTTGAATTGTTTTCATTTGGATGTGTACTGTCCCCTAGGCGCTTCATCGGGTATTATTCTCTCACTTACCTACCATCCTCATAATATTGCTGCCAAGAATATTCTCATGAGGCATCTACCCATCCTCCAGACAGACCCGGCCACTCGCGGTGTCTTCTCAGAAGCCCCATTTGTGGCACACAGGCGTGATCGTAACCTGAGGGATGTGCTGGTTCATAGCACTCTATCACAATCCCATCAGTCTCTTCCTGGCACAACTGCATGTCTTCGATCTCGTTGTAAAACTTGTCCATATGTCCTTCAAACCACAAGTCTCACTTTCCCTAAGACTACTTTCCACATCCGGGAGGGTTTCTCATGTACGAGTCGCAAATGTCATATATGCGATCATCTGGACACGTTGCGACATGAGGTATCTTGGAGAGACGGGCCTTCGTCTTGCGGACAGATTTAGACAACATTTATCCGATATCGACAGTGGTGCCAAGAAACCGGTACCCCTACACTTCAACAGTTCCGACCACTGTGGGGTTGCCGACATACGTGTTACGGCGATAAAATCGTGCACACCTCACGAACGCGATCGTAAGACATTGGAAAATCATGTTATCTTCCAATTGGGTTCACTTTCCCCTCACGGCCTCAATGTCCAACACAGTTTTATTTAAACCCCCTACGCCCCTTATCCACAACCCCCCCCCTCCATCTCCGCTACCTTATAGTCAACTTCATAGCCAGTTGTAAGTCCTTTGCAGGACGTGGGAGTCACCACCAGCATTATCTCTGCTTTCTGTGACTTCTTGGTTGGTTTGCATGGGGTCGTTTCTCATTGCGTTCTGAACTACCGTCACTTGTGCTACCTTTTGATAGCAAACGCTTGCTGGCCTGCACATATATTGCCCACAGCAGCGTTTCTCATTGCGTTCTGAACTACCGTCACTTGTGCTACCTTTTGATAGCAAACGCTTGCTGGCCTGCACATATATTGCCCACAGCAGCGTTTCGAACTTGGCGGAATTGCGTACTGCATCCGTTACATCGCCTCAGAGTTACACATCCATATTTTTCCATTCGCTCTCCTGGGCGCACCCCGATCCCCCTAACGCGGGTTCCCTCACCGGTTGAATTAACCAATCACCGAGTTTCTGGCTGTACTGACCTTTAGGCAGTTGACCCCTTTAACACAACATCGTTCCATTCCAGCCATGGATAGCCGTCTCAAGCTTGGACACAGATGAGTTGATATTTAGACATTCATGTAGTGTTGATCGTGTATTAGTTTAATCGATTTTTGTTTGAATAACGAAGACACAAACAATAGATTGCACGATTTATTGCCTGGCATATTTCGCTGCATCTCGTCAGGTACATACTGCAGAAATCACACAACTTACGTGAAAATTAACTAGATAAATCCTTCAAGTTGAAATATACACAATTTCGCACAGTAATGTCAATTATCTACCACGGTAATTTTAAGCTGACTAACATGTCTTTCTGTTTACACAATTCTGGCTTGCGTTGATAGATCATAATTGCTTCTGCAAATTTTAACAAGCGAGTATTTTGTGTTCTAAACAACACGCGAAATGCAGTGTCTCTGGACACAACGTGACCACTGGCGACAATGTGTCTGCCGATTGAAGACGCCGGGAGCTTCCGGTGTGTCGGCTCCTCGCGGCTAGCCACTCCTGTGTGTTGTATCTTGTTGACCCATTGAGGTATGTGTTCTGACACCCGTTTGTTAAGCTGTCTCTCCGTTCGACCAATGTAAACGGCCTGGCATCTACATGTGAATTGGTAAATACAATTGTTTGTGGCGTACAGAGGAACAGGCTCTTTGACTGTTGGTGTAGGAATGGGTACGGTTTTACATCTAATGACTGGAGTTCCCGCACAGAATGTTCGACCTACTGCTGTAGTATGCCGGTCTTGTAGACGTTGCATTACGTCATCCCGTCGAAAGGTTAGCTGGATGAATACCTTGAGTTTAGGGACTGTAGTTACGTCTGCTTTGGGTTTGGGCTGTTGGCAATGGCGCTTTATAAATCCTGTGGAGTACCCATTCAGGTTTAAGACATTCTTCAGAGTTTCAAATTCCTCTGTCAGTGTGTCCTGGGTGCATATCTTTTTAGCACGGTCAAACAAGGTCCGTACTAAGCCCCGTTTGTACTGGACAGGTGTGAAGCTCTGAAAATTTAGGTATTGGCCAGTCCATGTTTCTTTGCAATACACCGATCTTTGAATTGTGCCGTCTGCTCTACGTCTCATTAGAATATCTAGGAACGGTAACGCTTCGTTGTGTTCGTGTTCCATAGATAGAGAGATATTTTTATGCGTCTTGCTCATTGTTTGTTTGTTCTGTGCTGACGAAGGCTTTGGCCGCAACGTTCATTGCTTTTTGTAGTTGTGCTTTGGTAAAGCTCTCAACCTACTTCTCGTTTTTCGGTGATTCATTCATTGATCAGAAGAAGCTGCGTTCGATTTGCTGCTGTGTTGGATCGTGGCATATTCGAGTATGCTGTTACTATCGCTTGATGCTGTGACGACTGCTGCTGCAGGCTGTGTTGATTATATGGTTTCGTCGGACAATAGCATGACCGCTGTAGGCTGTGTTGGTTTCATGGCAGACACTGAGATCGACAGGTGTGTTTAGCCAGTCACTTGTCAGTTTCAGCGCTGTCTGTTGAATTTCGACGAATTCTGTCGCGAGCCACTCAGACATGACGGCGTATGCTCCTATTTTAAAATCTTATTTTGCGTGTGGTACAAATGTAACGTGTGTAGGGGAGATGATATTTTGACTTCTACCTCCGCGCCTTGTCGGTCTTTACTATAATCAACTTTGGACTCATGGTAATAATTGTTCATACATGTTCGAAATGCCTCATAGTATATTGTATTGTTGAATGTAATAGAGATACATTTACCGTCGTCCATACATTTAACAGACAGCGATGGCGAGCTAAGACAGTTCTTTAGTTTGCTTTTCACTGCCCGCTCTTTGTTAAGTGTGTAGTTTCTTGTTACTGCAGATCGTAATCCACTTCGCCCCCTTTCTCCCGCTAACTCCAGCACAGGAATTTCCTCCTCGACAGCCATGATTACATAATATTACGTTTACACAAACACGGAAACATTGTAGCGCCACACACGGTTTAAATCCAAGTGATGTGATTGGCTAGTTCAAGCTATCACTGACGCACCGCTGTTCCATAAATAATTTATCCATAGTGTTATTGAATACAATATTATTAGCACTTATATCTAACACTGCACATATAGCAACCTTAAAACAAGTTCAACAGTTGAACGGCATCATTGTGATCACAAACATATAAAATACATTGCCTACGAATGTAGATAAACAGGAAAATTAATCCAAAAAAGAGGAGAACACACAAACGCGTCCTTCCCCCGCGAGAGAAGAAACGTGGATCCAATAAACAGCCATCAGTGACTCAATTAATGAGACCAATAAACCGCTACCAATGACTGGGGAGATTAACAACGCCTTAAAAATTAGAACTGTCAAATATTATGCATATTCAACATATTGCGTGGAAGCCTGGACAATGAATACGCAATTAGAAAGTCGAATAGAGGCCCTAAAGATGTGGATATAACAAAGACTATCGTATTTCATGCAAACAACAACAATCAAGTGTACAGGTCCTATATAAACTTGGAATGAAAAGAGAGTTGATGACAGAAATAAAAAAAGAGGCAATGACATATTTAGGCTACGTTAAATAAGGGACGTATATATTGGGACCATGCCGTTTTGACAGACGATAGTTTGTGCTTTAAAAAGGCATAATAACTTTTACCTATGGCGGTAGCGAATGTGACTGATAAGGCCAATTCGCGCTGTAAATGTTCTTTCACAGTGGGTGCATGTGAACACGTGGTCATTTACACCATCATGCACCATCGTACGTCTAACACGCTCGGTGTGTGACTTATCTGCAATAATTTTCTCCTTTGTCTTTATTCCATTTATGATGTTTGCCCTCCATGCAACACGTTCAGCGGCGACTTGCTCCCAATGTGCATTATCAATGCCTGTATCAATCATGTCCCGCTTACACACATCTTTGTATCGTAGTAGAGGCCGACCCTGAGATCTCTTACCCATCTGTAATTCACCAAAAAAGATGTCCTTTGGTATTCTACCTTCATCCATCCTCCTAAGATGTCCTATCCATCTAAGTCTACGAAGACTGAGCATGGAATAACCCGTCACACAACCAGATCTTTCCAATACTTCAGTATTTGTGATTTTGTCTTACAACTTAATAAAAAGAATTCTTCTCATACACTGCATATGAAAGCTATATAAACGTTTCTCTTGGTGTGAGTAAGTTGTCCGGGTTTCACTGCCATAAAGAAGAGTACTAAGGACACAGGCTTGATAGACAAGGACTTTTGTTTTGGCAGTAAGCTTCCTGTTCTCCCAGACTCTTTTTCCTAACCTGTTCATTGTTGTTGCTGCCTTACCAATCCAGATGTTGATGTCCTGATCTAGGGATAATTGGCTATTTACCACTGATCCTAGATATGTAAAATGGTCTACCATCTCTAGTTCGGTGTCAATAAAGATTGATGGTACCCCATGTGCACCTTGTGACATAATCTGTGTCGAGGGTGGGAGCTAGTACACAACCTTGCTTAACTCCACTCTTGATTTCAAACTCTTTAGAAGTTGCACATCAAACTTGATTATACCCTTGATGCCTGTGTGGAACGATTCCACAATGGACAGAAGAGTTGGTGGGCAGCCAATCTTCTTTAGTGTCTTGAACAGACCCTCACGACTGACCAAATCAAATGCCTTTGTGAGGTCGATGAAGGCAATTAACAGTGGTTGATTCTGTTCACGGCATTTTTCTTGCATTTGTCGCAATGAGAATACCATATCAATGGTATACCGGTTCTATCGAAAGCCACACTGATTCGGGGTAGACTTGATCTCCTAAGACTTGAAGTCTGCGCAGAACAATTCTGGCAAATACTTTTCCAACAATATAGATACCCCTATAGTTGTTTGAGTCGCTCCGATCGCCCTTGTTCTTGTACAGTGTTATGATGCTTGAATCTTTGACATCCTGTGGGACTTGTCCTTATCGCCAGCATAGCTCTATTAGCTGGTGGATCTGTAGAGTGATTGTGTCTTGCCCACTCCTGATAACCTCTATTGGAATCTCATCCTTACCTGCAGCCTTGCCAGATGCAAGTTCATTTATAGCACACTTAACTTCTGTTTTTGTGGGAAGTGTGTCCATATGGTCAAGAGTTGGAAGAGCCTCTATGGCGTTGAGGGCATCATCCGCTAGTTTGGTCTCACTTGAGTAAAGCTCCAAATAGTGCTCTACCCATCTGTCCACCTGCTGTTTCTTATCAGTTATGATTTCTCCAGTCAAGGTTTTCAATGGTGCACTTCTTTTGATCACTGGACCACAGGCTTTCTTTATTCCTTCATACGTGCTTCTAATGTTTCTCTTATCACTTGCGATTTGAATGGACTCATATAACTTGATCCAATAATCATTTGCACACTGCCTGGCAGCCTTTTGTACATCCTTCCTAGCTTGCCTTAGCTCACTCAGAGTGTTACGCGTTGGTATTTCTTTGTCTCTTAAGAGAGTTATCTTTTTCTTATCAATCAAGCTCTGCAGAGTCTCGCTGTTTGCCGCAAACCAGTCCTGCCTCTTATGATCCACAGTGCCGTAAACTCCTACGGCAATTTTATGAAGAGTTTCCTTAAGTTGACCCCACTTTTCATTTACTGTACAATCTTCTGGGTTATCAGTGAAAGCGTCGTCAAGTTGCTGTTGAAACTGAAAGCACTTTTCAGGATCGTGAGTGTTAATAATATTAATCCTTTGGCTAGATTTGTGTTTAGCTGTGTAGATTCGAGTTCCAGACAAGAGGGTGTCTAGTTATATTATGCTCAGGTTTTCTCAGTGTGTGTTTTATCCAGAGAGTTCCAGACAAGAGAGTGTCTAGTTATATTATCCTCAGGTTTTCTCAGTGTGTGTTTTATCCAGCGAGTTCCAGACAAGAGAGTGTCTAGTTATATTATCCTCAGATTTTATCTGTGTGTGTTGTATCCAGCGAGTTCCAGACAAGAGAGTCATCATCATCATCAAGTGCCGTGCCGGCTGGCGTAGGCGTTCATGGCTCTCCGCAGATCTCGGTCTTTGGTGTTCTGGATCAACTCTGCTGATGTTATTCCTCCATGCCACCGTCTCAGTCCATCCAGCATCATTTCTCTTGGTCTGCCTCTGCCTCTCTTCCCCTCGATCTTTCCAGTTGTCACGATGTTCTCTAATGCCTCTCTTCTCATCACATGACCAAAGAAAGATGTTTGTCTCTTTCTTATTGTTGTATATAGTGTTCTAGTTTCATTAGCCTATTTCAGGCAATCGTTGTTAGTTACTCTGGCAGTCCAAGGAATTTGCAACATTCGTCTTAAAAACCACATCTCTGTTGCTTCTAAGTTCTTCCTAATTTGTTCATTTACATTCCAAGATTCACTGCCATACAGCAAAACTGGTTCTATATAGCTATTTAGTACTCTCTTTCTTACATTCATTGATAGCGACTTATTGCATAAGATACTCTTCATTTTCTGAAATGCTGTCTTTGCCTGCCCTATTCTGCTCTTAATCTCTTTTGTACATCTTCCATCTGACGTTATAAGTGCCCCTAGGTATTTAAAATTATCCACTTGGTTGAGAATTTCCCCTTCTATTTCTATGTCACATTTTGGTGTCCCCATTTTCTTTGATATTACCATTGTTACTGTTTTCTTGATATTCAAGGACAGTCCTTTCTGTGCACTCTCTGTTACTACACTGTCCAACAATTGTTGTAGGTCTGTTGCATTATCCGCTACCAATACTGTGTCATCTGCATAGCGTATATTGTTTATAGTATATCCTCCGATTAGTATTCCTGACTTCTCTTTGATCTCTCTCATTATTACTTCGCTATACAGGGAGAAGAGATCGGGTGACAAGACACATCCCTGTCGTACTCCTAGCTTTATCTGTTCGTAACAACCCTCTTTATTTCCCATTTTAATTGCTGCTACTTGGTTCCAGTAAATATTCTTTATTATTCTTAAATCTTTTACATCAATGTTGATATCTTCCAACATTTTAATCAGCTCATCATGTTTTACTTTATCAAATGCCTTAGTATAATCTATGAAGTATAAATATATGTCTCTCTGTTTCTCTATTGATCTTTCTATTAGTGTTCGTAATATATATATATTGCTTTGTTTGTACCCTTTCCTTCCATAAAACCATACTGTTCTTCACTAATTTCCATTTTTATTTTCTTTCTTGTTCTTCTCATTATAATTCTGAGTAGAAGCTTAGTGACATGGTTTATGAGGTTAATTGTACGAACATCTTCGCATTCAAGTGCTCCTGGTCTCTTTGGTATTGCTATAAATACAGATTTCAGCATATCGCTCGATAAATATCCACTGTTGTAAATATCATTCAGCATTTTAGTTAATATATCTACCCCAAATTCTCCCAATACTTCTAATTCTTCTACTGTGATTTCATCTGGCCCAGCTGTTTTTCCTTTCTTCATATGTTTCATAGCGTCAGCGACTTCTTCTTTTAGAATAGGTGGGCCTTCTAAGTTACTTTCTTCTGTTAATTCTTCCCTTTCTCCATTATATAATTCTCTTATATACTCATTCCACCTCTTCATTATAGCACCTTCCTCCAATAAAATCTGTCCTGTTTTTGATTTCAAACACCTTGTATTTATTCTTATTTTTCTTCCTGTGAGCTCGCTGATTTGTCTGTGCATACTTTTTTGATCTTTAATGGAATTTAATTCAATTTTTCTGCATTGCTCGTTTAACCAACTTTCTTTGGCCATCACACATTTATCTCTTATTTCTTTATTTATCTTAGCATACTCTTCTTTGTCATTTTCATTCTGTTTCCTTTTGTCCATCAGCCTTAAGATTTCTTCATTCATCCATTTTTTCTTAGCTTTTTGGCTTCTCTCCGGTAATATTTCTTTGCTAGTTTGATGAATGGATTCCCTTAACCTTTCCCATTGTTCATCTATACTCTGTATTTTAGCTATTGCATTGTACCTATTTTTCACAGTCACTCTGTATTGTTCTTGAATTTCTTTATCTACTTTCAGAACCTCTTTATTAAGTCTCAAGTGTTTAACCATCCCCCCCCCCCCTCTCTTTAATCTTACTTTTATTTGTCCACATAGTGGTACACGATCACTATTACAGTCAGCACCAGGCATTGTCTTTACATTAATTAATGCATTTCTAAATCTTGTATTAATAAGTATGTAGTCAATTTGGTTGCGTATTTTCATATCAGGGCTTTTCCATGTGTATAGTCGTCTTTTATGGTATTTAAACCATGTGTTTCCAATTATCATATCATTAATATTTGCCCATTCTATTAGTTTCTCTCCTCTTTAATTTTTTGTACCTAAACCGTAATTCCCCACTATATCCTCTATTTTTCAATTTCCTACTTTTGCATTAAAATCCCCCAGTATTATTTTTATTTCTTGTGATCCAATTTGGGCTATTGCCATTTCAACTTCATCGTAAAAGTTTTGTATATCTTCATCACTACTGTTTGTTGTTGGTGCATATACTTGTATAATATTTATATCTATTGGTTTGCCATTGATTTTGACCATTATAACTCTATTTGAAATGCACCAGTATCCAGTCATAGATTTGGCTGTATTTTCATCAAATATTATTCCTACACCTTTTTCACGTGTGTCCCCTCCAGAATAAATTATTGTGTGTTTGTCGGTTATAATTTTGCCAGATCCCTTCCATCTCATCTCACTTGTGCCTAGTATATTCATTTTCATGTTTTCCATTTCTCTTAGAACATTGTTTAACTTTCCTAGCTCATTTAATGTCCTAACATTCCATGTTCCTACTCTAAATTTATTTAGTTTAGTTATTGTTTTCGTTTTGCCATCAGTAGCTGGATGACGGTCTGGTGTCACCTGTGGCTCATGACTGTCCCTATCGGACGAGGATGTCCTAAGACAGCCATTAACGTCGTTCACTATTTCTGAAATGTGTGTCGCCATGAAATCTTGGGAAGATAATGTGGTGGTTTCCTCTTACCTTCCACATTCACATGGTGGTCTTTTAACTCTGCCTTTGACAGCCATTTCCGACTGTCAGGACAAGTGAGTGCCCTGCTCTGCTCAGCTGCAGAGTTGTCCACTTATTCCGGTGGATACTCGGTCCCCAGAGCTGTGTCAGCCACACCGTGGTGTGTTTCCATCCTCTACCGCGGCGAGGTGCAGTTGGGATTTTCCCTTCCTAAAGTTATGGTCTATGACCAAAACTCTCCAGTACTTTTTAGAGGACGACCTGAGGTAAGAGAGTGTCTAGTTATATTATCCTTAGGTGTTCTCAGTGTGTGTTTTATCCAGCGCGCTCCAGACAAGAGAGTGTCTTGTTATATTATCCTCAGGTTTTCTCAGTGTGTGTCTTATCCAGCGAGTTCCAGATAAGAGAGTATCTAGTTATATTATCCTCAGGTTTTCTCAGTGTGTGTTTTATCCATCGCGAGTTCCAGACAAGAGATCGTCTAGTTATATTATCCTCTCACATTGTTTGTTTTATCCAGCGCGTTCCAGACAAGAGAGTGTCTAGTTATACTATCCTCAGGTTTTCTCTGTGTGTGTTTTATCCATCGCGATCCAGACAAGAGAGTGTCTAGTTATATTACCCTCAGGTTTTCTCAGTGTGTGTTTTATCCATCGCGATCCAGACAAGAGAGTGTCTAGTTATATTGTCCTCAGGTTTTCTCAGTGTGTGTTTTATCCATCGCGATCCAGACAAGAGAGTGTCTAGTTATATTACCCTCAGGTTTTCTTAGTGTGTGTTTTATCCATCGCGATCCAGACAAGAAAGTGTCTAGTTATATTGTCCTCAGGTTTTCTCAGTGTGTGTTTTATCCAGCGCGTTCCAGACAATAGAGTGCCTAGTTATATTGTCCTCAGGTTTTCTCAGTGTGTGTTTTATCCAGAGAGTTCCAGACAAGAGAGTGTCTAGTTTTATTATCCTTAGGTTTTCTCAGTGTGTGTTTTATCCAGCGATTTCCAAACAAGAGAGTGTTTAGTTACATTATCCTCAGGTTTTCTCAGTGTGTGCTTTACCCAGCGCGTTCCATACAAGAGAATGTCTAGTTATATTATCCTCAGGTTTTCACAGTGTTTGTTTTATCCAGCGCGTTCCAGACAAGAGAGTGTCTAGTTATATTGTCCTCAGGATTTCTCAGTGTGTGTTTTATCCAGCGAGTTCCAGACAAGAGAGTGTCTAGTTATATTATCCTTAGGTTTTCTCAGTGTGTGTTTTATCCAGCGCGTTCCAGACAAGAGAATGTCTGGTTATATTTTCCTCAGGTGTTCTCAATGTGAGTTATCCAGCGCGTGCGTCTTGTCTTCACTTAGTGCTCAATTCTTTCCATAGGCTCTATATTTGTGATTCTCTCTTATTATTTATCCCCCATTTCTTTACAATGTCTCCCTACTGAGTATAAGTATTACATCTCTCCACACAGACAACATGTCCATATAACATAAGCACTAGGTAACTTTAAATGAAAACCCTAAAAGTGTGATAGAAATTAAATGACTATGATATTGTCTTGAAACATGTCAATATTGTTGGTCAGGATGTCAACAGTATTACGATCTTGGCATTGCCGTGCAGACGAGCACGGTGACCTCATAAGGACAGTTTAAATATGGCGGCCCCACTTTTGACATGCATCAAAAAGGAGCAGCATTTGGTTATCTGTTTATTTATCAGAGGCTGCCATGCTATAAGTCCAGCATTCATAACAATTACATGCAAAATGTCCAAATAGCACGATCAATAATTTCGGCTCGACAGAAACTTATAAAAGTAAACGAGCAAAGTTCAGAACTGGAACGGCAGGGTAAATGACTTTGAAGATAACGGCCATGTTGAAGATTTGATAAGTAATAACATTTATTTCATTTAATAAGATCTGACAGTCAGTTTGAGATTTTTCTATCAATTCTATCCGTACCTAGGTGCTTGTTGTTGCCAAGCGGGACCTATTCTATTTACCGGAACTCATTGATACTCAACACTAACCTGCTTACATATGTATTGTACCTTCGTATCTTCCATTGCCCTTCTGTCATTCTGCCTGAAGTTCTCCTTTGCCGCTCTGCACGATATAAGTCTAGGTACTCCCGTACGTTCTGTAGCGACACGTTGTAGCAATCCCTGTATATCTTCGTCGAAGCCACTGCTTTACGTGCCAACACTATTCCATCGCCAACATTTGCATTTTCACGGCCTGCTCTTACATTCCCAATCCATGTCCTTCATGATGATATCTGACGTCACTCCCTTTGTGTTCTTTATCCACCGTTTCTTAGTTTCTTGTGGTGTTTTCCTCTATGATTTTATACCGCCTTTTCCGATGACGTCATTATGTCTAAACGCAATGTGGCAGTATGCCCCCCTCCCTTTTAAAATGATGTAATCATGTTTTTACATCAAGAGAATTAACCTGACACATAGCAGTGCAGACACAATGACTTTTATCGGACTAGCAAGAAGCTATGGACACCTATCGATTACCCACCAACTAAACAAAATATATATATAACGGGCACGCCCTCCAATCTACACCCCGACGGTAGATGTCGTGTGTACAGCCCATGGGGAGGCTGTACTAACTAACCATAACGATCAGTCCCTCATTTGTCCCTAAGGACAAGCGTCCTTCTCTAGGTCAAAACCTGGAGTAAGGGGACGTGAGTAAATAAACAGGTACCAGTTGCATTTACTAGTGTCTTGTAACCATCTGTGCTATGTCAAGAATCTCAATCTCATTAAACGGGTAGGTGAGGTATTAGTGTTATGACGTCATAATCTTAAGCATAATCAAGGTAAAAGCTACTTAAAGACGTCATCATAACTCGTTGTGTAAATGTGGGAATAATGACCGAGTGACAATATCGTTTAATGGCGTATTTCATAATGATATACGTAGTGGTGGCTATACTTGGCAATAGCGATCACAGTAAAATTGAAAACCTATGACTCATCATCATTAAGTACCAATTATGAACAATACTAATAAGAATATTTAACTACTTAACTTTATGAACTGAAATTATGTGAAAGAAAATATATATATAATTCTATGCGACGCATTAGCAATAAATTAATAATTAATTAATGAAATGAATAATGTTACTCAAGTAGTGATCACAAGGGTTCAATTAATATTGACATATGTCGTTTCGCGACGAAAACCATGTTTATTTTCATCTACTGTATCAGTGTTCAACACATATACTCTCATCAAGAGTCAGGTTTCGATCCTCGAAATATAACTATACTATCACTGTTTAATACGAATATGCCGTACTAATATGACATAACATTATTTTAGAAATACAAACGATTTCCGATAATCCAGAAGTGTTCAGGTATAGTTCGTCAATTACCGCGCACATGGTCAATCGCACTCGACTGTGCAGTGTCACTTCGTCATGGCGAACAATGTCCCTGCCAAAGACCGAATTAAACAAACTATGTACATATCAGAATAACACTAACAAATTTAACATAATTCGCAATTTGTTGTTTTTCAACAGTAATCTACCTGGGTGAATGTATGCAATATATGTTAATCAGCCTAACGAAAATCCAAATACGAACGCAGACAATAAGTAAGAGAATATAACATACATAATTTTTTTTAGAGACGACTAAGAAGATCTTTAAGAAAATTATCATTGTCTAGAATTTGGCAGATCTTGAAATCGTAGTCATGCTCAGAATAATCCGTAAGGACTTCTACGAAATTAAACCAGAAATATAATATAATATTCGGATTCAAGAAGAATAAATATTTAAATCTAATAATATTCATATAAATTAGTAATGTTCTCTATTATTGATATTATTACCAAAGAATAGAGAATTGAAATATTTCCTCAAGACGAATTGTAGACATATGAGATAGTGTTAACAATTCTGACAAGCATAACTTTATATCTGAGATACTTGGAATAACTACTTAATAAGACCCTAATGTGTCTGTAGTGTACAATGTGTTGATATGAACCTAACACTTTCATCCCATTTTCTTTTTTTTTCTTTTATTCTTTCTTTCTTTCATTTTCTTTCTTTCTTTCTTTCTTTCAAACCTATAGAATCTCTCTTCTGCACCCATGCCAATATTTGTACATTGTAACTTTGTTGATTGGAACAATGTTGTGGTTTTCACTCGTGTGTATACTGTGTAACGTATATTGGTGCATTTGTAAAAGAAATAAACCAAGTAAATAGAGTAAGCAAAGATAAGTGTAGTTTGTCTATTGTAATATTCTTTGCGTTTATTATCTTGTGCGCAAAATTTCTTGACTTGCGAGTGAATGTTTGTAATGGCGCAAGTAATCTCTTTCTTTGATTGTGAGTACATGTTTGTGACACATTTCTTGACTGCTGTGTGCATGCTTGTGATATGCCTTTTTATTCGTATGAACATGTTTGCAATATGTTTCTGGACCTGTGCGTAAATGTTTGTACTGATACAAGTAACATACCTCTTTGTTTGTGAGTAAATGTTCATAATGACGCATTCAACATGGGATAGGGTTGATTTCATTAAGATCATGATCTGAGCAACAAATATGGTTACAACATCCCACTGCCTCTGTTTGTTACTAGTTTTAATAATTTTTATTCTCTTTTTAGCATGTTTCAAAAAGATGTCATTGAAAGACAAATAATCTCGTTTGCTTTGTTTCGAAGGATTGTTCATGTTATTAAAACAGATATTAAGAGAAGAATCTTGTTGTTGTTCCGTAGCTAAGTCCGCAGTCAGTGTTATAGTATTCTGAATATTGTCACTATCAGTCTGAGAAGATGAAGAATTGTCCTTATCTTCTTCTTCTTGACGATGCACTTGTGCTCTTGTGACAGCATTTGTTGGCGTGTTTTCAATCTCCCATTCAATTGCCTCTTCATGAGTGCGATCATTTGCATTGGTTACGTTCCCAATGAGTAACCCGGCACACGGATTCGGAAGTACTGCTGCATTTACTGTGCCTTTAAAGTATGGAGATTTTATCGTGATTGTGGCGATTTTATACCTTTCAACTTTGCCGCCGAAAGTTCTGCAGCCTACAGTTTTGCCTGTGTAGTCTTGCTCTCTTATGAGCTTTTGGTCTACCCCAATAATAGATGCGCCTGTATCACGAACGCATGTAGTAGGTTCCCCGTTCACCCAAGCATGGTGAACTTTAAGTGTGCCATTCTGTATGTCAGGCGCATTGGCCTCTTGAATGGTCATTAGGCATTCGTCATCAGGAATGTCTTTCTCAGTCTTATCAAATTTGTCGTTGTAAGTCTGAATAATAGCCGCATGTGTGTCCTCTAAGTCGTCAGAATCGCTGCTTGAGAACACGTATGCAGTATTCGCCTCCTTCCAAGAGTTTCTCATCGCGCACGACCGGCTTGTATGTCCATACGCCCGACAAGAATAATATTTAACACTCTTCTTGTAGGAGTCATACTTACTCTTTTTCTTAGATGTGATGTCTCTTAGGTACGCAGGATAACCAGGATGATGGTCACACATTTCCAAAGCACCGTGTGAGAGTTTACAATATTGACATCGTATGAAGTGACCTTTTCTAGGTCTGTCAGAATCTCTGTGTTTTGGTAAGGTCCTCTGTTTCTATTAGAGAATTTCCTGAACTTACCATTACTTCTGTTATTCTGAATTCTAGCACTAGCCCCTATTACCAGTTCAGGTTGTGTGCATTCCGCAAATATGTCACGGTGTGCATTGAAATATGATTCTCCCCTCGTTTCCATTTCCTTAAGATCTTTGCATTTATTCTCCACTAGAAATATAGACATGGCCTCTGGTACCGCAGATAGTAGTCTATCTCTAATTATTAAGTCTCGAATTTTATTGTAGTCAGAACCAATATCAGCGGCTTTAGTCCATTTATCAAAAGATGAGGTTAATTCAGAAACAAAGTCAAGGAAAGTTTGGTTAGATTTAGGAGTGAGTGTTTTGAACTTAGTACGTAAGCCCGATTCGTCTAAACTAAAGTGTGCCAAAACACGATCTCTCATGTATTTGTAGTTAGTACGTAAGTCCTCAGGTATTAACTCGATTACCTTTAAAGGCTCCAATGCGAGATGCCTATGGAACAGAATCGGTACGTCTAATTCCGGTACCTTGTAGTACTTTACTAGCACTTCAAAATTGGTAATCCAAGAACTGACAGAATCACCTTGCTGGAAATTGCGAAAAAGACCTTGATACTTCTTTACTGGATCATTATGTTTTGCTTGAATTCTTTCTCGTTCAATCTCAGCTTCACGATCCAATTCCAATGACTTGACTTTCAAATTACCTTCAACTTCCTTGTCCTTAAGAAGTTGTTCGGCCAAAAGTTTTTCTTTCTCAAATGCCAGTTGCTTATCTTTCATCTCTTTTTCAGCTGCTATCCTCTCCCGTTACAGCGTTAATTCCTTTTCCCTAGCGGCAATTTTGTCACGTTCCAACGCCATCTCTTTTTCTTTTAACTCTTTCTCAAGTTGTTTTGCTTCTTTCTCTGCTGCCAATTTTTTAGCTCTCTCTTCACGTTGCTGTGTCTGAAAATCTTTCAATTCTTGCTTCGCCCAATTCCTGAGGTCTGCACCAGTCAAACCAGACTTTTCACCCATGTCCATGAAGTCTTGAAGTGTTGACATGTTGTCTTAATGATCTGTAAATTATGCCGCTACAATAGTAGATATGCGACGCACGGCCGATAGAATGCGTAGCCAGACAATAACCAGCGTATCCAAATATATACGCAAGTTGAACGAGAAGTCAACTCGAAATTATTAATATAGAAGAGTATAAACACACGAGAAGAATAGCAACTCGGCGCGAGATAGATAACGTCTTAACCGTTACAAAATGTAAGCACTAGAAATTAGTAGTAAAAAATATATATTCAATATAAAGAATATACTGACACAACAATGACGCTGTTACGATAACGAACTACGAAGTGACATACCTATATAATATTTAACCACATATAAATAAGGAGACGTGATAGAATAAGGAATGTAAATGCCTAACGGTACGACACGAAAAAAAATTAATATACTACCAACGAATCGCAAGTTCGTCACAAAAAATATATTTGTCACAAGCTGACAAGCCGTCAGTAAATAACGTGCCTGAATGTCAGAGAAATAAACTCATGTGACATTCAGATAGCGCTTCAATCTCCCGCTTTGTTAAACCTATTACGGAGTCGGCTATCGGAAGAAAAAATATCTTATATATTAGACACCCAAACAGACCACAGTTATATAACAACAAACAGCAAATGTACTGGCCTTAACGAGATAAATCCTGGTTGACCAGTTGAAGTGGGTATCTGAATGTATGATATCCGCAGTGATTAAATGTAGTTGCGTATTTAAAGTCCAGAATACAATGACAATTGTGTGACTTGTCCTGTATGTCCTATAATTTGTCTATGATGAAGTGTGCAGTGTATCTGTGTAAATTCAGGTAGTGTCCAGTGTGAAGCGTTGACGTTGAATAATCCGACATTCTGTGCAGAAAACTCGTTGCGTTGATTATATGCAAGTGAGGTGTAAGTCTAATATATTGAAATGGCACCGTGATAAACGAAATGCTGCTCTAACAGCTAGCTACAGTGTCCCGGTGACGACATTGATTACTGGAATGACGTTGATAAATGCTTGACTCAACGCAATGTGTCCGACGTAAGATCCATGATCATGTTTACTTTCTAGTTAATGGCATCGTAAATGTCACGTGTAGCAAGTGGTAAAACAGTGAAAATGACGTGAGGGAATCTTGTGGAGGGAAGTGTCGGTGAGGGAAAATGTCCTGAAGAGATTACGTAGAGGGAAGCAAGGGTGTGGAGGGACAGTTCACTGTGTATGTTCCATCTTTATATCTCCTCTAGTACCTATATCCACGTGTAAATGGTATGTTTCCTGTCTATATAAACTTGATGCAGATTGTGGTAGACACGATTTCTGACTTGACTAATAATTATGTAGATAATTACTTTTGTGATTGGGTTCCGATGATTTCCTGGCCAGTGCAAATAAGTAGCAAATGGCGGATGTGAATGAGTGGCTAGTTAGTAACAATTACATGCAAAATGTCCAAATAGCACGATCAATAATTTCGGCTCGACAGAAACTTATAAAAGTAAACGAGCAAAGTTCAGAACTGGAACGGCAGGGTAAATGACTTTGAAGATAACGGCCATGTTGAAGATTTGATAAGTAATAACATTTATTTCATTTAATAAGATCTGACAGTCAGTTTGAGATTTTTCTATCAATTCTATCCGTACCTAGGTGCTTGTTGTTGCCAAGCGGGACCTAGTTCTATTTACCGGAACTCATTGATACTCAACACTAACCTGCTTACATATGTATTGTACCTTCGTATCTTCTATTGCCCTTCTGTCATTCTGCCTGAAGTTCTCCTTTGCCGCTCTGCACGATATAAGTCTAGGTACTCCCGTACGTTCTGTAGCGACACGTTGTAGCAATCCCTGTATATCTTCGTCGCAGCCACTGCTTTACGTGCCAACACTATTCCATCGCCAACATTTGCATTTTCACGGCCTGCTCTTACATTCCCAATCCATGTCCTTCATGTTGATATCTGACGTCACTCCCTTTGTGTTCTTTATCCACCGTTTCTTAGTTTCTTGTGGTGTTTTCCTCTATGATTTTCTACCGCCTTTTCCGATGACGTCATTATGTCTAAACGCAATGTGGCAGTGAAGAGGTGAAAGCTACATACATTTATCAGCGAATGAAGATCCAGTTTGGTGATGCATGCACTGTCAGTCCAGCAAGTGTATGAGTGGAGTAGGAAGTTTCAAAACAGCGTGACTTCAGTGACAGACAGCTCACAACCGGATCAGGTAGTCCCTGTAGTGACTAAGAGAATGTTTTTCGACAGAAATCCAAGCACTTTATCGGGTCTGGAGACATTGCATTGAGCTCTGTAGTGACCACATCGATAAGTGATACTTTTGTGTTTTATTTTATTTATTTATTTATGTTTTAATATATTAACTCAAAAAAAAAAAAAAAGCTTTCATTTGAAACCTCCTCATATCACATTCGCACATACATAAAAAGTGTGAATATTACATAAGTATCACACCCACACACAGACAGCGTGTGCATACTAAATAAGTATCACCTCAGACCACACAGGCAATATCTCCATACTACATTAGTATCACAACAACACATACATACAACGTGTAATACTGCATAAGTATCACAACCGCCACACAAAGACAACGTGTACACACTACATGAGTATTATATCTACACACAAAGAAAATATCTCCATATTACATAAGTATCACATCCGCACACACAGACAATGTCTCCATACTACATAATTATCACATCCACACACCCAGACAATGTCTCCATACTACATAATTATCACATCTTCACACACAGACAATGTCTCCATACTACATAATTATCACATCCACACACCCAGACAATGTCTCCATATTACATAAGTATCACATCCACACACACAGACAATGTCTCCATATTACATAATTATCACATCCACACACCCAGACAATGTCTCCATACTACATAATTTTCACATCCACACACCCAGACAATGTCTCCGTACTACATAATTATCACATCCACACACACAGACAATGTCTCCATACTACATAATTATCACATCCACACACACAGACAATGTCTCCATACTACATAATTATCACATCCACACATTGGGACGCAGAGGTGTTTCCAAGGCACCAGGGCCGGGTTATATACTGGCCAAGATCTATTGACGCGTCCACGTCGAGCGTCCTGGGCAACAGGTCCCTTCGGGGTCCTGGCTAAAGTCAGTAGGATCGCCGATTCCTCCGAAGTCGGAGAGTGTCTGCCTGTACGGCGAGGAACCACCAGTCTGCACACCAATAAGCCAGACATGGGACAACGGATACTCACGCAAAACTCAGGTCCTGTATGACATCACACTGATGTTGGACAACAGGATGCCTTCATACGACATACAGGACTTCGCGTTGGAGCTCAAGCGAACGAACACAAGCAAGCAAGCAAGCAACATCCACACATATAGACAATGTCTCCATACTACATAATTATCACATCCACACACGCAGACAATGTTTCCATACTACATAATTATCACATCCACACACGCAGACAATGTCTCCTTACTACATAAGTATCACATCCACACAGACCGAAATTATCTCCATATTACATAAGTATCACATCCGAACACGTAGACAAAATACCCCCATACTACATAATTATCACATCCACAAGCAGACAATGTCTCCATACTACATAGACTAAGTGCTGCCAAGATAGGTGAATTTGTCCACAACACTGATTGATTGATTGATTGAAATCAATCAATCAATCAATCAGTGTTGTGGACAAATTCACCTATCTTGGCAGCACTGTGTCACAAGCTGCCACAATTGATGACGAAGTGAATGCAAGAATCTCCAAGGCCAACGCAGTCATTGGCAGACTGTACACGAATGTATGGGACAGAACGAACGAACGATCGAACGAACGAACAAACTTTATTTTGAAAGGGTTAAGAATTGGGCACGCAGGCCCGTCTAACATTCCGCCCTTCTATCACTCTCTTTCATACATTATTTCATTCACACATAATTCAAGGCTATCAGAGAACAGCAACAATGGAATAAGCCTGCAAACAAAGCTGAAAGTGTACAAAGCAGTTGTATTATCCACACTGCTATATGCTTGTGAAACATGGACTGTTTATCAGCGACATGCTAGGAAATTAAACCACTTCCACACAGTCTGCCTTATGAAGCTATTGAAGATTAAATGGCAAAGCAAGTTCCCAGACACTGAAGTTCTAGAAAGAGCGTCCATGCCCAGTATCCACACTCTACTAATGAAGAATGAGATTCGCTGGGCTGTCATTTAACTCGTATGCCAGATCACAGGCTCCCTAAACGAATTTTTTACCGCTAGCTGCTTTGTGGTAAACGCTCCCAAGGCGGCCAGAGGAATCGCTTTAAAGAGACTCTGGAAATCTCACTGAATGCTTTTAGAATTCATCTTGACACATCTGTACATAAGGGTGCAGTTACTTGTGAAGCAACCAGGACTGCAAAAGCTGTGAAGAAAAGGCTGGACAGAAAAAGCAGTGCAGGAGATCCTTCTCCTGGAACGTTAAGCATCCTTTGCCCACATTGTCAAAGAACATTTCGAGCCAAAATAGGCCTTATCAGCCATCTTAGAACTCACGGCTCCACACTTTCAACCCCACTGGATGAAATGAATGATCATCATTATTCTTGATGGACAAACAACATCAAAGTTGCCCACACAAACAATGGCTATATACTAAACATGTATCAAGTCTGCCCACCGATGCAGTGTCCAGATTTCGATCTCTCAAGAAGACCCACACGTGTCGTGTTTCCATGGAATACAGTCTTCTCTAGCTGCACTAGTGTAGACAATGTATCAGGTTATTTCTGTAGTCTCTTCCACCATCGTTATTGTCTGTCTATCATTCAGGCGCCTACGTTGCGCTATTCTTGGGGTACAAAAACTACTTCATTCATTACTTTTCAATTCTAATTAACATACATTCAAAGGCAGAAGATAAAATGGTTCGGCCATCTCGTTAGAATGCAACACCATTAACTACCAGCACTGGCGTACATCAAATAAGAACTGATACGAGAGCAAGAAAATTTAAAATAGAATATAGAATAAAAGACGTATTTACAGAATCTGAATAGGTTGGTCGTTAGTATGTATGGCATTGTCAGTGTTATTGATGTATTCTTTGCATTTACTTGCACATAACATGTTATACAAGTGTGTATGAATAGATCAGGGTATTAATAATAATTGAGAGCTATGCCGGCGGTAGCGTAGCTACCAGCAGGGCCTCCCAAGCCGGACAGGTCAAAGGGTAGAGAACAGACAAAGAGAAACACCCTGGTCCTCCAGGTTGGGGGTTGAAGCGTGGGGTTAACATCCCCACCTTTGTAAAAATCTTTTTTGTTACGAAACAGATACATGAGCCTCGATTTCGGACTGACTTATCTAGACAACGACCTTGGAACGTTAAAGGACTTTTGAGATTTGGAACATGGAATGTACGGACACTATATCGAGCTGGAGCGGCCGAAGAATTAACCCGGGAGCTGGTTGAATATCAAATGGATATAACAGCAATTCAAGAAATAAGGTGGCCAGGAGAGGGTACTTTAGAGCAAAATGGAGTGATTATAATATATGGAGGAAACACCCAAAATAAACATGAATTAGGAACAGGATTTGTCATCAAAAAAGAGTTATGGGGTAGCATTTTAAACTTTAAAGCTGTTAATGACAGGATTAGTAAATTACGAATAAAAGGTAAATGGAAAAATATAACTATGATTAATGTACATGCACCTACTGAAGAGAAAGAAGATGATATTAAAGAAGACTTTTATAATGATCTGGTAGATGTCATAGAAGAAACCCCCAAACAGGACATCCTGAATGTGCTGGGAGACTTCAATGCAAAAATAGGTAGAGAGCATCATCATCATCATCATCATCATCTTCCACTTCTGCCGTCAAGCGTCGTGGGGAGGAATAATTTGCGTTCCAGCGCCCGATGGACGGCACTGGATAGTGTCATTCCGTGAGGTTGTACAATGTCTCTGATGTCGTCAATCCATTTTCTTCTTGGAGGTCCTCGTGAGGTAGAGAGCAAACTAATAAAAAAGTGGCCGGTATGGAAAGCCTTCATACAACTTCAAATGATAATGGATGGAGAGTCATCAACCTGGCAGAAGCCAAAGGACTGCAGATTAACAGTACCAGACTACAAAGAAAGGATATACACATACAAACTTGGAAATCATGTGACAAGAGAACCTATAATCAAATAGATCATATTTAATTAACAACAGAAATGCATCAAACATACAGCAAGTTAGAAGTTATAGAGGAGCTGAGTGCCACAGTGACCACTTCCTCGTTGGAGCAAAATTTAAAATAAAACTTAAGAGAGCTTTCTATACTAAATTACAAAGATTACACCCAGCATATAACAGAGAAAAACTACAAGAGATTACAGTCAAAGAGAAATTTACAGATGAAATAAAATGTAAACTTGAAACTTTGCAAAACCCTTTGGAGGAAAGCGTTGACCAAACTTGGTTGAACATCAAGAATACAATTCAATCTACCGCAGAAGAATGTCTCGGTGTGTTAACCACGCTTAGAAAGAACAGATGGTTCAATCAAAAATGTGAAGAAGCAGTCATTAGGAAAAAGAATGCCAGACATTTATGGTTAAATGACATCAACAACATCCAAAAGGAAGAGCATTATAGAAATGAATGTAAAGAGGCTACAAAAATAGTCCGATAGCAGAAGCGAGAATACATGAGTAATATAATCAAAGATATGGAAACTAATCACCAGAAAAATGAATCCAGAAAGTTTTTTTTAAAGAACTGAAGTCAATGAAACGAGGGCACCAACAAAACACATATGGTTTAAAAGACAAAAATGGGAATATGATAAATACCAATGAGGAAATGTGCAACACATGGACAGAATATTTTGTTGAATTACTAAATTGTGAAGCAACCAAGTAACATTTTCCCGCAGGAAGAGGTTCTAACATGCGAACCACAAATTGAAGAACCTACATTTGAAGAAATCCTATATGTAATCACACGACTTAAAAACAATAAGGCAACTGGGACTGATGGAATTGCTGCTGAATTTATAAAGGCAGGTGGCCATGCATTACATCTAAAGCTATACGAACTAATAATAAAAATCTGGAGGACAGAAGGATTACCCCATGACTGGAAAGAGTCATTAGTGATACCTATCTTTAAGAAAGGAGACAAGTTCCAATGTGGAAATTATAGAGGAATATCACTACTGTCCACAAGCTATAAGACACTATCCGAAGTATTAATAAATAGACTAAAACCATATTCAGAAGACATATTAGGTGACTACCAGGCGGGTTTTAGACAAAAAAGATCAACAATAGATCAGATATTTATCTTACGACAAATAGCCGAGAAAAATTGGGAATATAAAAGAGATCTCCATAACATTTTTGTGGATTTTAAAAAGGCTTATGATAGTGTCCATAGGAATAGTCTATCGAATGCTATGCAGGAATTTGGAATACCAAGGAAGTTAATCAACATGACCAGACTATGCATGGAAGATACTTATAATATAGTAACACATAAAGGCAGGAAATCAGACCCTTTCCAAATAACATCTGGCTTAAAACAGGGTGATGCACTATCGCCGCTACTCTTTAATCTGGCTCTAGAGAAAGTTGTAAGGAAGGTAAAGGAGGAATGTGATATTGGAGGAACATCCAAG
Organism: Cepaea hortensis; assembly: GCA_963921405.1. Lineage (NCBI taxonomy): Eukaryota > Metazoa > Mollusca > Gastropoda > Stylommatophora > Helicidae > Cepaea > Cepaea hortensis. The sequence continues at coordinate 100,554,241 of OY992890.1, forward strand.
CTGCTTGGTTATGCAGATGTTATAGATATTATAGGGCAAAGTGAACAAAAGACATTGGAAGTATTGACTCACTTAAAGGGAAAAGCCCAACAGATGGGGCTGGTTATCAACCAAGATAAGACAGAATATATGGTAATTTCAAGAGACGGAATGGCTAAAAACTCTGGCCACATACAAATAGATAATATGACCATTAAAAGAACGGAAACATACAAATACCTGGGTACAATCTTCAACTGCTACAACATCATAAGGGAAGAAATACAAACTAGAATCAACTCTAGAAATAAGATATACTATGCACTACAACATCTACTAAAATCAAATGCGCTATCTCGTAACACCAAAATCACAATATACAAAACACTGATCAGACCAGTTGTGCTGTATGGCTCTGAAACCTGGAGTACAACGAAAGGAGACGAAGCCTTGTTACAAACCTTTGAGAACAAAATTTTAAGACGCATCTTTGGACCCATTAGGGATACACAAAGTGGAGAGTGGAAAAGAAGAAGTAACAAAGACATTTTTGATCTGTTTAAGTCCCCGCTAATCACTGGTATCATGAAGGCTAATAGACTACAATGGCTGGGACATATAGAAAGAATGGAAGATAATAGGGAAACAAAACTCGCTTACACTCAGGAAATAAATGACCGTAGACCCCGAGGTAGACCAAGAAGGCGGTGGAGAGATAATACATATGCAGACCTACAAGCACTTCGAATCAACGACTGGCAAGAGAAGGTCCACCAGAGAGACAAATGGAGACGGATTGTATCTGCAGCAAAGAACCTCAATGGCTGAAGAAGAAGAAGATTAATAATAATAATAATTATGCAATTCGAATGATCTGTTTTTAGTATTCATCATCATCATCTTCCACTTTTGCCGTCAAGCGACGTAGGGAGGATTAATAGGTGTTTCCTCGCTGGGTAGTGTCATTCCTTATTAATGTACAACGTCTTTGATGTCGTTAATCCACATACTTTTCGAGGACGCTTTTGCTCACGTATCAGATCGTCTAATGTGTAATATTTAGGCAGCAGAGATACGTATGTAGTGTGTAGATATTGTGTGGGCAGGTGTAGTAGTGTAGACATTGTGTGGGCAGTTGTAATACTTATGTAGTGTGTAGACATTGTGTGGGCAGCTGTAATACTTATGTAGTGTGTAGACATTGTGTGGGTAGCTGTAATACTTATGTAGTGTGTAGACATTGTATGGGCAGCTATAATACTTATGTAGTGTGTAGACATTGTGTGGGCAGCTGTAGTACTTATGTAGTGTGTAGACATTTTGAGGGAGCTATAATACTTATGTAGTGTGTAGACATTGTATGGGCAGCTATAATACTTATGTAGTGTGTAGACATTGTGTGGGCAGCTGTAATACTAATGTAATGTGTTGACATTGTGTGGGCAGCTGTAATACTTATGTAGTGTGTAGACATTGTGTGGGCAGCTGTAATACTTATGTAGTGTGTAGACATTGTGTGGGCAGCTGTAATACTTATGTAGTGTGTAAACATTGTGTGGGCAGCTGTAATACTTATGTAATGTGTAGACATTGTGTGGGCAGCTGTAATACTTATGTAGTGTGTAGACATTGTGTCGGCAGTTGTAATACTTATGTAGTGTGTAGACATTGTGTGGGTAGCTGTAATACTTATGTAAAGTGTAGACATTGTGTGGGCAGTTGTAATACTTATGTAATGTGTAGATATTGTGTCGGCAGTTGTAATACTTATGTAATGTGTAGACATTGTGTCGGCAGTTGTAATACTTATGTAATGTGTAGACATTGTGTCGGCAGTTGTAATACTTATGTAATGTGTAGACATTGTGTGGGCAATTGTAATACTTATGTAATGTGTAGACATTGTGTCGGCAGTTGTAATACTTACGTAATGTGTAGACATTGTGTCGGCAGTTGTAATACTTATGTAGTGTGTAGATATTGTGTGGGAGCTATAATACTTATGTAATGTGTAGACATTGTGTGGGCAGCTGTAATACTTATGTAGTGTGTAGACATTTTGAGTGAGCTATAATAATTATGTAGTGTGTAGACATTGTATGGGCAGCTATAATACTTATGTAGTGTGTAGACATTGTGTGGGCAGCTGTAATACTAATGTAATGTGTAGACATTGTGTGGGCAGCTGTAATACTTATGTAGTGTGTAGACATTGTGTAGGCAGCTGTAATACTTATGTAGAGTGTAGACATTGTGTGGGCAGCTGTAATACTTATGTAGTGTGTAGACATTGTGTGGGCAGCTGTAATACTTATGTAATGTGTAGACATTGTGTGGGCAGCTGTAATACTTATGTAGTGTGTAGACATTGTGTGGGTAGCTGTAATACTTATGTAAGGTGTAGACATTTTGTGGGCAGTTGTAATACTTATGTAATGTGTAGATATTGTGTCGGCAGTTGTAATACATATGTAATGTGTAGACATTGTGTCGGCAGTTGTAATACTTATGTAATGTGTAGACATTGTGTCGGCAGTTGTAATACTTATGTAATGTGTAGACATTGTGTCGGCAGTTGTAATACTAATGTAGTGTGTAGACATTGTGTGGGAGCTATAATACGTATGCAGTTTGTAGACATTGTGTGGGCAGCTGTAATACTTATGTAGTGTGTAGACATTGTGTGGGTAGCTGTAATACTTATGTAGTGTGTAGACATTGTGTGGGTAGCTGTAATACTTATGTAGTGTTTAGACATTGTGTGGGTAGCTGTAAAACGTATGTAGTGTGTAGACATTATGTGGGCAGCTGTAATACTTATGTAGTGTGTAGACATTGTGTGGGTAGCTGTAATACTTATGTAGTGTGTAGAAATTGTGTGGGTAGCTGTAAAACGTATGTAGTGTGTAGACATTGTGTAGGCAGCTGTAATGCTTATGTAATGTGTAGATATTTTGTGGGAGCTATAATACTTATGTAGTGTGTAGACATTGTGTGGGCAGCTGTAATACTTATGTAGTGTGTAGACAGTGTGTCGCAGTTGTAATACATATGTAGTGTGTAGACATTGTGTCGCCAGTTGTAATACTTATGTAGTATGTAGTCATTGTGTGGGTAGCTGTAATACTTATGTAGTGTGTAGACATTGTGTGTGCAGCTGTAATACTTATGTAGTGTGAAGACATTTAGTGGGGAGCTGTAATACTTATTTAGTGTTTAGACATTTTGTGGGAGCTATAATGCTTATGTAGTGTGTAGATATTTTGTTGGAGCTATAATACTTATGTAGTGTGTAGACATTGTGTGGGTAGCTGTAATACTTATGTATTGTGTAGACATTAAGTGGGTAGCTATAATACTTATGTAGTGTGTAGACATTGTGTGGGTAGCTGTAATACTTATGTAATGTGTAGACATTGTGTGGGCAGCTGTAATACTTATATAGTGTGTAGATATTGTGTGAAAAGCTATAATACTTATGTAGTGTGTAGACATTGTGTGGGCAGCTGTAATACTTGTATAGTGTGTAGATATTGTGTGAAAAGCTATAATACTTATGTAGTGTGTAGACATTGTGTGGGCAGCTGTAATACTTTTGTAGTGTGTAGACATTGTGTGGGCAGCTGTAATACTTATATAGTGTGTAGACATTGTGTGGGCAGCTGTAATACTTATGTAGTGTGTAGACAGTGTGTGGGTAGCTGTAATACTTATGTAGTGTGTAGACATTGTGTGGGCAGCTGTAATACTTGTATAGTGTGTAGATATTGTGTGAAAAGCTATAATACTTATGTAGTGTGTAGACATTGTGTGGGCAGCTGTAATACTTTTGTAGTGTGTAGACATTGTGTGGGCAGCTGTAATACTTATATAGTGTGTAGACATTGTGTGGGCAGCTGTAATACTTATGTAGTGTGTAGACAGTGTGTGGGTAGCTGTAATACTTATGTAATGTGTAGACATTTTGTGGGAGCTATATAACTTATGTAGTGTGTAGACATTGTGTGGGCAGCTGTAATACTTATGTAGTGTGTAGACAGTGTGTGGGTAGCTGTAATACTTATGTAGTGTGTAGACATTGTGTGGGTAGCTGTAATACTTATGTAGTGTGTAGACATTGTATGGGCAGCTATAATACTTATGTAGTGTGTAGACATTGTGTGGGCAGCTGTAGTACTTATGTAGTGTGTAGACATTTTGAGGGAGCTATAATACTTATGTAGTGTGTAGACATTGTATGGGCAGCTATAATACTTATGTAGTGTGTAGACATTGTGTGGGCAGCTGTAATACTAATGTAATGTGTTGACATTGTGTGGGCAGCTGTAATACTTATGTAGTGTGTAGACATTGTGTGGGCAGCTGTAATACTTATGTAGTGTGTAGACATTGTGTGGGCAGCTGTAATACTTATGTAGTGTGTAAACATTGTGTGGGCAGCTGTAATACTTATGTAATGTGTAGACATTGTGTGGGCAGCTGTAATACTTATGTAGTGTGTAGACATTGTGTCGGCAGTTGTAATACTTATGTAGTGTGTAGACATTGTGTGGGTAGCTGTAATACTTATGTAAAGTGTAGACATTGTGTGGGCAGTTGTAATACTTATGTAATGTGTAGATATTGTGTCGGCAGTTGTAATACTTATGTAATGTGTAGACATTGTGTCGGCAGTTGTAATACTTATGTAATGTGTAGACATTGTGTCGGCAGTTGTAATACTTATGTAATGTGTAGACATTGTGTGGGCAATTGTAATACTTATGTAATGTGTAGACATTGTGTCGGCAGTTGTAATACTTATGTAATGTGTAGACATTGTGTCGGCAGTTGTAATACTTATGTAGTGTGTAGATATTGTGTGGGAGCTATAATACTTATGTAATGTGTAGACATTGTGTGGGCAGCTGTAATACTTATGTAGTGTGTAGACATTTTGAGGGAGCTATAATAATTATGTAGTGTGTAGACATTGTATGGGCAGCTATAATACTTATGTAGTGTGTAGACATTGTGTGGGCAGCTGTAATACTAATGTAATGTGTAGACATTGTGTGGGCAGCTGTAATACTTATGTAGTGTGTAGACATTGTGTAGGCAGCTGTAATACTTATGTAGAGTGTAGACATTGTGTGGGCAGCTGTAATACTTATGTAGTGTGTAGACATTGTGTTGGCAGCTGTAATACTTATGTAATGTGTAGACATTGTGTGGGCAGCTGTAATACTTATGTAGTGTGTAGACATTGTGTGGGCAGTTGTAATACTTATGTAGTGTGTAGACATTGTGTGGGTAGCTGTAATACTTATGTAAGGTGTAGACATTTTGTGGGCAGTTGTAATACTTATGTAATGTGTAGATATTGTGTCGGCAGTTGTAATACATATGTAATGTGTAGACATTGTGTCGGCAGTTGTAATACTTATGTAATGTGTAGACATTGTGTCGGCAGTTGTAATACTTATGTAATGTGTAGACATTGTGTCGGCAGTTGTAATACTTATGTAGTGTGTAGACATTGTGTGGGAGCTATAATACGTATGCAGTTTGTAGACATTGTGTGGGCAGCTTTAATACTTATGTAGTGTGTAGACATTGTGTGGGTAGCTGTAATACTTATGTAGTGTGTAGACATTGTGTGGGCAGCTGTAATACTTATGTAGTGTGTAGACAGTGTGTCGCAGATGTAATACATATGTAGTGTGTAGACATTGTGTCGGCAGTTGTAATACTTATGTAGTGTGTAGACATTGTGTGGGAAACTGTAATACTTATGTAGTGTGTAGACATTGTGTGGGTAGCTGTAATACTTATGTAGTGTGTAGACATTGTGTGGGTAGCTGTAATACTTTTATAGTGTGTAGACATTGTGTGGGTAGCTGTAAAACGTATGTAGTGTGTAGACATTATGTGGGCAGCTGTAATACTTATGTAGTGTGTAGACATTGTGTGGGTAGCTGTAATACTTATGTAGTGTGTAGAAATTGTGTGGGTAGCTGTAAAACGTATGTAGTGTGTAGACATTGTGTAGGCAGCTGTAATGCTTATGTAATGTGTAGATTTTTTGTGGGAGCTATAATACTTATGTAGTGTGTAGACATTGTGTGGGCAGCTGTAATACTTATGTAGTGTGTAGACAGTGTGTCGCAGTTGTAATACATATGTAGTGTGTAGACATTGTGTCGCCAGTTGTAATACTTATGTAGTATGTAGTCATTGTGTGGGTAGCTGTAATACTTATGTAGTGTGTAGACATTGTGTGTGCAGCTGTAATACTTATGTAGTGTGAAGACATTTAGTGGGGAGCTGTAATACTTATTTAGTGTTTAGACATTTTGTGGGAGCTATAATGCTTATGTAGTGTGTAGATATTTTGTGGGAGCTATAATACTTATGTAGTGTGTAGACATTTTGTTGGAGCTATAATACTTATGTAGTGTGTAGACATTGTGTGGGTAGCTGTAATACTTATGTATTGTGTAGACATTAAGTGGGTAGCTATAATACTTATGTAGTGTGTAGACATTGTGTGGGTAGCTGTAATACTTATGTAGTGTGTAGATATTAAGTGGGTAGCTATAATACTTATGTAGTGTGTAGACATTGTGTGGGTAGCTGTAATACTTATGTAATGTGTAGACATTGTGTGGGCAGCTGTAATACTTATATAGTGTGTAGATATTGTGTGAAAAGCTATAATACTTATGTAGTGTGTAGACATTGTGTGGGCAGCTGTAATACTTGTATAGTTTGTAGATATTGTGTGAAAAGCTATAATACTTATGTAGTGTGTAGACATTGTGTGGGCAGCTGTAATACTTTTGTAGTGTGTAGACATTGTGTGGGCAGCTGTAATACTTATATAGTGTGTAGACATTGTGTGGGCAGCTGTAATACTTATGTAGTGTGTAGACAGTGTGTGGGTAGCTGTAATACTTATGTAGTGTGTAGACATTGTGTGGGCAGCTGTAATACTTGTATAGTGTGTAGATATTGTGTGAAAAGCTATAATACTTATGTAGTGTGTAGACATTGTGTGGGCAGCTGTAATACTTTTGTAGTGTGTAGACATTGTGTGGGCAGCTGTAATACTTATGTAGTGTGTAGACAGTGTGTCGCAGATGTAATACTTATGTAGTGTGTAGACAGTGTGTGGGTAGCTGTAATACTTATGTAATGTGTAGACATTTTGTGGGAGCTATATAACTTATGTAGTGTGTAGACATTGTGTGGGCAGCTGTAATACTTATGTAGTGTGTAGACAGTGTGTCGCAGTTGTAAAACATATGTAGTGTGTAGACATTGTGTCGCCAGTTGTAATACTTATGTAGTGTGTAGACATTGTGTGGGCCGCTGTAATACTTATGTAGTGTGTAGACATTGTGTCGGCAGTTGTAATACTTATGTAATGTGTAGACATTGTGTCGACAGTTGTAATACTTATGTAATGTGTAGACATTGTGTCGGCAATTGTAATACTTATGTAATGTGTAGACATTGTGTCGGCAGTTGTAATACTTATGTAATGTGTAGACATTCTGTCGGCGGTTGTACTACTTATGTAGTGTGTAGACATTGTGTGGGAGCTATAATACTTATGTAGTGTGTAGACATTGTGTGGGCAGCTGTTATACTTATGTATTGTGTAGACATTGTGTGGGCAGCTGTAATACTTATGTAGTGTGTAGACATTTTGAGGGAGCTATAATAATTATGTAGTGTGTAGACATTGTATGGGCAGCTATAATACTTATGTAGTGTGTAGACATTGTGTGGGCCGCTGTAATACTAATGTAATGTGTAGACAATGTGTGGGCAGCTGTAATACTTATGTAGTGTGTAGACATTGTGTGGGCAGCTGTAATACTTATGTAGTGTGTAGACATTGTGTGGGCAGCTGTAATACTTATGTAGTGTGTAGACATTGTGTGGGCAGCTGTAATACTTATGTAATGTGTAGACATTGTGTGGGCAGCTGTAATACTTATGTAGTGTGTAGACATTGTGTCGGCAGTTGTAATACTTATGTAGTGTGTAGACATTGTGTGGGTAGCTGTAATACTTATGTAAGGTGTAGACATTTTGTGGGCAGTTGTAATACTTATGTAATGTGTAGATATTGTGTCGGCAGTTGTAATACATAAGTAATGTGTAGACATTGTGTCGGCAGTTGTAATACTTATGTAATGTGTAGACATTGTGTCGGCAGTTGTAATACTTATGTAATGTGTAGACATTGTGTCGGCAGTTGTAATACTTATGTAGTGTGTAGACATTTTGTGGGAGCTATAATACTTATGTAGTTTGTAGACATAGTGTGGGCAGCTGTAATACTTATGTAGTGTGTAGACATTGTGTGGGTAGCTGTAATACTTATGTAGTGTGTAGACATTGTGTGGGCAGCTGTAATACTTATGTAGTGTGTAGACAGTGTGTCGCAGATGTAATACATATGTAGTGTGTAGACATTGTGTCGGCAGTTGTAATACTTATGTAGTGTGTAGACATTGTGTGGGAAGCTGTAATACTTATGTAGTGTGTAGACATTGTGTGGGTAGCTGTAATACTTATGTAGTGTGTAGACATTGTGTGGATAGCTGTAATACTTATATAGTGTGTAGACATTGTGTGGGTAGCTGTAAAACGTATGTAGTGTGTAGACATTATGTGGGCAGCTGTAATACTTATGTAGTGTGTAGACATTGTGTGGGTAGCTTTAATACTTATGTAGTGTGTAGAAATTGTGTGGGTAGCTGTAAAACGTATGTAGTGTGTAGACATATTGTAGGCAGCTGTAATGCTTATGTAATGTGTAGATATTTTGTGGGAGCTATAATACTTATGTAGTGTGTAGACATTGTGTGGGCAGCTGTAATACTTATGTAGTGTTTAGACAGTGTGTCGCAGCTGTAATACATATGTAGTGTGTAGACATTGTGTCGCCAGTTGTAATACTTATGTAGTATCTAGTCATTGTGTGGGTAGCTGTAATACTTATGTAGTGTGTAGACATTGTGTGTGCAGCTGTAATACTTATGTAGTGTGTAGACATTGTGTGGGGAGCTGTAATACTTATTTAGTGTTTAGACATTTTGTGGGAGCTATAATACTTATGTAGTGTGTAGATATTTTGTGGGAGCTATAATACTTATGTAGTGTGTAGACATTTTGTGGGAGCTATAATACTTATGTAGTGTGTAGACATTGTGTGGGTAGCTGTAATACTTATGTATTGTGTAGACATTAAGTGGGTAGCTATAATACTTATGTAGTGTGTAGACATTGTGTGGGTAGCTGTAATACTTATGTAGTGTGTAGATATTAAGTGGGTAGCTATAATACTTATGTAGTGTGTAGACATTGTGTGGGTAGCTGTAATACTTATGTAGTGTGTAGACATTGTGTGGGTAGCTGTAATACTTATGTAGTATGTAGACATTGTGTGGGTAGCTGTAATACTTATGTAGTGTGTAGACATTGTGTGGGCAGCTGTAATACTTATGTAGTGTGTAGAGATTGTGTGGGCAGCTGTAATACTTATGTAATGTGTAGACATTGTGTGGGCAGCTGTAATACTTATATAGTGTGTAGATATTGTGTGAAAAGCTATAATACTTATGTAGTGTGTAGACATTGTGTGGGCAGCTGTAATACTTATGTAATGTGTAGACATTTTGTGGGAGCTATACAACTTATGTAGTGTGTAGACATTGTGTGGGCAGCTGTAATACTTATGTAGTGTGTAGACAGTGTGTCGCAGTTGTAATACATATGTAGAGTGTAGACATTGTGTCGCCAGTTTTAATACTTATGTAGTGTGTAGACATTGTGTGGGCAGCTGTAATACTTATGTAGTGTGTAGACATTGTGTCGGCAGTTGTAATACTTATGTAATGTGTAGACATTGTGTCGGCAGTTGTAATACTTATGTAATGTGTAGACATTGTGTCGGCAATTGTAATACTTATGTAATGTGTAGACATTGTGTCGGCAGTTGTAATACTTATGTAATGTGTAGACATTCTGTCGGCAGTTGTACTACTTATGTAGTGTGTAGACATTGTGTGGGAGCTATAATACTTATGTAGTGTGTAGACATTGTGTGGGCAGCTGTAATACTTATGTATTGTGTAGACATTGTGTGGGCAGCTGTAATACTTATGTAGTGTGTAGACATTTTGAGGGAGCTATAATAATTATGTAGTGTGTAGACATTGTATGGGCAGCTATAATACTTATGTAGTGTGTAGACATTGTGTGGGCAGCTGTAATACTAATGTAATGTGTAGACATTGTGTGGGCAGCTGTAATACTTATGTAGTGTGTAGACATTGTGTGGGCAGCTGTAATACTTATGTAGTGTGTAGACATTGTGTGGGCAGCTGTAATACTTATGTAGTGTGTAGACATTGTGTGGGCAGCTGTAATACTTATGTAATGTGTAGACATTGTGTGGGCAGCTGTAATACTTATGTAGTGTGTAGACATTGTGTCGGCAGTTGTAATACTTATGTAGTGTGTAGACATTGTGTGGGTAGCTGTAATAATTATGTAAGGTGTAGACATTTTGTGGGCAGTTGTAATACTTATGTAATGTGTAGATATTGTGTCGGCAGTTGTAATACATAAGTAATGTGTAGATATTGTGTCGGCAGTTGTTATACATAAGTAATGTGTAGACATTGTGTCGGCAGTTGTAATACTTATGTAATGTGTAGACATTGTGTCGGCAGTTGTAATACTTATGTAATGTGTAGATATTGTGTCGGCAGTTGTAATACTTATGTAGTATGTAGACATTTTGTGGGAGCTATAATACTTATGTAGTTTGTAGCCATTGTGTGGGCAGCTGTAATACTTATGTAGTGTGTAGACATTGTGTGGGTAGCTGTAATACTTATGTAGTGTGTAGACATTGTGTCGGCAGTTGTAATACTTATGTAGTGTGTAGACATTGTTTGGGAAGCTGTAATACTTATGTAGTGTGTAGACATTGTGTGGGTAGCTGTAATACTTATGTAGTGTGTAGACATTGTGTCGCCAGTTGTAATACTTATATAGTGTGTAGACATTGTGTGGGTAGCTGTAAAACGTATTTAGTGTGTAGACATTATGTGTGCAGCTGTAATACTTATGTAGTGTGTAGACATTGTGTGGGGAGCTGTAATACTTATTTAGTGTTTAGACATTTTGTGGGAGCTATAATACTTATGTAGTGTGGAGATATTTTGTGGGAGCTATAATACTTATGTAGTGTGTAGATATTTTGTGGGAGCTATAATACTTATGTAGTGTGTAGACATTGTGTGGGTAGCTGTAATACTTATGTATTGTGTAGACATTAAGTGGGTAGCTATAATACTTATGTAGTGTGTAGACATTGTGTGGGTAGCTGTAATACTTATGTAGTGTGTAGATATTAAGTGGGTAGCTATAATACTTATGTAGTGTGTAGACATTGTGTGGGTAGCTGTAATACTTATGTAGTGTGTAGACATTGTGTGGGTAGCTGTAATACTCATGTAGTATGTAGACATTGTGTGGGTAGCTGTAATACTTATGTAGTGTGTAGACATTGTGTGGGCAGCTGTAATACTTATGTAAGGTGTAGACATTTTGTGGGCAGTTGTAATACTTATGTAATGTGTAGATATTGTGTCGGCAGTTGTAATACATAAGTAATGTGTAGACATTGTGTCGGCAGTTGTAATACTTATGTAATGTGTAGACATTGTGTGGGCAGTTGTAATACTTATGTAATGTGTAGACATTGTGTCGGCAGTTGTAATACTTATGTAGTGTGTAGACATTTTGTGGGAGCTATAATACTTATGTAGTTTGTAGTCATTGTGTGGGCAGCTGTAATACTTATGTAGTGTGTAGACATTGTGTGGGCAGCTGTAATACTTATGTAGTGTGTAGACATTGTGTGGGCAGCTGTAATACTTATGTAGTGTGTAGACATTGTGTGGGCAGCTGTAATACTTATGCAATGTGTAGACATTGTGTGGGCAGCTGTAATACTTATGTAGTGTGTAGACATTGTGTCGGCAGTTGTAATACTTATGTAGTGTGTAGACATTGTGTGGGTAGCTGTAATACTTATGTAAGGTGTAGACATTTTGTGGGCAGTTGTAATACTTATGTAATGTGTAGATATTGTGTCGGCAGTTGTAATACTTATGTAATGTGTAGATATTGTGTCGGCAGTTGTAATACTTATGTAGTATGTAGACATTTTGTGGGAGCTATAATACTTATGTAGTGTGTAGACATTGTGTGGGTAGCTGTAATACTTATGTAGTGTGTAGACATTGTGTGGGTAGCTGTAATACTTATGTAGTGTGTAGACATTGTGTGGGTAGCTGTAATACTTATGTAGTGTGTAGACATTGTGTGGGTAGCTGTAATACTTATATAGTGTGTAGACATTGTGTGGGTAGCTGTAAAACGTATTTAGTGTGTAGACATTATGTGGGCAGCTGTAATACTTATGTAGTGTGTAGACATTGTGTGGGTAGCTTTAATACTTATGTAGTGTGTAGATATTGTGTGGGTAGCTGTAAAACGTATGTAGTGTGTAGACATTGTGTAGGCAGCTGTAATGCTTATGTAATGTGTAGATATTTTGTGGGAGCTATAATACTTATGTAGTGTGTAGACATTGTGTGGGCAGCTGTAATACTTATGTAGTGTGTCGACAGTGTGTCGCAGCTGTAATACATATGTAGTGTGTAGACATTGTGTCGCCAGTTGTAATACTTATGTAGTATCTAGTCATTGTGTGGGTAGCTGTAATACTTATGTAGTGTGTAGACATTGTGTGTGCAGCTGTAATACTTATGTAGTGTGTAGACATTGTGTGGGGAGCTGTAATACTTATTTAGTGTTTAGATATTTTGTGGGAGCTATAATACTTATGTAGTGTGTAGATATTTTGTGGGAGCTATAATACTTATGTAGTGTGTAGATATTTTGTGGGAGCTATAAAACTTATGTAGTGTGTAGACATTGTGTGGGTAGCTGTAATACTTATGTATTGTGTAGACATTAAATGGGTAGCTATAATACTTATGTAGTGTGTAGACATTGTGTGGGTAGCTGTAATACTTATGTAGTGTGTAGATATTAAGTGGGTAGCTATAATACTTATGTAGTGTGTAGACATTGTGTGGGTAGCTGTAATACTTATGTAGTGTGTAGACATTGTGTGGGTAGCTGTAATACTTATGTAGTATGTAGACATTGTGTGGGTAGCTGTAATACTTATGTAGTGTGTAGACATTGTGTGGGCAGCTGTAATACTTATGTAGTGTGTAGAGATTGTGTGGGCAGCTGTAATACTTATGTAATGTGTAGACATTGTGTGGGCAGCTGTAATACTTATATAGTGTGTAGATATTGTTTGAAAAGCTATAATACTTATGTAGTGTGTAGACATTGTGTGGGCAGCTATAATACTTATGTAATGTGTAGACATTTTGTGGGAGCTATACAACTTATGTAGTGTGTAGACATTGTGTGGGCAGCTGTAATACTTATGTAGTGTGTAGACAGTGTGTCGCAGTTGTAATACATATGTAGTGTGTAGACATTGTGTCGCCAGTTGTAATACTTATGTAGTGTGTAGACATTGTGTGGGCAGCTGTAATACTTATGTAGTGTGTAGACATTGTGTCGGCAGTTGTAATACTTATGTAATGTGTAGACATTGTGTCGGCAGTTGTAATACTTATGTAATGTGTAGACATTGTGTCGGCAATTGTAATACTTATGTAATGTGTAGACATTGTGTCGGCAGTTGTAATACTTATGTAATGTGTAGACATTCTGTCGGCAGTTGTACTACTTATGTAGTGTGTAGACATTGTGTGGGAGCTATAATACTTATGTAGTGTGTAGACATTGTGTGGGCAGCTGTAATACTTATGTATTGTGTAGACATTGTGTGGGCAGCTGTAATACTTATGTAGTGTGTAGACATTTTGAGGGAGCTATAATAATTATGTAGTGTGTAGACATTGTATGGGCAGCTATAATACTTATGTAGTGTGTAGACATTGTGTGGGCAGCTGTAATACTAATGTAATGTGTAGACATTGTGTGGGCAGCTGTAATACTTATGTAGTGTGTAGACATTGTGTGGGCAGCTGTAATACTTATGTAGTGTGTAGACATTGTGTGGGCAGCTTTAATACTTATGTAGTGTGTAGACATTGTGTGGGCAGCTGTATTACTTATGTAATGTGTAGACATTGTGTGGGCAGCTGTAATACTTATATAGTGTGTAGACATTGTGTCGGCAGTTGTAATACTAATGTAGTGTGTAGACATTGTGTGGGTAGCTGTAATACTTATGTAAGGTGTAGACATTTTGTGGGCAGTTGTAATACTTATGTAATGTGTAGATATTGTGTCGGCAGTTGTAATACATAAGTAATGTGTAGACATTGTGTCGGCAATTGTAATACTTATGTAATGTGTAGACATTGTGTCGGCAGTTGTAATACTTATGTAATGTGTAGACATTGTGTCGGCAGTTGTAATACTTATGTAGTGTGTAGACATTTTGTGGGAGCTATAATACTTATGTAGTTTGTAGTCATTGTGTGGGCAGCTGTAATACTTATGTAGTGTGTAGACATTGTGTGGGCAGCTGTAATACTTATGTAGTGTGTAGACAGTGTGTCGCAGATGTAATACATATGTAGTGTGTAGACATTGTGTCGGCAGTTGTAATACTTATGTAGTGTGTAGACATTGTGTGGGAAGCTGTAATACTTATGTAGTGTGTAGACATTGTGTGGGTAGCTGTAATACTTATATAGTGTGTAGACATTGTGTGGGTAGCTGTAAAACGTATGTAGTGTGTAGACATTATGTGGGCAGCTGTAATACTTATGTAGTGTGTAGACATTGTGTGGGCAGCTGTAATACTTATGTAGTGTGTAGACATTGTGTCGGCAGTTGTAATACTTATGTAATGTGTAGACATTGTGTCGGCAGTTGTAATACTTATGTAATGTGTAGACATTGTGTCGGCAATTGTAATACTTATGTAATGTGTAGACATTGTGTCGGCAGTTGTAATACTTATGTAATGTGTAGACATTCTGTTGGCAGTTGTACTACTTATGTAGTGTGTAGACATTGTGTGGGAGCTATAATACTTATGTAGTGTGTAGACATTGTGTGGGCAGCTGTAATACTTATGTATTGTGTAGACATTGTGTGGGCAGCTGTAATACATATGTAGTGTGTAGACATTTTGAGGGAGCTATAATAATTATGTAGTGTGTAGACATTGTATGGGCAGCTATAATACTTATGTAGTGTGTAGACATTGTGTGGGCAGCTGTAATACTAATGTAATGTGTAGACATTGTGTGAGCAGCTGTAATACTTATGTAGTGTTTAGACATTGTGTGGGCAGCTGTAATACTTATGTAGTGTGTAGACATCGTGTGGGCAGCTGTAATACTTATGTAGTGTGTAGACATTGTGTGGGCAGCTGTAATACTTATGTAATGTGTAGACATTGTGTGGGCAGCTGTAATACTTATGTAGTGTGTAGACATTGTGTCGGCAGTTGTAATACTTATGTAGTGTGTAGACATTGTGTGGGTAGCTGTAATACTTATGTAAGGTGTAGACATTTTGTGGGCAGTTGTAATACTTATGTAATGTGTAGATATTGTGTCGGCAGTTGTAACACATAAGTAAAGTGTAGACATTGTGTCGGCAGTTGTAATACTTATGTAATGTGTAGACATTGTGTCGGCAGTTGTAATACTTATGTAGTGTGTAGACATTGTGTAGGCAGCTGTAATGCTTATGTAATGTGTAGATATTTTGTGGGAGCTATAATACTTATGTAGTGTGTAGACATTGTGTGGGCAGCTGTAATACTTATGTAGTGTGTAGACAGTGTGTCGCAGCTGTAATACATATGTAGTGTGTAGACATTGTGTCGCCAGTTGTAATACTTATGTAGTATGTAGTCATTGTGTGGGTAGCTGTAATACTTATGTAGTGTGTAGACATTGTGTGTGCAGCTGTAATACTTATGTAGTGTGTAGACATTGTGTGGGGAGCTGTAATACTTATTTAGTGTTTAGACATTTTGTGGGAGCTATAATACGTATGTAGTGTGTAGATATTTTGTGGGAGCTATAATACTTATGTAGTGTGTAGACATTTTGTGGGAGCTATAATACTTATGTAGTGTGTAGACATTGTGTGGGTAGCTGTAATACTTATGTATTGTGTAGACATTAAGTGGGTAGCTATAATACTTATGTAGTGTGTAGACATTGTGTGGGTAGCTGTAATACTTATGTAGTGTGTAGATATTAAGTGGGTAGCTATAATACTTATGTAGTGTGTAGACATTGTGTGGGCAGCTGTAATACTAATGTAATGTGTAGACATTGTGTGGGCAGCTGTAATACTTATGTAGTGTGTAGACATTGTGTGGGCAGCTGTAATACTTATGTAGTGTGTAGACATTGTGTGGGCAGCTTTAATACTTATGTAGTGTGTAGACATTGTGTGGGCAGCTGTATTACTTATGTAATGTGTAGACATTGTGTGGGCAGCTGTAATACTTATATAGTGTGTAGACATTGTGTCGGCAGTTGTAATACTAATGTAGTGTGTAGACATTGTGTGGGTAGCTGTAATACTTATGTAAGGTGTAGACATTTTGTGGGCAGTTGTAATACTTATGTAATGTGTAGATATTGTGTCGGCAGTTGTAATACATAAGTAATGTGTAGACATTGTGTCGGCAATTGTAATACTTATGTAATGTGTAGACATTGTGTCGGCAGTTGTAATACTTATGTAATGTGTAGACATTGTGTCGGCAGTTGTAATACTTATGTAGTGTGTAGACATTTTGTGGGAGCTATAATACTTATGTAGTTTGTAGTCATTGTGTGGGCAGCTGTAATACTTATGTAGTGTGTAGACATTGTGTGGGCAGCTGTAATACTTATGTAGTGTGTAGACAGTGTGTCGCAGATGTAATACATATGTAGTGTGTAGACATTGTGTCGGCAGTTGTAATACTTATGTAGTGTGTAGACATTGTGTGGGAAGCTGTAATACTTATGTAGTGTGTAGACATTGTGTGGGTAGCTGTAATACTTATATAGTGTGTAGACATTGTGTGGGTAGCTGTAAAACGTATGTAGTGTGTAGACATTATGTGGGCAGCTGTAATACTTATGTAGTGTGTAGACATTGTGTGGGCAGCTGTAATACTTATGTAGTGTGTAGACATTGTGTCGGCAGTTGTAATACTTATGTAATGTGTAGACATTGTGTCGGCAGTTGTAATACTTATGTAATGTGTAGACATTGTGTCGGCAATTGTAATACTTATGTAATGTGTAGACATTGTGTCGGCAGTTGTAATACTTATGTAATGTGTAGACATTCTGTTGGCAGTTGTACTACTTATGTAGTGTGTAGACATTGTGTGGGAGCTATAATACTTATGTAGTGTGTAGACATTGTGTGGGCAGCTGTAATACTTATGTATTGTGTAGACATTGTGTGGGCAGCTGTAATACATATGTAGTGTGTAGACATTTTGAGGGAGCTATAATAATTATGTAGTGTGTAGACATTGTATGGGCAGCTATAATACTTATGTAGTGTGTAGACATTGTGTGGGCAGCTGTAATACTAATGTAATGTGTAGACATTGTGTGAGCAGCTGTAATACTTATGTAGTGTTTAGACATTGTGTGGGCAGCTGTAATACTTATGTAGTGTGTAGACATCGTGTGGGCAGCTGTAATACTTATGTAGTGTGTAGACATTGTGTGGGCAGCTGTAATACTTATGTAATGTGTAGACATTGTGTGGGCAGCTGTAATACTTATGTAGTGTGTAGACATTGTGTCGGCAGTTGTAATACTTATGTAGTGTGTAGACATTGTGTGGGTAGCTGTAATACTTATGTAAGGTGTAGACATTTTGTGGGCAGTTGTAATACTTATGTAATGTGTAGATATTGTGTCGGCAGTTGTAACACATAAGTAAAGTGTAGACATTGTGTCGGCAGTTGTAATACTTATGTAATGTGTAGACATTGTGTCGGCAGTTGTAATACTTATGTAGTGTGTAGACATTGTGTAGGCAGCTGTAATGCTTATGTAATGTGTAGATATTTTGTGGGAGCTATAATACTTATGTAGTGTGTAGACATTGTGTGGGCAGCTGTAATACTTATGTAGTGTGTAGACAGTGTGTCGCAGCTGTAATACATATGTAGTGTGTAGACATTGTGTCGCCAGTTGTAATACTTATGTAGTATGTAGTCATTGTGTGGGTAGCTGTAATACTTATGTAGTGTGTAGACATTGTGTGTGCAGCTGTAATACTTATGTAGTGTGTAGACATTGTGTGGGGAGCTGTAATACTTATTTAGTGTTTAGACATTTTGTGGGAGCTATAATACGTATGTAGTGTGTAGATATTTTGTGGGAGCTATAATACTTATGTAGTGTGTAGACATTTTGTGGGAGCTATAATACTTATGTAGTGTGTAGACATTGTGTGGGTAGCTGTAATACTTATGTATTGTGTAGACATTAAGTGGGTAGCTATAATACTTATGTAGTGTGTAGACATTGTGTGGGTAGCTGTAATACTTATGTAGTGTGTAGATATTAAGTGGGTAGCTATAATACTTATGTAGTGTGTAGACATTGTGTGGGTAGCTGTAATACTTATGTAGTGTGTAGACATTGTGTGGGTAGCTGTAATACTTATGTAGTATGTAGACATTGTGTGGGTAGCTGTAATACTTATGTAGTGTGTAGACATTGTGTGGGCAGCTGTAATACTTATGTAGTGTGTAGAGATTGTGTGGGCAGCTGTAATACTTATGTAATGTGTAGACATTGTGTGGGCAGCTGGAATACTTATATAGTGTGTAGATATTGTGTGAAAAGCTATAATACTTATGTAGTGTGTAGACATTGTGTGGGCAGCTGTAATACTTGTATAGTGTGTAGATATTGTGTGAAAAGCTATAATACTTATGTAGTGTGTAGACATTGTGTGGGCAGCTGTAATACTTATGTAGTGTGTAGACATTGTATGGGCAGCTGTAATACTTATATAGTGTGTAGACATTGTGTGGGCAGCTGTAATACTTATGTAGTGTGTAGACAGTGTGTGGGTAGCTGTAATACTTATGTAATGTGTAGATATTTTGAGGGAGCTATACAACTTATGTAGTGTGTAGACATTGTGTGGGCAGCTGTAATACTTATGTAGTGTGTAGACAGTGTTTCGCAGTTGTAATACATATGTAGTGTGTAGACATTGTGTCGCCAGTTGTAATACTTATATAGTGTGTAGACATTGTGTGGGCAGCTGTAATACTTATGTAGTGTGTAGACATTGTGTGGGCAGCTGTAATATTGTGTAGTGTGTAGACATTGTGTATGTAGCTGTAAAACGTATGTAGTGTGTAGACATTGTGTGGGTAGCTGTAGTGCTTATGTAATGTGTAGACATTTTGTGGGAGCTATAATACTTATGTAGTGTGTAGACATTGTGTGGGCAGCTGTAATACTTATGTAGTGTGTAGACAGTGTGTCGCAGTTGTAATACATATGTAGTGTGTAGACATTGTGTCGCCAGTTGTAATACTTACGTAGTGTGTAGACATTGTGTGGGTAGCTGAAATACGTATGTAGTGTGTAGACATTGTGTGTGCATTTGTAATACTTATGTAGTGTGTAGACATTGTGTGGGCATCTGTAATACTTATTTAGTGTTTAGACATTTTGTGGGAGCTATAATACTTATGTAGTGTGTAGATATTTTGTGGGAGCTATAATACTTATGTAGTGTGTAGACATTTTGTGGGAGCTATAATACTTATGTAGTGTGTAGACATTGTGTGGGTAGCTGTAATACTTATGTATTGTGTAGACATTAAGTGGGTAGCTATAATACTTATGTAGTGTGTAGACATTGTGTGGGTAGCTGTAATACTTATGTAGTGTGTAGATATTAAGTGGGTAGCTATAATACTTATGTAGTGTGTAGACATTGTGTGGGTAGCTGTAATACTTATGTAGTGTGTAGACATTGTGTGGGTAGCTGTAATTCTTATGTAGTGTGTAGACATTGTGTGGGTAGCTGTAATACTTATGTAGTGTGTAGACATTGTGTGGGCAGCTGTAATACTTATGTACTGTGTAGAGATTGTGTGGGCAGCTTTAATACTTATGTAATGTGTAGACATTGTGTGGGCAGCTGTAATACTTATATAGTGTGTAAATATTGTGTGAAAAGGTATAATACTTATGTAGTGTGTAGACATTGTGTGGGCAGCTGTAAGACTTGTATAGTGTGTAGATATTGTGTGAAAAGCTATACTACTTATGTAGTGTGTAGACATTGTGTGGGCAGCTGTAATACTTATGTAATGTGTAGACATTGTGTGGGCAGCTGTAATACTTATATAGTGTGTAGACATTGTGTCGGCAGTTGTAATACTTATGTAGTGTGTAGACATTGTGTGGGTAGCTGTAATACTTATGTAAGGTGTAGACATTTTGTGGGCAGTTATAATACTTATGTAATGTGTAGATATTGTGTCGGCAGTTGTAATACATAAGTAATGTGTAGACATTGTGTCGGCAATTGTAATACTTATGTAATGTGTAGACATTGTGTCGGCAGTTGTAATACTTATGTAATGTGTAGACATTGTGTCGGCAGTTGTAATACTTATGTAGTGTGTAGACATTTTGTGGGAGCTATAATACTTATGTAGTTTGTAGTCATTGTGTGGGCAGCTGTAATACTTATGTAGTGTGTAGACATTGTGTGGGCAGCTGTAATACTTATGTAGTGTGTAGACAGTGTGTCGCAGATGTAATACATATGTAGTGTGTAGACATTGTGTCGGCAGTTGTAATACTTATGTAGTGTGTAGACATTGTGTGGGAAGCTGTAATACTTATGTAGTGTGTAGACATTGTGTGGGTAGCTGTAATACTTATGTAGTGTGTAGACATTGTGTGGGTAGCTGTAATACTTATATAGTGTGTAGACATTGTGTGGGTAGCTGTAAAACGTATGTAGTGTGTAGACATTATGTGGGCAGCTGTAATACTTATGTAGTGTGTAGACATTGTGTGGGCAGCTGTAATACTTATGTATTGTGTAGACATTGTGTCGGCAGTTGTAATACTTATGTAATGTGTAGACATTGTGTCGGCAGTTGTAATACTTATGTAATGTGAAGACATTGTGTCGGCAATTGTAATACTTATGTAATGTGTAGACATTGTGTCGGCAGTTGTAATACTTATGTAATGTGTAGACATTCTGTTGGCAGTTGTACTACTTATGTAGTGTGTAGACATTGTGTGGGAGCTATAATACTTATGTAGTGTGTAGACATTGTGTGGGCAGCTGTAATACTTATGTATTGTGTAGACATTGTGTGGGCAGCTGTAATACTTATGTAGTGTGTAGACATTTTGAGGGAGCTATAATAATTATATAGTGTGTAGACATTGTATGGGCAGCTATAATACTTATGTAGTGTGTAGACATTGTGTGGGCAGCTGTAATACTAATGTAATGTGTAGACATTGTGTGAGCAGCTGTAATACTTATGTAGTGTTTAGACATTGTGTGGGCAGCTGTAATACGTATGTAGTGTGTAGACATCGTGTGGGCAGCTGTAATACTTATGTAGTGTGTAGACATTGTGTGGGTAGCTGTAATACTTATGTAATGTGTAGACATTGTGTGGGCAGCTGTAATACTTATGTAGTGTGTAGACATTGTGTCGGCAGTTGTAATACTTATGTAGTGTGTAGACATTGTGTGGGTAGCTGTAATACTTATGTAAGGTGTAGACATGTTGTGAGCAGTTGTAATACTTATGTAATGTGTAGATATTGTGTCGGCAGTTGTAACACATAAGTAAAGTGTAGACATTGTGTCGGCAGTTGTAATACTTATATAATGTGTAGACATTGTGTCGGCAGTTGTAATACTTATGTAGTGTGTAGACATTGTGTAGGCAGCTGTAATGCTTATGTAATGTGTAGATATTTTGTGGGAGCTATAATACTTATGTAGTGTGTAGACATTGTGTGGGCAGCTGTAATACTTATGTAGTGTGTAGACAGTGTGTCGCAGCTGTAATACATATGTAGTGTGTAGACATTGTGTCGCCAGTTGTAATACTTATGTAGTATGTAGTCATTGTGTGGGTAGCTGTAATACTTATGTTGTGTGTAGACATTGTGTGTGCAGCTGTAATACTTATGTAGTGTGTAGACATTGTGTGGGGAGCTGTAATACTTATTTAGTGTTTAGACATTTTGTGGGAGCTATAATACGTATGTAGTGTGTAGATATTTTGTGGGAGCTATAATACTTATGTAGTGTGTAGACATTTTGTGGGAGCTATAATACTTATGTAGTGTGTAGACATTGTGTGGGTAGCTGTAATACTTATGTATTGTGTAGACATTAAGTGGGTAGCTATAATACTTATGTAGTGTGTAGACATTGTGTGGGTAGCTGTAATACTTATGTAGTGTGTAGATATTAAGTGGGTAGCTATAATACTTATGTAGTGTGTAGACATTGTGTGGGTAGCTGTAATACTTATGTAGTGTGTAGACATTGTGTGGGTAGCTGTAATTCTTATGTAGTATGTAGACATTGTGTGGGTAGCTGTAATACTTATGTAGTGTGTAGACATTGTGTGGGTAGCTGTAATACTTATATAGTGTGTAGACATTGTGTGGGTAGCTGTAAAACGTATGTAGTGTGTAGACATTATGTGGGCAGCTGTAATACTTATGTAGTGTGTAGACATTGTGTGGGCAGCTGTAATACTTATGTATTGTGTAGACATTGTGTCGGCAGTTGTAATACTTATGTAATGTGTAGACATTGTGTCGGCAGTTGTAATACTTATGTAATGTGTAGACATTGTGTCGGCAATTGTAATACTTATGTAATGTGTAGACATTGTGTCGGCAGTTGTAATACTTATGTAATGTGTAGACATTCTGTTGGCAGTTGTACTACTTATGTAGTGTGTAGACATTGTGTGGGAGCTATAATACTTATGTAGTGTGTAGACATTGTGTGGGCAGCTGTAATACTTATGTATTGTGTAGACATTGTGTGGGCAGCTGTAATACTTATGTAGTGTGTAGACATTTTGAGGGAGCTATAATAATTATATAGTGTGTAGACATTGTATGGGCAGCTGTAATACTTGTATAGTGTGTAGATATTGTGTGAAAAGCTATAATACTTATGTAGTGTGTAGACATTGTGTGGGCAGCTGCAATACTTATGTAGTGTGTAGACATTGTATGGGCAGCTGTAATACTTATATAGTGTGTAGACATTGTGTGGGCAGCTGTAATACTTATGTAGTGTGTAGACAGTGTGTGGGTAGCTGTAATACTTATGTAATGTGTAGATATTTTGAGGGAGCTATACAATTTATGTAGTGTGTAGACATTGTGTGGGCAGCTGTAATACTTATGTAGTGTGTAGACAGTGTTTCGCAGTTGTAATACATATGTAGTGTGTAGACATTGTGTCGATAGTTGTAATACTTATGTAATGTGTAGACATTGTGTGGGCAGCTGGAATACTTATATAGTGTGTAGATATTGTGTGAAAAGCTATAATACTTATGTAGTGTGTAGACATTGTGTGGGCAGCTGTAATACTTGTATAGTGTGTAGATATTGTGTGAAAAGCTATAATACTTATGTAGTGTGTAGACATTGTGTGGGCAGCTGTAATACTTCTGTAGTGTGTAGACATTGTATGGGCAGCTGTAATACTTATATAGTGTGTAGACATTGTGTGGGCAGCTGTAATACTTATGTAGTGTGTAGACAGTGTGTGGGTAGCTGTAATACTTATGTAATGTGTAGATATTTTGAGGGAGCTATACAACTTATGTAGTGTGTAGACATTGTGTGGGCAGCTGTAATACTTATGTAGTGTGTAGACAGTGTTTCGCAGTTGTAATACATATGTAGTGTGTAGACATTGTGTCGCCAGTTGTAATACTTATGTAGTGTGTAGACATTGTGTGGGCAGCTGTAATACTTATGTAGTGTGTAGACATTGTGTGGGCAGCTGTAATATTGTGTAGTGTGTAGACATTGTGTATGTAGCTGTAAAACGTATGTAGTGTGTAGACATTGTGTGGGTAGCTGTAGTGCTTATGTAATGTGTAGACATTTTGTGGGAGCTATAATACTTATGTAGTGTGTAGACATTGTGTGGGCAGCTGTAATACTTATGTAGTGTGTAGACAGTGTGTCGCAGTTGTAATACATATGTAGTGTGTAGACATTGTGTCGCCAGTTGTAATACTTACGTAGTGTGTAGACATTGTGTGGGTAGCTGAAATACGTATGTAGTGTGTAGACATTGTGTGTGCATTTGTAATACTTATGTAGTGTGTAGACATTGTGTGGGCATCTGTAATACTTATTTAGTGTTTAGACATTTTGTGGGAGCTATAATACTTATGTAGTGTGTAGATATTTTGTGGGAGCTATAATACTTATGTAGTGTGTAGACATTTTGTGGGAGCTATAATACTTATGTAGTGTGTAGACATTGTGTGGGTAGCTGTAATACTTATGTATTGTGTAGACATTAAGTGGGTAGCTATAATACTTATGTAGTGTGTAGACATTGTGTGGGTAGCTGTAATACTTATGTAGTGTGTAGATATTAAGTGGGTAGCTATAATACTTATGTAGTGTGTAGACATTGTGTGGGTAGCTGTAATACTTATGTAGTGTGTAGACATTGTGTGGGTAGCTGTAATTCTTATGTAGTGTGTAGACATTGTGTGGGTAGCTGTAATACTTATGTAGTGTGTAGACATTGTGTGGGCAGCTGTAATACTTATGTACTGTGTAGAGATTGTGTGGGCAGCTTTAATACTTATGTAATGTGTAGACATTGTGTGGGCAGCTGTAATACTTATATAGTGTGTAAATATTGTGTGAAAAGGTATAATAATTATGTAGTGTGTAGACATTGTGTGGGCAGCTGTAAGACTTGTATAGTGTGTAGATATTGTGTGAAAAGCTATACTACTTATGTAGTGTGTAGACATTGTGTGGGCAGCTGTAATACTTATGTAATGTGTAGACATTGTGTGGGCAGCTGTAATACTTATATAGTGTGTAGACATTGTGTCGGCAGTTGTAATACTTATGTAGTGTGTAGACATTGTGTGGGTAGCTGTAATACTTATGTAAGGTGTAGACATTTTGTGGGCAGTTGTAATACTTATGTAATGTGTAGATATTGTGTCGGCAGTTGTAATACATAAGTAATGTGTAGACATTGTGTCGGCAATTGTAATACTTATGTAATTTTTAGACATTGTGTCGGCAGTTGTAATACTTATGTAATGTGTAGACATTGTGTCGGCAGTTGTAATACTTATGTAGTGTGTAGACATTTTGTGGGAGCTATAATACTTATGTAGTTTGTAGTCATTGTGTGGGCAGCTGTAATACTTATGTAGTGTGTAGACATTGTGTGGGCAGCTGTAATACTTATGTAGTGTGTAGACAGTGTGTCGCAGATGTAATACATATGTAGTGTGTAGACATTGTGTCGGCAGTTGTAATACTTATGTAGTGTGTAGACATTGTGTGGGAAGCTGTAATACTTATGTAGTGTGTAGACATTGTGTGGGTAGCTGTAATACTTATGTAGTGTGTAGACATTGTGTGGGCAGCTGTAATACTTATGTAGTGTGTAGACATTGTGTGGGTAGCTGTAAAACGTATGTAGTGTGTAGACATTATGTGGGCAGCTGTAATACTTATGTAGTGTGTAGACATTGTGTGGGCAGCTGTAATACTTATGTATTGTGTAGACATTGTGTCGGCAGTTGTAATACTTATGTAATGTGTAGACATTGTGTCGGCAGTTGTAATACTTATGTAATGTGTAGACATTGTGTCGGCAATTGTAATACTTATGTAATGTGTAGACATTGTGTCGGCAGTTGTAATACTTATGTAATGTGTAGACATTCTGTTGGCAGTTGTACTACTTATGTAGTGTGTAGACATTGTGTGGGAGCTATAATACTTATGTAGTGTGTAGACATTGTGTGGGCAGCTGTAATACTTATGTATTGTGTAGACATTGTGTGGGCAGCTGTAATACTTATGTAGTGTGTAGACATTTTGAGGGAGCTATAATAATTATATAGTGTGTAGACATTGTATGGGCAGCTATAATATTTATGTAGTGTGTAGACATTGTGTTGGCAGCTGTAATACTAATGTAATGTGTAGACATTGTGTGAGCAGCTGTAATACTTATGTAGTGTTTAGACATTGTGTGGGCAGCTGTAATACTTATGTAGTGTGTAGACATCGTGTGGGCAGCTGTAATACTTATGTAGTGTGTAGACATTGTGTGGGTAGCTGTAATACTTATGTAATGTGTAGACATTGTGTGGGCAGCTGTAATACTTATGTAGTGTGTAGACATTGTGTCGGCAGTTGTAATACTTATGTAGTGTGTAGACATTGTGTGGGTAGCTGTAATACTTATGTAGTGTGTAGACATTGTGTGGGCAGCTGTAATACTTATGTACTGTGTAGAGATTGTGTGGGCAGCTTTAATACTTATGTAATGTGTAGACATTGTGTGGGCAGCTGTAATACTTATATAGTGTGTAAATATTGTGTGGAAAGGTATAATACTTATGTAGTGTGTAGACATTGTGTGGGCAGCTGTAAGACTTGTATAGTGTGTAGATATTGTGTGAAAAGCTATACTACTTATGTAGTGTGTAGACATTGTGTGGGCAGCTGTAATACTTATGTAATGTGTAGACATTGTGTGGGCAGCTGTAATACTTATATAGTGTGTAGACATTGTGTCGGCAGTTGTAATACTTATGTAGTGTGTAGACATTGTGTGGGTAGCTGTAATACTTATGTGAGGTGTAGACATTTTGTGGGCAGTTGTAATACTTATGTAATGTGTAGATATTGTGTCGGCAGTTGTAATACATAAGTAATGTGTAGACATTGTGTCGGCAATTGTAATACTTATGTAATGTGTAGACATTGTGTCGGCAGTTGTAATACTTATGTAATGTGTAGACATTGTGTCGGCAGTTGTAATACTTATGTAGTGTGTAGACATTTTGTGGGAGCTATAATACTTATGTAGTTTGTAGTCATTGTGTGGGCAGCTGTAATACTTATGTAGTGTGTAGACATTGTGTGGGCAGCTGTAATACTTATGTAGTGTGTAGACAGTGTGTCGCAGATGTAATACATATGTAGTGTGTAGACATTGTGTCGGCAGTTGTAATACTTATGTAGTGTGTAGACATTGTGTGGGTAGCTGTAAAACGTATGTAGTGTGTAGACATTATGTGGGCAGCTGTAATACTTATGTAGTGTGTAGACATTGTGTGGGCAGTTGTAATACTTATGTAATGTGTAGACATTGTGTCGGCAGTTGTAATACTTATGTAATTTGTAGACATTGTGTCGGCAATTGTAATACTTATGTAATGTGTAGACATTGTGTTGGCAGTTGTAATACTTATGTAATGTGTAGACATTCTGTTGGCAGTTGAACTACTTATGTAGTGTGTAGACATTGTGTGGGAGCTATAATACTTATGTAGTGTGTAGACATTGTGTGGGCAGCTGTAATACTTATGTATTGTGTAGACATTGTGTGGGCAGCTGTAATACTTATGTAGTGTGTAGACATTTTGAGGGAGCTATAATAATTATATAGTGTGTAGACATTGTATGGGCAGCTATAATATTTATGTAGTGTGTAGACATTGTGTGGGCAGCTGTAATACTAATGTAATGTGTAGACATTGTGTAAGCAGCTGTAATACTTATGTAGTGTTTAGACATTGTGTGGGCAGCTGTAATACTTATGTAGTGTGTAGACATCGTGTGGGCAGCTGTAATACTTATGTAGTGTGTAGACATTGTGTGGGTAGCTGTAATACTTATGTAATGTGTAGACATTGTGTGGGCAGCTGTAATACTTATGTAGTGTGTAGACATTGTGTCGGCAGTTGTAATACTTATGTAGTTTGTAGACATTGTGTGGGTAGCTGTAATACTTATGTAAGGTGTAGACATTTTGTGAGCAGTTGTAATACTTATGTAATGTGTAGATATTGTGTCGGCAGTTGTAACACATAAGTAAAGTGTAGACATTGTGTCGGCAGTTGTAATACTTATGTAATGTGTAGACATTGTGTCGGCAGTTGTAATACTTATGTAGTGTGTAGACATTGTGTAGGCAGCTGTAATGCTTATGTAATGTGTAGATATTTTGTGGGAGCTATAATACTTATGTAGTGTGTAGACATTGTGTGGGCAGCTGTAATACTTATGTAGTGTGTGGACAGTGTGTCGCAGCTGTAACACATATGTAGTGTGTAGACATTGTGTCGCCAGTTGTAATACTTATGTAGTATGTAGTCATTGTGTGGGTAGCTGTAATACTTATGTTGTGTGTAGACATTGTGTGTGCAGCTGTAATACTTATGTAGTGTGTAGACATTGTGTGGGGAGCTGTAATACTTATTTAGTGTTTAGACATTTTGTGGGAGCTATAATACGTATGTAGTGTGTAGATATTTTGTGGGAGCTATAATACTTATGTAGTGTGTAGACATTTTGTGGGAGCTATAATACTTATGTAGTGTGTAGACATTGTGTGGGTAGCTGTAATACTTATGTATTGTGTAGACATTAAGTGGGTAGCTATAATACTTATGTAGTGTGTAGACATTGTGTGGGTAGCTGTAATACTTATGTAGTGTGTAGATATTAAGTGGGTAGCTATAATACTTATGTAGTGTGTAGACATTGTGTGGGTAGCTGTAATACTTATGTAGTGTGTAGACATTGTGTGGGTAGCTGTAATTCTTATGTAGTATGTAGACATTGTGTGGGTAGCTGTAATACTTATGTAGTGTGTAGACATTGTGTGGGCAGCTGTAATACTTATGTAGTGTGTAGAGATTGTGTGGGCAGCTGTAATACTTATGTAATGTGTAGACATTGTGTGGGCAGCTGGAATACTTATATAGTGTGTAGATATTGTGTGAAAAGCTATAATACTTATGTAGTGTGTAGACATTGTGTGGGCAGCTGTAATACTTGTATAGTGTGTAGATATTGTGTGAAAAGCTATAATACTTATGTAGTGTGTAGACATTGTGTGGGCAGCTGTAATACTTATGTAGTGTGTAGACATTGTATGGGCAGCTGTAATACTTATATAGTGTGTAGACATTGTGTGGGCAGCTGTAATACTCATGTAGTGTGTAGACAGTGTGTGGGTAGCTGTAATACTTATGTAATGTGTAGATATTTTGAGGGAGCTATACAACTTATGTAGTGTGTAGACATTGTGTGGGCAGCTGTAATACTTATGTAGTGTGTAGACAGTGTTTCGCAGTTGTAATACATATGTAGTGTGTAGACATTGTGTCGCCAGTTGTAATACTTATGTAGTGTGTAGACATTGTGTGGGCAGCTGTAATACTTATGTAGTGTGTAGACATTGTGTGGGCAGCTGTAATATTGTGTAGTGTGTAGACATTGTGTATGTAGCTGTAAAACGTATGTAGTGTGTAGACATTGTGTGGGTAGCTGTAGTGCTTATGTAATGTGTAGACATTTTGTGGGAGCTATAATACTTATGTAGTGTGTAGACATTGTGTGGGCAGCTGTAATACTTATGTAGTGTGTAGACATTGTGTCGCAGTTGTAATACATATGTAGTGTGTAGACATTGTGTCGCCAGTTGTAATACTTATGTAGTGTGTAGACATTGTGTGGGTAGCTGAAATACGTATGTAGTGTGTAGACATTGTGTGTGCATTTGTAATACTTATGTAGTGTGTAGACATTGTGTGGGCATCTGTAATACTTATTTAGTGTTTAGACATTTTGTGGGAGCTATAATACTTATGTAGTGTGTAGATATTTTGTGGGAGCTATAATACTTATGTAGTGTGTAGACATTTTGTGGGAGCTATAATACTTATGTAGTGTGTAGACATTGTGTGGGTAGCTGTAATACTTATGTATTGTGTAGACATTAAGTGGGTAGCTATAATACTTATGTAGTGTGTAGACATTGTGTGGGTAGCTGTAATACTTATGTAGTGTGTAGATATTAAGTGGGTAGCTATAATACTTATGTAGTGTGTAGACATTGTGTGGGTAGCTGTAATAATTATGTAGTGTGTAGACATTGTGTGGGTAGCTGTAATTCTTATGTAGTGTGTAGACATTGTGTGGGTAGCTGTAATACTTATGTAGTGTGTAGACATTGTGTGGGCAGCTGTACTACTTATGTACTGTGTAGAGATTGTGTGGGCAGCTTTAATACTTATGTAATGTGTAGACATTGTGTGGGCAGCTGTAATACTTATATAGTGTGTAAATATTGTGTGAAAAGGTATAATACTTATGTAGTGTGTAGACATTGTGTGGGCAGCTGTAAGACTTGTATAGTGTGTAGATATTGTGTGAAAAGCTATACTACTTATGTAGTGTGTAGACATTGTGTGGGCAGCTGTAATACTTATGTAGTATGTAGACATTGTGTGGGCAGCTGTAATACTTATTTAGTGTGTAGACATTGTGTGGGCAGCTGTAATACTTATGTAGTGTGTAGACAGTGTGTGGGTAGCTGTAATACTTATGTAGTGTGTAGACATCGTGTGGGCAGCTGTAATACTTATGTAGTGTGTAGACATTGTGTGGGCAGCTGTAATACTTATGTAATGTGTAGACATTGTGTGGGCAGCTGTAATACTTATGTAGTGTGTAGACAATGTGTCGGCAGTTGTAATACTTATGTAGTGTGTAGACATTGTGTGGGTAGCTGTAATACTTATGAAAGGTGTAGACATTTTGTGGGCAGTTGTAATACTTATGTAATGTGTAGATATTGTGTCGGCAGTTGTAATACATAAGTAAAGTGTAGACATTGTGTCGGCAGTTGTAATACTTATGTAATGTGTAGACATTGTGTCGGCAGTTGTAATACTTATGTAGTGTGTAGACATTGTGTAGGCAGCTGTAATGCTTATGTAATGTGTAGATATTTTGTGGGAGCTATAATACTTATGTAGTGTGTAGATATTTTGTGGGAGCTATAATACTTATGTAGTGTGTAGACATTTTGTGGGAGCTATAATACTTATGTAGTGTGTAGACATTGTGTGGGTAGCTGTAATACTTATGTATTGTGTAGACATTAAGTGGGTAGCTATAATACTTATGTAGTGTGTAGACATTGTGTGGGTAGCTGTAATACTTATGTAGTGTGTAGATATTAAGTGGGTAGCTATAATACTTATGTAGTGTGTAGACATTGTGTGGGTAGCTGTAATAATTATGTAGTGTGTAGACATTGTGTGGGTAGCTGTAATTCTTATGTAGTGTGTAGACATTGTGTGGGTAGCTGTAATACTTATGTAGTGTGTAGACATTGTGTGGGCAGCTGTACTACTTATGTACTGTGTAGAGATTGTGTGGGCAGCTTTAATACTTATGTAATGTGTAGACATTGTGTGGGCAGCTGTAATACTTATATAGTGTGTAAATATTGTGTGAAAAGGTATAATACTTATGTAGTGTGTAGACATTGTGTGGGCAGCTGTAAGACTTGTATAGTGTGTAGATATTGTGTGAAAAGCT
This sequence comes from Cepaea hortensis, assembly GCA_963921405.1. Lineage (NCBI taxonomy): Eukaryota > Metazoa > Mollusca > Gastropoda > Stylommatophora > Helicidae > Cepaea > Cepaea hortensis. The sequence goes on from OY992890.1 coordinate 100,586,007, forward strand.
ATACTACTTATGTAGTGTGTAGACATTGTGTGGGCAGCTGTAATACTTATGTAGTATGTAGACATTGTGTGGGCAGCTGTAATACTTATTTAGTGTGTAGACATTGTGTGGGCAGCTGTAATACTTATGTAGTGTGTAGACAGTGTGTGGGTAGCTGTAATACTTATGTAGTGTGTAGACATCGTGTGGGCAGCTGTAATACTTATGTAGTGTGTAGACATTGTGTGGGTAGCTGTAATAATTATGTAGTGTGTAGACATTGTGTGGGTAGCTGTAATTCTTATGTAGTGTGTAGACATTGTGTGGGTAGCTGTAATACTTATGTAGTGTGTAGACATTGTGTGGGCAGCTGTACTACTTATGTACTGTGTAGAGATTGTGTGGGCAGCTTTAATACTTATGTAATGTGTAGACATTGTGTGGGCAGCTGTAATACTTATATAGTGTGTAAATATTGTGTGAAAAGGTATAATACTTATGTAGTGTGTAGACATTGTGTGGGCAGCTGTAAGACATGTATAGTGTGTAGATATTGTGTGAAAAGCTATACTACTTATGTAGTGTGTAGACATTGTGTGGGCAGCTGTAATACTTATGTAGTATGTAGAGATTGTGTGGGCAGCTGTAATACTTATTGATTGTGTAGACATTGTGTGGGCAGCTGTAATACTTATGTAGTGTGTAGACAGTGTGTGGGTAGCTGTAATACTTATGTAGTGTGTAGACATCGTGTGGGCAGCTGTAATACTTATGTAGTGTGTAGACATTGTGTGGGCAGCTGTAATACTTATGTAATGTGTAGACATTGTGTGGGCAGCTGTAATACTTATGTAGTGTGTAGACAATGTGTCGGCAGTTGTAATACTTATGTAGTGTGTAGACATTGTGTGGGTAGCTGTAATACTTATGAAAGGTGTAGACATTTTGTGGGCAGTTGTAATACTTATGTAATGTGTAGATATTGTGTCGGCAGTTGTAATACATAAGTAAAGTGTAGACATTGTGTCGGCAGTTGTAATACTTATGTAATGTGTAGACATTGTGTCGGCAGTTGTAATACTTATGTAGTGTGTAGACATTGTGTAGGCAGCTGTAATGCTTATGTAATGTGTAGATATTTTGTGGGAGCTATAATACTTATGTAGTGTGTAGACATTGTGTGGGCAGCTGTAATACTTATGTAGTGTGTAGACAGTGTGTCGCAGCTGTAATACTTATGTAGTGTGTAGACATTGTGTCGGCAGTTGTAATACTTATGTAGTGTGTAGACATTGTGTGGGTAGCTGTAATACTTATGTAAGGTGTAGACATTTTGTGGGCAGTTGTAATACTTATGTAATGTGTAGATATTGTGTCGGCAGTTGTAATACATAAGTAAAGTGTAGACATTGTGTCGGCAGTTGTAATACTTATGTAATGTGTAGACATTGTGTCGGCAGTTGTAATACTTATGTAGTGTGTAGACATTGTGTAGGCAGCTGTAATGCTTATGTAATGTGTAGATATTTTGTGGGAGCTATAATACTTATGTAGTGTGTAGACATTGTGTGGGTAGCTGTAATACTTATGTAGTGTGTAGACATTGTGTGGGTAGCTGTAATTCTTATGTAGTGTGTAGACATTGTGTGGGTAGCTGTAATACTTATGTAGTGTGTAGACATTGTGTGGGCAGCTGTAATACTTATGTACTGTGTAGAGATTGTGTGGGCAGCTTTAATACTTATGTAATGTGTAGACATTGTGTGGGCAGCTGTAATACTTATATAGTGTGTAAATATTGTGTGAAAAGGTATAATACTTATGTAGTGTGTAGACATTGTGTGGGCAGCTGTAAGACTTGTATAGTGTGTAGATATTGTGTGAAAAGCTATACTACTTATGTAGTGTGTAGACATTGTGTGGGCAGCTGTAATACTTATGTAATGTGTAGACATTGTGTGGGCAGCTGTAATACTTATATAGTGTGTAGACATTGTGTCGGCAGTTGTAATACTTATGTAGTGTGTAGACATTGTGTGGGTAGCTGTAATACTTATGTAAGGTGTAGACATTTTGTGGGCAGTTATAATACTTATGTAATGTGTAGATATTGTGTCGGCAGTTGTAATACATAAGTAATGTGTAGACATTGTGTCGGCAATTGTAATACTTATGTAATGTGTAGACATTGTGTCGGCAGTTGTAATACTTATGTAATGTGTAGACATTGTGTCGGCAGTTGTAATACTTATGTAGTGTGTAGACATTTTGTGGGAGCTATAATACTTATGTAGTTTGTAGTCATTGTGTGGGCAGCTGTAATACTTATGTAGTGTGTAGACATTGTGTGGGCAGCTGTAATACTTATGTAGTGTGTAGACAGTGTGTCGCAGATGTAATACATATGTAGTGTGTAGACATTGTGTCGGCAGTTGTAATACTTATGTAGTGTGTAGACATTGTGTGGGAAGCTGTAATACTTATGTAGTGTGTAGACATTGTGTGGGTAGCTGTAATACTTATGTAGTGTGTAGACATTGTGTGGGTAGCTGTAATACTTATATAGTGTGTAGACATTGTGTGGGTAGCTGTAAAACGTATGTAGTGTGTAGACATTATGTGGGCAGCTGTAATACTTATGTAGTGTGTAGACATTGTGTGGGCAGCTGTAATACTTATGTATTGTGTAGACATTGTGTCGGCAGTTGTAATACTTATGTAATGTGTAGACATTGTGTCGGCAGTTGTAATACTTATGTAATGTGAAGACATTGTGTCGGCAATTGTAATACTTATGTAATGTGTAGACATTGTGTCGGCAGTTGTAATACTTATGTAATGTGTAGACATTCTGTTGGCAGTTGTACTACTTATGTAGTGTGTAGACATTGTGTGGGAGCTATAATACTTATGTAGTGTGTAGACATTGTGTGGGCAGCTGTAATACTTATGTATTGTGTAGACATTGTGTGGGCAGCTGTAATACTTATGTAGTGTGTAGACATTTTGAGGGAGCTATAATAATTATATAGTGTGTAGACATTGTATGGGCAGCTATAATACTTATGTAGTGTGTAGACATTGTGTGGGCAGCTGTAATACTAATGTAATGTGTAGACATTGTGTGAGCAGCTGTAATACTTATGTAGTGTTTAGACATTGTGTGGGCAGCTGTAATACGTATGTAGTGTGTAGACATCGTGTGGGCAGCTGTAATACTTATGTAGTGTGTAGACATTGTGTGGGTAGCTGTAATACTTATGTAATGTGTAGACATTGTGTGGGCAGCTGTAATACTTATGTAGTGTGTAGACATTGTGTCGGCAGTTGTAATACTTATGTAGTGTGTAGACATTGTGTGGGTAGCTGTAATACTTATGTAAGGTGTAGACATGTTGTGAGCAGTTGTAATACTTATGTAATGTGTAGATATTGTGTCGGCAGTTGTAACACATAAGTAAAGTGTAGACATTGTGTCGGCAGTTGTAATACTTATATAATGTGTAGACATTGTGTCGGCAGTTGTAATACTTATGTAGTGTGTAGACATTGTGTAGGCAGCTGTAATGCTTATGTAATGTGTAGATATTTTGTGGGAGCTATAATACTTATGTAGTGTGTAGACATTGTGTGGGCAGCTGTAATACTTATGTAGTGTGTAGACAGTGTGTCGCAGCTGTAATACATATGTAGTGTGTAGACATTGTGTCGCCAGTTGTAATACTTATGTAGTATGTAGTCATTGTGTGGGTAGCTGTAATACTTATGTTGTGTGTAGACATTGTGTGTGCAGCTGTAATACTTATGTAGTGTGTAGACATTGTGTGGGGAGCTGTAATACTTATTTAGTGTTTAGACATTTTGTGGGAGCTATAATACGTATGTAGTGTGTAGATATTTTGTGGGAGCTATAATACTTATGTAGTGTGTAGACATTTTGTGGGAGCTATAATACTTATGTAGTGTGTAGACATTGTGTGGGTAGCTGTAATACTTATGTATTGTGTAGACATTAAGTGGGTAGCTATAATACTTATGTAGTGTGTAGACATTGTGTGGGTAGCTGTAATACTTATGTAGTGTGTAGATATTAAGTGGGTAGCTATAATACTTATGTAGTGTGTAGACATTGTGTGGGTAGCTGTAATACTTATGTAGTGTGTAGACATTGTGTGGGTAGCTGTAATTCTTATGTAGTATGTAGACATTGTGTGGGTAGCTGTAATACTTATGTAGTGTGTAGACATTGTGTGGGTAGCTGTAATACTTATATAGTGTGTAGACATTGTGTGGGTAGCTGTAAAACGTATGTAGTGTGTAGACATTATGTGGGCAGCTGTAATACTTATGTAGTGTGTAGACATTGTGTGGGCAGCTGTAATACTTATGTATTGTGTAGACATTGTGTCGGCAGTTGTAATACTTATGTAATGTGTAGACATTGTGTCGGCAGTTGTAATACTTATGTAATGTGTAGACATTGTGTCGGCAATTGTAATACTTATGTAATGTGTAGACATTGTGTCGGCAGTTGTAATACTTATGTAATGTGTAGACATTCTGTTGGCAGTTGTACTACTTATGTAGTGTGTAGACATTGTGTGGGAGCTATAATACTTATGTAGTGTGTAGACATTGTGTGGGCAGCTGTAATACTTATGTATTGTGTAGACATTGTGTGGGCAGCTGTAATACTTATGTAGTGTGTAGACATTTTGAGGGAGCTATAATAATTATATAGTGTGTAGACATTGTATGGGCAGCTGGAATACTTATATAGTGTGTAGATATTGTGTGAAAAGCTATAATACTTATGTAGTGTGTAGACATTGTGTGGGCAGCTGTAATACTTGTATAGTGTGTAGATATTGTGTGAAAAGCTATAATACTTATGTAGTGTGTAGACATTGTGTGGGCAGCTGTAATACTTATGTAGTGTGTAGACATTGTATGGGCAGCTGTAATACTTATATAGTGTGTAGACATTGTGTGGGCAGCTGTAATACTTATGTAGTGTGTAGACAGTGTGTGGGTAGCTGTAATACTTATGTAATGTGTAGATATTTTGAGGGAGCTATACAATTTATGTAGTGTGTAGACATTGTGTGGGCAGCTGTAATACTTATGTAGTGTGTAGACAGTGTTTCGCAGTTGTAATACATATGTAGTGTGTAGACATTGTGTCGATAGTTGTAATACTTATGTAATGTGTAGACATTGTGTGGGCAGCTGGAATACTTATATAGTGTGTAGATATTGTGTGAAAAGCTATAATACTTATGTAGTGTGTAGACATTGTGTGGGCAGCTGTAATACTTGTATAGTGTGTAGATATTGTGTGAAAAGCTATAATACTTATGTAGTGTGTAGACATTGTGTGGGCAGCTGTAATACTTCTGTAGTGTGTAGACATTGTATGGGCAGCTGTAATACTTATATAGTGTGTAGACATTGTGTGGGCAGCTGTAATACTTATGTAGTGTGTAGACAGTGTGTGGGTAGCTGTAATACTTATGTAATGTGTAGATATTTTGAGGGAGCTATACAACTTATGTAGTGTGTAGACATTGTGTGGGCAGCTGTAATACTTATGTAGTGTGTAGACAGTGTTTCGCAGTTGTAATACATATGTAGTGTGTAGACATTGTGTCGCCAGTTGTAATACTTATGTAGTGTGTAGACATTGTGTGGGCAGCTGTAATACTTATGTAGTGTGTAGACATTGTGTGGGCAGCTGTAATATTGTGTAGTGTGTAGACATTGTGTATGTAGCTGTAAAACGTATGTAGTGTGTAGACATTGTGTGGGTAGCTGTAGTGCTTATGTAATGTGTAGACATTTTGTGGGAGCTATAATACTTATGTAGTGTGTAGACATTGTGTGGGCAGCTGTAATACTTATGTAGTGTGTAGACAGTGTGTCGCAGTTGTAATACATATGTAGTGTGTAGACATTGTGTCGCCAGTTGTAATACTTACGTAGTGTGTAGACATTGTGTGGGTAGCTGAAATACGTATGTAGTGTGTAGACATTGTGTGTGCATTTGTAATACTTATGTAGTGTGTAGACATTGTGTGGGCATCTGTAATACTTATTTAGTGTTTAGACATTTTGTGGGAGCTATAATACTTATGTAGTGTGTAGATATTTTGTGGGAGCTATAATACTTATGTAGTGTGTAGACATTTTGTGGGAGCTATAATACTTATGTAGTGTGTAGACATTGTGTGGGTAGCTGTAATACTTATGTATTGTGTAGACATTAAGTGGGTAGCTATAATACTTATGTAGTGTGTAGACATTGTGTGGGTAGCTGTAATACTTATGTAGTGTGTAGATATTAAGTGGGTAGCTATAATACTTATGTAGTGTGTAGACATTGTGTGGGTAGCTGTAATACTTATGTAGTGTGTAGACATTGTGTGGGTAGCTGTAATTCTTATGTAGTGTGTAGACATTGTGTGGGTAGCTGTAATACTTATGTAGTGTGTAGACATTGTGTGGGCAGCTGTAATACTTATGTACTGTGTAGAGATTGTGTGGGCAGCTTTAATACTTATGTAATGTGTAGACATTGTGTGGGCAGCTGTAATACTTATATAGTGTGTAAATATTGTGTGAAAAGGTATAATAATTATGTAGTGTGTAGACATTGTGTGGGCAGCTGTAAGACTTGTATAGTGTGTAGATATTGTGTGAAAAGCTATACTACTTATGTAGTGTGTAGACATTGTGTGGGCAGCTGTAATACTTATGTAATGTGTAGACATTGTGTGGGCAGCTGTAATACTTATATAGTGTGTAGACATTGTGTCGGCAGTTGTAATACTTATGTAGTGTGTAGACATTGTGTGGGTAGCTGTAATACTTATGTAAGGTGTAGACATTTTGTGGGCAGTTGTAATACTTATGTAATGTGTAGATATTGTGTCGGCAGTTGTAATACATAAGTAATGTGTAGACATTGTGTCGGCAATTGTAATACTTATGTAATTTTTAGACATTGTGTCGGCAGTTGTAATACTTATGTAATGTGTAGACATTGTGTCGGCAGTTGTAATACTTATGTAGTGTGTAGACATTTTGTGGGAGCTATAATACTTATGTAGTTTGTAGTCATTGTGTGGGCAGCTGTAATACTTATGTAGTGTGTAGACATTGTGTGGGCAGCTGTAATACTTATGTAGTGTGTAGACAGTGTGTCGCAGATGTAATACATATGTAGTGTGTAGACATTGTGTCGGCAGTTGTAATACTTATGTAGTGTGTAGACATTGTGTGGGAAGCTGTAATACTTATGTAGTGTGTAGACATTGTGTGGGTAGCTGTAATACTTATGTAGTGTGTAGACATTGTGTGGGCAGCTGTAATACTTATGTAGTGTGTAGACATTGTGTGGGTAGCTGTAAAACGTATGTAGTGTGTAGACATTATGTGGGCAGCTGTAATACTTATGTAGTGTGTAGACATTGTGTGGGCAGCTGTAATACTTATGTATTGTGTAGACATTGTGTCGGCAGTTGTAATACTTATGTAATGTGTAGACATTGTGTCGGCAGTTGTAATACTTATGTAATGTGTAGACATTGTGTCGGCAATTGTAATACTTATGTAATGTGTAGACATTGTGTCGGCAGTTGTAATACTTATGTAATGTGTAGACATTCTGTTGGCAGTTGTACTACTTATGTAGTGTGTAGACATTGTGTGGGAGCTATAATACTTATGTAGTGTGTAGACATTGTGTGGGCAGCTGTAATACTTATGTATTGTGTAGACATTGTGTGGGCAGCTGTAATACTTATGTAGTGTGTAGACATTTTGAGGGAGCTATAATAATTATATAGTGTGTAGACATTGTATGGGCAGCTATAATATTTATGTAGTGTGTAGACATTGTGTTGGCAGCTGTAATACTAATGTAATGTGTAGACATTGTGTGAGCAGCTGTAATACTTATGTAGTGTTTAGACATTGTGTGGGCAGCTGTAATACTTATGTAGTGTGTAGACATCGTGTGGGCAGCTGTAATACTTATGTAGTGTGTAGACATTGTGTGGGTAGCTGTAATACTTATGTAATGTGTAGACATTGTGTGGGCAGCTGTAATACTTATGTAGTGTGTAGACATTGTGTCGGCAGTTGTAATACTTATGTAGTGTGTAGACATTGTGTGGGTAGCTGTAATACTTATGTAGTGTGTAGACATTGTGTGGGCAGCTGTAATACTTATGTACTGTGTAGAGATTGTGTGGGCAGCTTTAATACTTATGTAATGTGTAGACATTGTGTGGGCAGCTGTAATACTTATATAGTGTGTAAATATTGTGTGGAAAGGTATAATACTTATGTAGTGTGTAGACATTGTGTGGGCAGCTGTAAGACTTGTATAGTGTGTAGATATTGTGTGAAAAGCTATACTACTTATGTAGTGTGTAGACATTGTGTGGGCAGCTGTAATACTTATGTAATGTGTAGACATTGTGTGGGCAGCTGTAATACTTATATAGTGTGTAGACATTGTGTCGGCAGTTGTAATACTTATGTAGTGTGTAGACATTGTGTGGGTAGCTGTAATACTTATGTGAGGTGTAGACATTTTGTGGGCAGTTGTAATACTTATGTAATGTGTAGATATTGTGTCGGCAGTTGTAATACATAAGTAATGTGTAGACATTGTGTCGGCAATTGTAATACTTATGTAATGTGTAGACATTGTGTCGGCAGTTGTAATACTTATGTAATGTGTAGACATTGTGTCGGCAGTTGTAATACTTATGTAGTGTGTAGACATTTTGTGGGAGCTATAATACTTATGTACTTTGTAGTCATTGTGTGGGCAGCTGTAATACTTATGTAGTGTGTAGACATTGTGTGGGCAGCTGTAATACTTATGTAGTGTGTAGACAGTGTGTCGCAGATGTAATACATATGTAGTGTGTAGACATTGTGTCGGCAGTTGTAATACTTATGTAGTGTGTAGACATTGTGTGGGTAGCTGTAAAACGTATGTAGTGTGTAGACATTATGTGGGCAGCTGTAATACTTATGTAGTGTGTAGACATTGTGTGGGCAGTTGTAATACTTATGTAATGTGTAGACATTGTGTCGGCAGTTGTAATACTTATGTAATTTGTAGACATTGTGTCGGCAATTGTAATACTTATGTAATGTGTAGACATTGTGTTGGCAGTTGTAATACTTATGTAATGTGTAGACATTCTGTTGGCAGTTGAACTACTTATGTAGTGTGTAGACATTGTGTGGGAGCTATAATACTTATGTAGTGTGTAGACATTGTGTGGGCAGCTGTAATACTTATGTATTGTGTAGACATTGTGTGGGCAGCTGTAATACTTATGTAGTGTGTAGACATTTTGAGGGAGCTATAATAATTATATAGTGTGTAGACATTGTATGGGCAGCTATAATATTTATGTAGTGTGTAGACATTGTGTGGGCAGCTGTAATACTAATGTAATGTGTAGACATTGTGTAAGCAGCTGTAATACTTATGTAGTGTTTAGACATTGTGTGGGCAGCTGTAATACTTATGTAGTGTGTAGACATCGTGTGGGCAGCTGTAATACTTATGTAGTGTGTAGACATTGTGTGGGTAGCTGTAATACTTATGTAATGTGTAGACATTGTGTGGGCAGCTGTAATACTTATGTAGTGTGTAGACATTGTGTCGGCAGTTGTAATACTTATGTAGTTTGTAGACATTGTGTGGGTAGCTGTAATACTTATGTAAGGTGTAGACATTTTGTGAGCAGTTGTAATACTTATGTAATGTGTAGATATTGTGTCGGCAGTTGTAACACATAAGTAAAGTGTAGACATTGTGTCGGCAGTTGTAATACTTATGTAATGTGTAGACATTGTGTCGGCAGTTGTAATACTTATGTAGTGTGTAGACATTGTGTAGGCAGCTGTAATGCTTATGTAATGTGTAGATATTTTGTGGGAGCTATAATACTTATGTAGTGTGTAGACATTGTGTGGGCAGCTGTAATACTTATGTAGTGTGTGGACAGTGTGTCGCAGCTGTAACACATATGTAGTGTGTAGACATTGTGTCGCCAGTTGTAATACTTATGTAGTATGTAGTCATTGTGTGGGTAGCTGTAATACTTATGTTGTGTGTAGACATTGTGTGTGCAGCTGTAATACTTATGTAGTGTGTAGACATTGTGTGGGGAGCTGTAATACTTATTTAGTGTTTAGACATTTTGTGGGAGCTATAATACGTATGTAGTGTGTAGATATTTTGTGGGAGCTATAATACTTATGTAGTGTGTAGACATTTTGTGGGAGCTATAATACTTATGTAGTGTGTAGACATTGTGTGGGTAGCTGTAATACTTATGTATTGTGTAGACATTAAGTGGGTAGCTATAATACTTATGTAGTGTGTAGACATTGTGTGGGTAGCTGTAATACTTATGTAGTGTGTAGATATTAAGTGGGTAGCTATAATACTTATGTAGTGTGTAGACATTGTGTGGGTAGCTGTAATACTTATGTAGTGTGTAGACATTGTGTGGGTAGCTGTAATTCTTATGTAGTATGTAGACATTGTGTGGGTAGCTGTAATACTTATGTAGTGTGTAGACATTGTGTGGGCAGCTGTAATACTTATGTAGTGTGTAGAGATTGTGTGGGCAGCTGTAATACTTATGTAATGTGTAGACATTGTGTGGGCAGCTGGAATACTTATATAGTGTGTAGATATTGTGTGAAAAGCTATAATACTTATGTAGTGTGTAGACATTGTGTGGGCAGCTGTAATACTTGTATAGTGTGTAGATATTGTGTGAAAAGCTATAATACTTATGTAGTGTGTAGACATTGTGTGGGCAGCTGTAATACTTATGTAGTGTGTAGACATTGTATGGGCAGCTGTAATACTTATATAGTGTGTAGACATTGTGTGGGCAGCTGTAATACTCATGTAGTGTGTAGACAGTGTGTGGGTAGCTGTAATACTTATGTAATGTGTAGATATTTTGAGGGAGCTATACAACTTATGTAGTGTGTAGACATTGTGTGGGCAGCTGTAATACTTATGTAGTGTGTAGACAGTGTTTCGCAGTTGTAATACATATGTAGTGTGTAGACATTGTGTCGCCAGTTGTAATACTTATGTAGTGTGTAGACATTGTGTGGGCAGCTGTAATACTTATGTAGTGTGTAGACATTGTGTGGGCAGCTGTAATATTGTGTAGTGTGTAGACATTGTGTATGTAGCTGTAAAACGTATGTAGTGTGTAGACATTGTGTGGGTAGCTGTAGTGCTTATGTAATGTGTAGACATTTTGTGGGAGCTATAATACTTATGTAGTGTGTAGACATTGTGTGGGCAGCTGTAATACTTATGTAGTGTGTAGACATTGTGTCGCAGTTGTAATACATATGTAGTGTGTAGACATTGTGTCGCCAGTTGTAATACTTATGTAGTGTGTAGACATTGTGTGGGTAGCTGAAATACGTATGTAGTGTGTAGACATTGTGTGTGCATTTGTAATACTTATGTAGTGTGTAGACATTGTGTGGGCATCTGTAATACTTATTTAGTGTTTAGACATTTTGTGGGAGCTATAATACTTATGTAGTGTGTAGATATTTTGTGGGAGCTATAATACTTATGTAGTGTGTAGACATTTTGTGGGAGCTATAATACTTATGTAGTGTGTAGACATTGTGTGGGTAGCTGTAATACTTATGTATTGTGTAGACATTAAGTGGGTAGCTATAATACTTATGTAGTGTGTAGACATTGTGTGGGTAGCTGTAATACTTATGTAGTGTGTAGATATTAAGTGGGTAGCTATAATACTTATGTAGTGTGTAGACATTGTGTGGGTAGCTGTAATAATTATGTAGTGTGTAGACATTGTGTGGGTAGCTGTAATTCTTATGTAGTGTGTAGACATTGTGTGGGTAGCTGTAATACTTATGTAGTGTGTAGACATTGTGTGGGCAGCTGTACTACTTATGTACTGTGTAGAGATTGTGTGGGCAGCTTTAATACTTATGTAATGTGTAGACATTGTGTGGGCAGCTGTAATACTTATATAGTGTGTAAATATTGTGTGAAAAGGTATAATACTTATGTAGTGTGTAGACATTGTGTGGGCAGCTGTAAGACTTGTATAGTGTGTAGATATTGTGTGAAAAGCTATACTACTTATGTAGTGTGTAGACATTGTGTGGGCAGCTGTAATACTTATGTAGTATGTAGACATTGTGTGGGCAGCTGTAATACTTATTTAGTGTGTAGACATTGTGTGGGCAGCTGTAATACTTATGTAGTGTGTAGACAGTGTGTGGGTAGCTGTAATACTTATGTAGTGTGTAGACATCGTGTGGGCAGCTGTAATACTTATGTAGTGTGTAGACATTGTGTGGGCAGCTGTAATACTTATGTAATGTGTAGACATTGTGTGGGCAGCTGTAATACTTATGTAGTGTGTAGACAATGTGTCGGCAGTTGTAATACTTATGTAGTGTGTAGACATTGTGTGGGTAGCTGTAATACTTATGAAAGGTGTAGACATTTTGTGGGCAGTTGTAATACTTATGTAATGTGTAGATATTGTGTCGGCAGTTGTAATACATAAGTAAAGTGTAGACATTGTGTCGGCAGTTGTAATACTTATGTAATGTGTAGACATTGTGTCGGCAGTTGTAATACTTATGTAGTGTGTAGACATTGTGTAGGCAGCTGTAATGCTTATGTAATGTGTAGATATTTTGTGGGAGCTATAATACTTATGTAGTGTGTAGATATTTTGTGGGAGCTATAATACTTATGTAGTGTGTAGACATTTTGTGGGAGCTATAATACTTATGTAGTGTGTAGACATTGTGTGGGTAGCTGTAATACTTATGTATTGTGTAGACATTAAGTGGGTAGCTATAATACTTATGTAGTGTGTAGACATTGTGTGGGTAGCTGTAATACTTATGTAGTGTGTAGATATTAAGTGGGTAGCTATAATACTTATGTAGTGTGTAGACATTGTGTGGGTAGCTGTAATAATTATGTAGTGTGTAGACATTGTGTGGGTAGCTGTAATTCTTATGTAGTGTGTAGACATTGTGTGGGTAGCTGTAATACTTATGTAGTGTGTAGACATTGTGTGGGCAGCTGTACTACTTATGTACTGTGTAGAGATTGTGTGGGCAGCTTTAATACTTATGTAATGTGTAGACATTGTGTGGGCAGCTGTAATACTTATATAGTGTGTAAATATTGTGTGAAAAGGTATAATACTTATGTAGTGTGTAGACATTGTGTGGGCAGCTGTAAGACTTGTATAGTGTGTAGATATTGTGTGAAAAGCTATACTACTTATGTAGTGTGTAGACATTGTGTGGGCAGCTGTAATACTTATGTAGTATGTAGACATTGTGTGGGCAGCTGTAATACTTATTTAGTGTGTAGACATTGTGTGGGCAGCTGTAATACTTATGTAGTGTGTAGACAGTGTGTGGGTAGCTGTAATACTTATGTAGTGTGTAGACATCGTGTGGGCAGCTGTAATACTTATGTAGTGTGTAGACATTGTGTGGGTAGCTGTAATAATTATGTAGTGTGTAGACATTGTGTGGGTAGCTGTAATTCTTATGTAGTGTGTAGACATTGTGTGGGTAGCTGTAATACTTATGTAGTGTGTAGACATTGTGTGGGCAGCTGTACTACTTATGTACTGTGTAGAGATTGTGTGGGCAGCTTTAATACTTATGTAATGTGTAGACATTGTGTGGGCAGCTGTAATACTTATATAGTGTGTAAATATTGTGTGAAAAGGTATAATACTTATGTAGTGTGTAGACATTGTGTGGGCAGCTGTAAGACATGTATAGTGTGTAGATATTGTGTGAAAAGCTATACTACTTATGTAGTGTGTAGACATTGTGTGGGCAGCTGTAATACTTATGTAGTATGTAGAGATTGTGTGGGCAGCTGTAATACTTATTGATTGTGTAGACATTGTGTGGGCAGCTGTAATACTTATGTAGTGTGTAGACAGTGTGTGGGTAGCTGTAATACTTATGTAGTGTGTAGACATCGTGTGGGCAGCTGTAATACTTATGTAGTGTGTAGACATTGTGTGGGCAGCTGTAATACTTATGTAATGTGTAGACATTGTGTGGGCAGCTGTAATACTTATGTAGTGTGTAGACAATGTGTCGGCAGTTGTAATACTTATGTAGTGTGTAGACATTGTGTGGGTAGCTGTAATACTTATGAAAGGTGTAGACATTTTGTGGGCAGTTGTAATACTTATGTAATGTGTAGATATTGTGTCGGCAGTTGTAATACATAAGTAAAGTGTAGACATTGTGTCGGCAGTTGTAATACTTATGTAATGTGTAGACATTGTGTCGGCAGTTGTAATACTTATGTAGTGTGTAGACATTGTGTAGGCAGCTGTAATGCTTATGTAATGTGTAGATATTTTGTGGGAGCTATAATACTTATGTAGTGTGTAGACATTGTGTGGGCAGCTGTAATACTTATGTAGTGTGTAGACAGTGTGTCGCAGCTGTAATACTTATGTAGTGTGTAGACATTGTGTCGGCAGTTGTAATACTTATGTAGTGTGTAGACATTGTGTGGGTAGCTGTAATACTTATGTAAGGTGTAGACATTTTGTGGGCAGTTGTAATACTTATGTAATGTGTAGATATTGTGTCGGCAGTTGTAATACATAAGTAAAGTGTAGACATTGTGTCGGCAGTTGTAATACTTATGTAATGTGTAGACATTGTGTCGGCAGTTGTAATACTTATGTAGTGTGTAGACATTGTGTAGGCAGCTGTAATGCTTATGTAATGTGTAGATATTTTGTGGGAGCTATAATACTTATGTAGTGTGTAGACATTGTGTGGGCAGCTGTAATACTTATGTAGTGTGTAGACAGTGTGTCGCAGCTGTAATACATATGTAGTGTGTAGACATTGTGTCGCCAGTTGTAATACCTATGTAGTATGTAGTCATTGTGTGGGTAGCTGTAATACTTATGTAGTGTGTAGACATTGTGTGTGCAGCTGTAATACTTATGTAGTGTGTAGACATTGTGTGGGGAGCTGTAATACTTATTTAGTGTTTAGACATTTTGTGGGAGCTATAATACGTATGTAGTGTGTAGATATTTTGTGGGAGCTATAATACTTATGTAGTGTGTAGACATTTTGTGGGAGCTATAATACTTATGTAGTGTGTAGACATTGTGTGGGTAGCTGTAATACTTATGTATTGTGTAGACACTAAGTGGGTAGCTATAATACTTATGTAGTGTGTAGACATTGTGTGGGTAGCTGTAATACTTATGTAGTGTGTAGATATTAAGTGGGTAGCTATAATACTTATGTAGTGTGTAGACATTGTGTGGGTAGCTGTAATACTTATGTAGTGTGTAGACATTGTGTGGGTAGCTGTAATACTTATGTAGTATGTAGACATTGTGTGGGTAGCTGTAATACTTATGTAGTGTGTAGACATTGTGTGGGCAGCTGTAATACTTATGTAGTGTGTAGACAGTGTTTCGCAGTTGTAATACATATGTAGTGTGTAGACATTGTGTCGCCAGTTGTAATACTTATGTAGTGTGTAGACATTGTGTGGGCAGCTGTAATACTTATGTAGTGTGTAGACATTGTGTGGGCAGCTGTAATATTGTGTAGTGTGTAGACATTGTGTATGTAGCTGTAAAACGTATGTAGTGTGTAGACATTGTGTGGGTAGCTGTAGTGCTTATGTAATGTGTAGACATTTTGTGGGAGCTATAATACTTATGTAGTGTGTAGACATTGTGTGGGCAGCTGTAATACTTATGTAGTGTGTAGACAGTGTGTCGCAGTTGTAATACATATGTAGTGTGTAGACATTGTGTCGCCAGTTGTAATACTTATGTAGTGTGTAGACATTGTGTGGGTAGCTGAAATACGTATGTAGTGTGTAGACATTGTGTGTGCATTTGTAATACTTATGTAGTGTGTAGACATTGTGTGGGCATCTGTAATACTTATTTAGTGTTTAGACATTTTGTGGGAGCTATAATACTTATGTAGTGTGTAGATATTTTGTGG
Organism: Cepaea hortensis; assembly: GCA_963921405.1. Classification (NCBI taxonomy): domain Eukaryota; kingdom Metazoa; phylum Mollusca; class Gastropoda; order Stylommatophora; family Helicidae; genus Cepaea; species Cepaea hortensis. The sequence goes on from OY992890.1 coordinate 100,602,087, forward strand.
GAGCTATAATACTTATGTAGTGTGTAGACATTTTGTGGGAGCTATAATACTTATGTAGTGTGTAGACATTGTGTGGGTAGCTGTAATACTTATGTATTGTGTAGACATTAAGTGGGTAGCTATAATACTTATGTAGTGTGTAGACATTGTGTGGGTAGCTGTAATACTTATGTAGTGTGTAGATATTAAGTGGGTAGCTATAATACTTATGTAGTGTGTAGACATTGTGTGGGTAGCTGTAATACTTATGTAGTGTGTAGACATTGTGTGGGTAGCTGTAATACTTATGTAGTGTGTAGACATTGTGTGGGTAGCTGTAATACTTATGTAGTGTGTAGACATTGTGTGGGCAGCTGTAATACTTATGTACAGTGTAGAGATTGTGTGGGCCGCTTTAATACTTATGTAATGTGTAGACATTGTGTGGGCAGCTGTAATACTTATATCGTGTGTAAATATTGTTTGAAAAGGTATAATACTTATGTAGTGTGTAGACATTGTGTGGGCAGCTGTAAGACTTGTATAGTGTGTAGATATTGTGTGAAAAGCTATACTACTTATGTAGTGTGTAGACATTGTGTGGGCAGCTGTAATACTTATGTAGTGTGTAGACATTGTGTGGGCAGTTGTAATACTTATTTAGTGTGTAGACATTGTGTCGGCAGTTGTAATACTTATGTAGTGTGTAGACATTGTGTAGGCAGCTGTAATGCTTATGTAATGTGTAGATATTTTGTGGGAGCTATAATACTTATGTAGTGTGTAGACATTGTGTGGGCAGCTGTAATACTTATGTAGTGTGTAGACAGTGTGTCGCAGCTGTAATACTATGTAGTGTGTAGACATTGTGTCGGCAGTTGTAATACTTATGTAGTGTGTAGACATTGTGTGGGTAGCTGTAATACTTATGTAAGGTGTATACATTTTGTGGGCAGTTGTAATACTTATGTAATGTGTAGATATTGTGTCGGCAGTTGTAATACATAAGTAAAGTGTAGACATTGTGTCGGCAGTTGTAATACTTATGTAATGTGTAGACATTGTGTCGGCAGTTGTAATACTTATGTAGTGTGTAGACATTGTGTAGGCAGCTGTAATGCTTATGTAATGTGTAGATATTTTGTGGGAGCTATAATACTTATGTAGTGAGTAGACATTGTGTGGGCAGCTGTAATACTTATGTAGTGTGTAGACAGTGTGTCGCAGCTGTAATACATATGTAGTGTGTAGACATTGTGTCGCCAGTTGTAATACCTATGTAGTATGTAGTCATTGTGTGGGTAGCTGTAATACTTATGTAGTGTGTAGACATTGTGTGTGCAGCTGTAATACTTATGTAGTGTGTAGACATTGTGTGGGGAGCTGTAATACTTATTTAGTGTTTAGACATTTTGTGGGAGCTATAATACGTATGTAGTGTGTAGATATTTTGTGGGAGCTATAATACTTATGTAGTGTGTAGACATTTTGTGGGAGCTATAATACTTATGTAGTGTGTAGACATTGTGTGGGTAGCTGTAATAATTATGTATTGTGTAGACATTAAGTGGGTAGCTATAATACTTATGTAGTGTGTAGACATTGTGTGGGCAGCTGTAATACTTATGTAGTGTGTAGAGATTGTGTGGGCAGCTGTAATACTTATGTAATGTGTAGACATTGTGTGGGCAGCTGGAATACTTATATAGTGTGTAAATATTGTGTGAAAAGCTATAATACTTATGTAGTGTGTAGACATTGTGTGGGCAGCTGTAATACTTGTATAGTGTGTAGATATTGTGTGAAAAGCTATAATACTTATGTAGTGTGTAGACATTGTGTGGGCAGCTGTAATACTTATGTAGTGTGTAGACATTGTATGGGCAGCTGTAATACTTATATAGTGTGTAGACATTGTGTTGGCAGCTGTAATACTTATGTAGTGTGTAGACAGTGTGTGGGTAGCTGTAATACTTATGTAACGTGTAGATATTTTGAGGGAGCTATACAACTTATGTAGTGTGTAGACATTGTGTGGGCAGCTGTAATACTTATGTAGTGTGTAGACAGTGTTTCGCAGTTGTAATACATATGTAGTGTGTAGACATTGTGTCGCCAGTTGTAATACTTATGTAGTGTGTAGACATTGTGTGGGCAGCTGTAATACTTATGTAGTGTGTAGACATTGTGTGGGCAGCTGTAATATTGTGTAGTGTGTAGACATTGTGTATGTAGCTGTAAAACGTATGTAGTGTGTAGACATTGTGTGGGTAGCTGTAGTGCTTATGTAATGTGTAGACATTTTGTGGGAGCTATAATACTTATGTAGTGTGTAGACATTGTGTGGGCAGCTGTAATACTTATGTAGTGTGTAGACAGTGTGTCGCAGTTGTAATACATATGTAGTGTGTAGACATTGTGTCGCCAGTTGTAATACTTATGTAGTGTGTAGACATTGTGTGGGTAGCTGAAATACGTATGTAGTGTGTAGACATTGTGTGTGCATTTGTAATACTTATGTAGTGTGTAGACATTGTGTGGGCATCTGTAATACTTATTTAGTGTTTAGACATTTTGTGGGAGCTATAATACTTATGTAGTGTGTAGATATTTTGTGGGAGCTATAATAATTATGTAGTGTGTAGACATTTTGTGGGAGCTATAATACTTATGTAGTGTGTAGACATTGTGTGGGTAGCTGTAATACTTATGTATTGTGTAGACATTAAGTGGGTAGCTATAATACTTATGTAGTGTGTAGACATTGTGTGGGTAGCTGTAATACTTATGTAGTGTGTAGATATTAAGTGGGTAGCTATAATACTTATGTAGTGTGTAGACATTGTGTGGGTAGCTGTAATACTTATGTAGTGTGTAGACATTGTGTGGGTAGCTGTAATACTTATGTAGTGTGTAGACATTGTGTGGGTAGCTGTAATACTTATGTAGTGTGTAGACATTGTGTGGGCAGCTGTAATACTTATGTACAGTGTAGAGATTGTGTGGGCAGCTTTAATACTTATGTAATGTGTAGACATTGTGTGGGCAGCTGTAATACTTATATAGTGTGTAAATATTGTTTGAAAAGGTATAATACTTATGTAGTGTGTAGACATTGTGTGGGCAGCTGTAAGACTTGTATAGTGTGTAGATATTGTGTGAAAAGCTATACTACTTATGTAGTGTGTAGACATTGTGTGGGCAGCTGTAATACTTATGTAGTGTGTAGACATTGTGTGGGCAGTTGTAATACTTATTTAGTGTGTAGACATTGTGTCGGCAGTTGTAATACTTATGTAGTGTGTAGACATTGTGTAGGCAGCTGTAATGCTTATGTAATGTGTAGATATTTTGTGGGAGCTATAATACTTATGTAGTGTGTAGACATTGTGTGGGCAGCTGTAATACTTATGTAGTGTGTAGACAGTGTGTCGCAGCTGTAATACTATGTAGTGTGTAGACATTGTGTCGGCAGTTGTAATACTTATGTAGTGTGTAGACATTGTGTGGGTAGCTGTAATACTTATGTAAGGTGTAGACATTTTGTGGGCAGTTGTAATACTTATGTAATGTGTAGATATTGTGTCGGCAGTTGTAATACATAAGTAAAGTGTAGACATTGTGTCGGCAGTTGTAATACTTATGTAATGTGTAGACATTGTGTCGGCAGTTGTAATACTTATGTAGTGTGTAGACATTGTGTAGGCAGCTGTAATGCTTATGTAATGTGTAGATATTTTGTGGGAGCTATAATACTTATGTAGTGTGTAGACATTGTGTGGGCAGCTGTAATACTTATGTAGTGTGTAGACAGTGTGTCGCAGCTGTAATACATATGTAGTGTGTAGACATTGTGTCGCCAGTTGTAATACCTATGTAGTATGTAGTCATTGTGTGGGTAGCTGTAATACTTATGTAGTGTGTAGACATTGTGTGTGCAGCTGTAATACTTATGTAGTGTGTAGACATTGTGTGGGGAGCTGTAATACTTATTTAGTGTTTAGACATTTTGTGGGAGCTATAATACGTATGTAGTGTGTAGATATTTTGTGGGAGCTATAATACTTATGTAGTGTGTAGACATTTTGTGGGAGCTATAATACTTATGTAGTGTGTAGACATTGTGTGGGTAGCTGTAATACTTATGTATTGTGTAGACATTAAGTGGGTAGCTATAATACTTATGTAGTGTGTAGACATTGTGTGGGTAGCTGTAATACTTATGTAGTGTGTAGATATTAAGTGGGTAGCTATAATACTTATGTAGTGTGTAGACATTGTGTGGGTAGCTGTAATACTTATGTAGTGTGTAGACATTGTGTGGGTAGCTGTAATACTTATGTAGTGTGTAGACATTGTGTGGGCAGCTGTAATACTTGTATAGTGTGTAGATATTGTGTGAAAAGCTATAATACTTATGTAGTGTGTAGACATTGTGTGGGCAGCTGTAATACTTATGTAGTGTGTAGACATTGTATGGGCAGCTGTAATACTTATATAGTGTGTAGACATTGTGTTGGCAGCTGTAATACTTATGTAGTGTGTAGACAGTGTGTGGGTAGCTGTAATACTTATGTAATGTGTAGATATTTTGAGGGAGCTATAATACTTATGTAGTGTGTAGACATTGTGTGGGTAGCTGTAATACTTATGTATTGTGTAGACATTAAGTGGGTAGCTATAATACTTATGTAGTGTGTAGACATTGTGTGGGTAGCTGTAATACTTATGTATTGTGTAGACATTAAGTGGGTAGCTATAATACTTATGTAGTGTGTAGACATTGTGTGGGCAGCTGTAATACTTATTTAGTGTTTAGACATTTTGTGGGAGCTATAATACGTATGTAGTGTGTAGATATTTTGTGGGAGCTATAATACTTATGTAGTGTGTAGACATTTTGTGGGAGCTATAATACTTATGTAGTGTGTAGACATTGTGTGGGTAGCTGTAATACTTATGTATTGTGTAGACATTAAATGGGTAGCTATAATACTTATGTAGTGTGTAGACATTGTGTGGGTAGCTGTAATACTTATGTAGTGTGTAGATATTAAGTGGGTAGCTATAATACTTATGTAGTGTGTAGACATTGTGTGGGTAGCTGTAATACTTATGTAGTGTGTAGACATTGTGTGGGTAGCTGTAATACTTATGTAGTGTGTAGACATTGTGTGGGCAGCTGTAATACTTGTATAGTGTGTAGATATTGTGTGAAAAGCTATAATACTTATGTAGTGTGTAGACATTGTGTGGGCAGCTGTAATACTTATGTAGTGTGTAGACATTGTATGGGCAGCTGTAATACTTATATAGTGTGTAGACATTGTGTTGGCAGCTGTAATACTTATGTAGTGTGTAGACAGTGTGTGGGTAGCTGTAATACTTATGTAATGTGTAGATATTTTGAGGGAGCTATAATACTTATGTAGTGTGTAGACATTGTGTGGGTAGCTGTAATACTTATGTATTGTGTAGACATTAAGTGGGTAGCTATAATACTTATGTAGTGTGTAGACATTGTGTGGGTAGCTGTAATACTTATGTATTGTGTAGACATTAAGTGGGTAGCTATAATACTTATGTAGTGTGTAGACATTGTGTGGGCAGCTGTAATACTTATGTAGTGTGTAGAGATTGTGTGGGCAGCTGTAATACTTATGTAATGTGTAGACATTGTGTGGGCAGCTGGAATACTTATATAGTGTGTAAATATTAAGTGAAAAGCTATAATACTTATGTAGTGTGTAGATATTGTGTGGGCAGCTGTAATACTTGTATAGTGTGTAGATATTGTGTGAAAAGCTATAATACTTATGTAGTGTGTAGACATTGTGTGGGCAGCTGTAATACTTATGTAGTGTGTAGACATTGTATGGGCAGCTGTAATACTTATATAGTGTGTAGACATTGTGTTGGCAGCTGTAATACTTATGTAGTGTGTAGACAGTGTGTGGGTAGCTGTAATACTTATGTAATGTGTAGATATTTTGAGGGAGCTATACAACTTATGTAGTGTGTAGACATTGTGTGGGCAGCTGTAATACTTATGTAGTGTGTAGACAGTGTTTCGCAGTTGTAATACATATGTAGTGTGTAGACATTGTGTCGCCAGTTGTAATACTTATGTAGTGTGTAGACATTGTGTGGGCAGCTGTAATACTTATGTAGTGTGTAGACATTGTGTGGGCAGCTGTAATATTGTGTAGTGTGTAGACATTGTGTATGTAGCTGTAAAACGTATGTAGTGTGTAGACATTGTGTGGGTAGCTGTAGTGCTTATGTAATGTGTAGACATTTTGTGGGAGCTATAATACTTATGTAGTGTGTAGACATTGTGTGGGCAGCTGTAATACTTATGTAGTGTGTAGACAGTGTGTCGCAGTTGTAATACATATGTAGTGTGTAGACATTGTGTCGCCAGTTGTAATACTTATGTAGTGTGTAGACATTGTGTGGGTAGCTGAAATACGTATGTAGTGTGTAGACATTGTGTGTGCATTTGTAATACTTATGTAGTGTGTAGACATTGTGTGGGCATCTGTAATACTTATTTAGTGTTTAGACATTTTGTGGGAGCTATAATACTTATGTAGTGTGTAGATATTTTGTGGGAGCTATAATACTTATGTAGTGTGTAGACATTTTGTGGGAGCTATAATACTTATGTAGTGTGTAGACATTGTGTGGGTAGCTGTAATACTTATGTATTGTGTAGACATTAAGTGGGTAGCTATCATACTTATGTAGTGTGTAGACATTGTGTGGGTAGCTGTAATACTTATGTAGTGTGTAGATATTAAGTGGGTAGCTATAATACTTATGTAGTGTGTAGACATTGTGTGGGTAGCTGTAATACTTATGTAGTGTGTAGACATTGTGTGGGTAGCTGTAATACTTATGTAGTGTGTAGACATTGTGTGGGTAGCTGTAATACTTATGTAGTGTGTAGACATTGTGTGGGCAGCTGTAATACTTATGTACAGTGTAGAGATTGTGTGGGCAGCTTTAATACTTATGTAATGTGTAGACATTGTGTGGGCAGCTGTAATACTTATATAGTGTGTAAATATTGTTTGAAAAGGTATAATACTTATGTAGTGTGTAGACATTGTGTGGGCAGCTGTAAGACTTGTATAGTGTGTAGATATTGTGTGAAAAGCTATACTACTTATGTAGTGTGTAGACATTGTGTGGGCAGCTGTAATACTTATGTAGTGTGTAGACATTGTGTGGGCAGTTGTAATACTTATTTAGTGTGTAGACATTGTGTCGGCAGTTGTAATACTTATGTAGTGTGTAGACATTGTGTAGGCAGCTGTAATGCTTATGTAATGTGTAGATATTTTGTGGGAGCTATAATACTTATGTAGTGTGTAGACATTGTGTGGGCAGCTGTAATACTATGTAGTGTGTAGACATTGTGTCGGCAGTTGTAATACTTATGTAGTGTGTAGACATTGTGTGGGTAGCTGTAATACTTATGTAAGGTGTAGACATTTTGTGGGCAGTTGTAATACTTATGTAATGTGTAGATATTGTGTCGGCAGTTGTAATACATAAGTAAAGTGTAGACATTGTGTCGGCAGTTGTAATACTTATGTAATGTGTAGACATTGTGTCGGCAGTTGTAATACTTATGTAGTGTGTAGACATTGTGTAGGCAGCTGTAATGCTTATGTAATGTGTAGATATTTTGTGGGAGCTATAATACTTATGTAGTGTGTAGACATTGTGTGGGCAGCTGTAATACTTATGTAGTGTGTAGACAGTGTGTCGCAGCTGTAATACATATGTAGTGTGTAGACATTGTGTCGCCAGTTGTAATACCTATGTAGTATGTAGTCATTGTGTGGGCAGCTGTAATACTTATGTAGTGTGTAGACATTGTGTGTGCAGCTGTAATACTTATGTAGTGTGTAGACATTGTGTGGGCAGCTGTAATACTTATGTAGTGTGTAGACAGTGTGTCGCAGCTGTAATACATATGTAGTGTGTAGACATTGTGTCGCCAGTTGTAATACCTATGTAGTATGTAGTCATTGTGTGGGTAGCTGTAATACTTATGTAGTGTGTAGACATTGTGTGGGCAGCTGTAATACTTATGTACAGTGTAGAGATTGTGTGGGCAGCTTTAATACTTATGTAATGTGTAGACATTGTGTGGGCAGCTGTAATACTTATATAGTGTGTAAATATTGTGTGAAAAGGTATAATACTTATGTAGTGTGTAGACATTGTGTGGGCAGCTGTAAGACTTGTATAGTGTGTAGATATTGTGTGAAAAGCTATACTACTTATGTAGTGTGTAGACATTGTGTGGGCAGCTGTAATACTTATGTAGTGTGTAGACATTGTGTGGGCAGCTGTAATACTTATTTAGTGTGTAGACATTGTGTGGGCAGCTGTAATACTTATGTAGTGTGTAGACAGTGTGTGGATAGCTGTAATACTTATGTAATGTGTAGACATTTTGTGGGAGCTATACAACTTATGTAGTGTGTAGACATTGTGTGGGCAGCTGTAATACTTATGTAGTGTGTAGACAGTGTGTCGCAGCTGTAATACATATGTAGTGTGTAGACATTGTGTCGCCAGTTGTAATACTTATGTAGTATGTAGTCATTGTGGGGGTAGCTGTAATACTTATGTAGTGTGTAGACATTGTGTGTGCAGCTGTAATACTTATGTAGTGTGTAGACATTGTGTGGGGAGCTGTAATACTTATTTAGTGTTTAGACATTTTGTGGGAGCTATAATACGTATGTAGTGTGTAGATATTTTGTGGGAGCTATAATACTTATGTAGTGTGTAGACATTTTGTGGGAGCTATAATACTTATATAGTGTGTAGACATTGTGTGGGTAGCTGTAATACTTATGTATTGTGTAGACATTAAGTGGGTAGCTATAATACTTATGTAGTGTGTAGACATTGTGTGGGTAGCTGTAATACTTATGTAGTGTGTAGATATTAAGTGGGTAGCTATAATACTTATGTAGTGTGTAGACATTGTGTGGGTAGCTGTAATACTTATGTAGTGTGTAGACATTGTGTGGGTAGCTGTAATACGTATGTAGTATGTAGACATTGTGTGGGTAGCTGTAATACTTATGTAGTGTGTAGACATTGTGTGGGCAGCTGTAATACTTATGTAGTGTGTAGAGATTGTGTGGGCAGCTGTAATACTTATGTAATGTGTAGACATTGTGTGGGCAGCTGGAATACTTATATAGTGTGTAGATATTGTGTGAAAAGCTATAATACTTATGTAGTGTGTAGACATTGTGTGGGCAGCTGTAATACTTGTATAGTGTGTAGATATTGTGTGAAAAGCTATAATACTTATGTAGTGTGTAGACATTGTGTGGGCAGCTGTAATACTTATGTAGTGTGTAGACATTGTATGGGCAGCTGTAATACTTATATAGTGTGTAGACATTGTGTGGGCAGCTGTAATACTTATGTAGTGTGTAGACAGTGTGTGGGTAGCTGTAATACTTATGTAATGTGTAGATATTTTGAGGGAGCTATACAACTTATGTAGTGTGTAGACATTGTGTGGGCAGCTGTAATACTTATGTAGTGTGTAGACAGTGTGTCGCAGTTGTAATACATATGTAGTGTGTAGACATTGTGTCGCCAGTTGTAATACTTATGTAGTGTGTAGACATTGTGTGGGCAGCTGTAATACTTATGTAGTGTGTAGACATTGTGTGGGCAGCTGTAATATTGTGTAGTGTGTAGACATTGTGTATGTAGCTGTAAAACGTATGTAGTGTGTAGACATTGTGTGGGAAGCTGTAGTGCTTATGTAATGTGTAGACATTTTGTGGGAGCTATAATAATTATGTAGTGTGTAGACATTGTGTGGGCAGCTGTAATACTTATGTAGTGTGTAGACAGTGTGTCGCAGTTGTAATACATATGTAGTGTGTAGACATTGTGTCGCCAGTTGTAATACTTATGTAGTTTGTAGACATTGTGTGGGTAGCTGAAATACGTATGTAGTGTGTAGACATTGTGTGTGCATTTGTAATACTTATGTAGTGTGTAGACATTGTGTGGGCATCTGTAATACTTATTTAGTGTTTAGAAATTTTGTGGGAGCTATAATACTTATGTAGTGTGTAGATATTTTGTGGGAGCTATAATACTTATGTAGTGTGTAGATATTTTGTGGGAGCTATAATACTTATGTAGTGTGTAGACATTGTGTGGGTAGCTGTAATACTTATGTATTGTGTAGACATTAAGTGGGTAGCTATAATACTTATGTAGTGTGTAGACATTGTGTGGGTAGCTGTAATACTTATGTAGTGTGTAGATATTAAGTGGGTAGCTATAATACTTATGTAGTGTGTAGACATTGTGTGGGTAGCTGTAATACTTATGTAGTGTGTAGACATTGTGTGGGTAGCTGTAATACTTATGTAGTGTGTAGACATTGTGTGGGTAGCTGTAATACTTATGTAGTGTGTAGACATTGTGTGGGCAGCTGTAATACTTATGTACTGTGTAGAGATTGTGTGGGCAGCTTTAATACTTATGTAATGTGTAGACATTGTGTGGGCAGCTGTAATACTTATATAGTGTGTAGATATTGTGTGAAAATGTATAATACTTATGTAGTGTGTAGACATTATGTGGGCAGCTGTAAGACTTGTATAGTGTGTAGATATTGTGTGAAAAGCTATACTACTTATGTAGTGTGTAGACATTGTGTGGGCAGCTGTAATACTTATGTAGTGTGTAGACATTGTGTGGGCAGCTTTAATACTTATTTAGTGTGTAGACATTGTGTGGGCAGCTGTAATACTTATGTAGTGTGTAGACAGTGTGTGGGTAGCTGTAATACTTATGTAATGTGTAGACATTTTGTGGGAGCTATACAACTTATGTAGTGTGTAGACATTGTGTGGGCAGCTGTAATACTTATGTAGTGTGTAGACAGTGTGTCGCAGTTGTAATACATATGTAGTGTGTAGACATTGTGTGGGTAGCTGTAATACTTATGTACAGTGTAGAGATTGTGTGGGCAGCTTTAATACTTATGTAATGTGTAGACATTGTGTGGGCAGCTGTAATACTTATATAGTGTGTAAATATTGTGTGAAAAGGTATAATACTTATGTAGTGTGTAGACATTGTGTGGGCAGCTGTAAGACTTGTATAGTGTGTAGATATTGTGTGAAAAGCTATACTACTTATGTAGTGTGTAGACATTGTGTGGGCAGCTGTAATACTTATGTAGTGTGTAGACATTGTGTGGGCAGCTGTAATACTTATTTAGTGTGTAGACATTGTGTGGGCAGCTGTAATACTTATGTAGTGTGTAGACAGTGTGTGGGTAGCTGTAATACTTATGTAATGTGTAGACATTTTGTGGGAGCTATACAACTTATGTAGTGTGTAGACATTGTGTGGGCAGCTGTAATACTTATGTAGTGTGTAGACAGTGTGTCGCAGCTGTAATACATATGTAGTGTGTAGACATTGTGTCGCCAGTTGTAATACTTATGTAGTATGTAGTCATTGTGTGGGTAGCTGTAATACTTATGTAGTGTGTAGACATTGTGTGTGCAGCTGTAATACTTATGTAGTGTGTAGACATTGTGTGGGGAGCTGTAATACTTATTTAGTGTTTAGACATTTTGTGGGAGCTATAATACGTATGTAGTGTGTAGATATTTTGTGGGAGCTATAATACTTATGTAGTGTGTAGACATTTTGTGGGAGCTATAATACTTATATAGTGTGTAGACATTGTGTGGGTAGCTGTAATACTTATGTATTGTGTAGACATTAAGTGGGTAGCTATAATACTTATGTAGTGTGTAGACATTGTGTGGGTAGCTGTAATACTTATGTAGTGTGTAGATATTAAGTGGGTAGCTATAATACTTATGTAGTGTGTAGACATTGTGTGGGTAGCTGTAATACTTATGTAGTGTGTAGACATTGTGTGGGTAGCTGTAATACGTATGTAGTATGTAGACATTGTGTGGGTAGCTGTAATACTTATCTAGTGTGTAGACATTGTGTGGGCAGCTGTAATACTTATGTAGTGTGTAGAGATTGTGTGGGCAGCTGTAATACTTATGTAATGTGTAGACATTGTGTGGGCAGCTGGAATACTTATATAGTGTGTAGATATTGTGTGAAAAGCTATAATACTTATGTAGTGTGTAGACATTGTGTGGGCAGCTGTAATACTTGTATAGTGTGTAGATATTGTGTGAAAAGCTATAATACTTATGTAGTGTGTAGACATTGTGTGGGCAGCTGTAATACTTATGTAGTGTGTAGACATTGTATGGGCAGCTGTAATACTTATATAGTGTGTAGACATTGTGTGGGCAGCTGTAATACTTATGTAGTGTGTAGACAGTGTGTGGGTAGCTGTAATACTTATGTAATGTGTAGATATTTTGAGGGAGCTATACAACTTATGTAGTGTGTAGACATTGTGTGGGCAGCTGTAATACTTATGTAGTGTGTAGACAGTGTGTCGCAGTTGTAATACATATGTAGTGTGTAGACATTGTGTCGCCAGTTGTAATACTTATGTAGTGTGTAGACATTGTGTGGGCAGCTGTAATACTTATGTAGTGTGTAGACATTGTGTGGGCAGCTGTAATATTGTGTAGTGTGTAGACATTGTGTATGTAGCTGTAAAACGTATGTAGTGTGTAGACATTGTGTGGGTAGCTGTAGTGCTTATGTAATGTGTAGACATTTTGTGGGAGCTATAATACTTATGTAGTGTGTAGACATTGTGTGGGCAGCTGTAATACTTATGTAGTGTGTAGACAGTGTGTCGCAGTTGTAATACATATGTAGTGTGTAGACATTGTGTCGCCAGTTGTAATACTTATGTAGTGTGTAGACATTGTGTGGGTAGCTGAAATACGTATGTAGTGTGTAGACATTGTGTGTGCATTTGTAATACTTATGTAGTGTGTAGACATTGTGTGGGCATCTGTAATACTTTTTTAGTGTTTAGAAATTTTGTGGGAGCTATAATACTTATGTAGTGTGTAGATATTTTGTGGGAGCTATAATACTTATGTAGTGTGTAGATATTTTGTGGGAGCTATAATACTTATGTAGTGTGTAGACATTGTGTGGGTAGCTGTAATACTTATGTATTGTGTAGACATTAAGTGGGTAGCTATAATACTTATGTAGTGTGTAGACATTGTGTGGGTAGCTGTAATACTTATGTAGTGTGCAGATATTAAGTGGGTAGCTATAATACTTATGTAGTGTGTAGACATTGTGTGGGTAGCTGTAATACTTATGTAGTGTGTAGACATTGTGTGGGTAGCTGTAATACTTATGTAGTGTGTAGACATTGTGTGGGTAGCTGTAATACTTATGTAGTGTGTAGACATTGTGTGGGCAGCTGTAATACTTATGTACTGTGTAGAGATTGTGTGGGCAGCTTTAATACTTATGTAATGTGTAGACATTGTGTGGGCAGCTGTAATACTTATATAGTGTGTAGATATTGTGTGAAAATGTATAATACTTATGTAGTGTGTAGACATTATGTGGGCAGCTGTAAGACTTGTATAGTGTGTAGATATTGTGTGAAAAGCTATACTACTTATGTAGTGTGTAGACATTGTGTGGGCAGCTGTAATACTTATTTAGTGTGTAGACATTGTGTGGGCAGCTGTAATACTTATTTAGTGTGTAGACATTGTGTGGGCAGCTGTAATACTTATGTAGTGTGTAGACAGTGTGTGGGTAGCTGTAATACTTATGTAATGTGTAGACATTTTGTGGGAGCTATACAACTTATGTAGTGTGTAGACATTGTGTGGGCAGCTGTAATACTTATGTAGTGTGTAGACAGTGTGTCGCAGTTGTAATACATATGTAGTGTGTAGAAATTGTGTGGGTAGCTGTAAAACGTATGTAGTGTGTAGACATTGTGTGGGCAGCTGTAATACTTATGTAGTGTGTAGACTGTGTGTGGGTAGCTGTAATACTTATGTAATGTGTAGACATTTTGTGGGAGGTATACAACTTATGTAGTGTGTAGACATTGTGTGGGCAGCTGTAATACTTATGTAGTGTGTAGACATTGTATGGGCAGCTGTAATACTTATATAGTGTGTAGACATTGTGTGGGCAGCTGTAATACTTATGTAGTGTGTAGACAGTGTGTGGGTAGCTGTAATACTTATGTAATGTGTAGATATTTTGAGGGAGCTATACAATTTATGTAGTGTGTAGACATTGTGTGGGCAGCTGTAATACTTATGTAGTGTGTAGACATTTTGTGGGAGCTATACAACTTATGTAGTGTGTAGACATTGTGTGGGCAGCTGTAATACTTATGTAGTGTGTAGACAGTGTGTCGCAGTTGTAATACATATGTAGTGTGTAGACATTGTGTGGGTAGCTGTAATACTTATGTATTGTGTAGACATTAAGTGGGTAGCTATAATACTTATGTAGTGTGTAGACATTGTGTGGGTAGCTGTAATACTTATGTAGTGTGTAGATATTAAGTGGGTAGCTATAATACTTATGTAGTGTGTAGACATTGTGTGGGTAGCTGTAATACTTATGTAGTGTGTAGACATTGTGTGGGTAGCTGTAATACTTATGTAGTGTGTAGACATTGTGTGGGTAGCTGTAATACTTATGTAGTGTGTAGACATTGTGTGGGCAGCTGTAATACTTATGTACTGTGTAGAGATTGTGTGGGCAGCTTTAATACTTATGTAATGTGTAGACATTGTGTGGGCAGCTGTAATACTTATATAGTGTGTAGATATTGTGTGAAAAGGTATAATACTTATGTAGTGTGTAGACATTGTGTGGGCAGCTGTAAGACTTGTATAGTGTGTAGATATTGTGTGAAAAGCTATACTACTTATGTAGTGTGTAGACATTGTGTGGGCAGCTGTAAGACTTATGTAGTGTGTAGACATTGTGTGGGCAGCTGTAATACTTATTTAGTGTGTAGACATTTTGTGGGCAGCTGTAATACTTATGTAGTGTGTAGACAGTGTGTGGGTAGCTGTAATACTTATGTAATGTGTAGACATTTTGTGGGAGCTATACAACTTATGTAGTGTGTAGACATTGTGTGGGCAGCTGTAATACTTATGTAGTGTGTAGACAGTGTGTCGCAGTTGTAATACATATGTAGTGTGTAGACATTGTGTGGGTAGCTGTAAAACGTATGTAGTGTGTAGACATTGTGTGGGCAGCTGTAATACTTATGTAATGTGTAGACATTTTGTGGGAGCTATAATACTTATGTAGTGTGTAGACATTGTGTGGGCAGCTTTAAAACTTATGTAGTGTGTAGACAGTATGTCGCAGTTGTAATACAATTTAGTGTGTAGACATTGTGTTGCCAGTTGTAATACTTATGTAGTGTGTAGACATTGTGTGGGCAGCTGTAATACTTATGTAGTGTGTAGATCTTGTGT
Source organism: Cepaea hortensis (assembly GCA_963921405.1). Taxonomy (NCBI): domain Eukaryota; kingdom Metazoa; phylum Mollusca; class Gastropoda; order Stylommatophora; family Helicidae; genus Cepaea; species Cepaea hortensis. The sequence goes on from OY992890.1 coordinate 100,617,524, forward strand.
GGGCAGCTGTAATACTTATGTAGTTTGTAGACATTGTGTGGGTAGCTGTAAAACGTATGTAGTGTGTAGACATTGTGTGAATAGCTGTAATGATTATGTAATGTGTAGACATTTTGTGGGAGCTATAATACTTATGTAGTGTGTAGACATTGTGTGGGCAGCTGTAATACTTATGTAGTGTGTAGACAGTGTGTCGCAGTTGTAATACATATGTAGTGTGTAGACATTGTGTCGCCAGTTGTAATACTTATGTAGTGTGTAGACATTGTGTGGGTAGCTGAAATACGTATGTAGTGTGTAGACATTGTGTGGTTAGCTGTAATACTTATGTAGTGTGTAAACATTGTGTGGGCAGCTGTAATACTTATGTAATGTGTAGACATTGTGTGGGCAGCTGTAATACTTATGTAGTGTGTAGACATTGTGTTGGCAGTTGTAATACTTATGTAGTGTGTAGACATTGTGTGGGTAGCTGTAATACTTATGTAAAGTGTAGACATTGTGTGGGCAGTTGTAATACTTATGTAATGTGTAGATATTGTGTCGGCAGTTGTAATACTTATGTAATGTGTAGACATTGTGTCGGCAGTTGTAATACTTATGTAATGTGTAGACATTGTGTCGGCAGTTGTAATACTTATGTAATGTGTAGACATTGTGTCGGCAGTTGTAATACTTATGTAATGTGTAGACATGGTGTCGGCAGTTGTAATACTTATGTAATGTGTAGACATTGTGTCGGCAGTTGTAATACTTATGTAGTGTGTAGACATTGTGTGGGAGCTATAATACTTATGTAGAGTGTAGACATTGTGTGGGCAGCTGTAATACTTATGTATTGTGTAGACATTGTGTGGGCAGCTGTAATACTTATGTAGTGTGTAGACATTTTGAGGGAGCTATAATAATTATGTAGTGTGTAGACATTGTGTGGGTAGCTGTAATACTTATGTAGTGTGTAGACATTGTGTGGGTAGCTGTAATACTTATGTAGTGTGTAGACATTGTGTGGGTAGCTGTAATACTTATGTAGTGTGTAGACATTGTGTGGGCAGCTGTAATACTTATGTAGTGTGTAGAGATTGTGTGGGCAGCTGTAATACTTATGTAATGTGTAAACATTGTGTGGGCAGCTGTAATACTTATATAGTGTGTAGATATTGTGTGAAAAGCTATAATACTTATGTAGTGTGTAGACATTGTGTGGGCAGCTGTAATACTTGTATAGTGTGTAGATATTGTGTGAAAAGCTATAATACTTATGTAGTGTGTAGACATTGTGTGGGCAGCTGTAATACTTATGTAGTGTGTAGACATTGTGTGGGCAGCTGTAATACTTATGTAGTGTGTAGACAGTGTGTGGGTAGCTGTAATACTTATGTAATGTGTAGACATTTTGTGGGAGCTATACAACTTATGTAGTGTGTAGACATTGTGTGGGCAGCTGTAATACTTATGTAGTGTGTAGACAGTGTGTCGCAGTTGTAATACATATGTAGTGTGTAGACATTGTGTGGGTAGCTGTAAAACGTATGTAGTGTGTAGACATTGTGTGGGCAGCTGTAATACTTATGTAGTGTGTAGACAGTGTGTGGGTAGCTGTAATACTTATGTAATGTGTAGACATTTTGTGGGAGGTATACAACTTATGTAGTGTGTAGACATTGTGTGGGCAGCTGTAATACTTATGTAGTGTGTAGACATTGTATGGGCAGCTGTAATACTTATATAGTGTGTAGACATTGTGTGGGCAGCTGTAATACTTATGTAGTGTGTAGACAGTGTGTGGGTAGCTGTAATAATTATGTAATGTGTAGATATTTTGAGGGAGCTATACAATTTATGTAGTGTGTAGACATTGTGTGGGCAGCTGTAATACTTATGTAGTGTGTAGACATTTTGTGGGAGCTATACAACTTATGTAGTGTATAGACATTGTGTGGGCAGCTGTAATACTTATGTAGTGTGTAGACAGTGTGTCGCAGTTGTAATACATATGTAGTGTGTAGACATTGTGTGGGTAGCTGTAATACTTATGTATTGTGTAGACATTAAGTGGGTAGCTATAATACTTATGTAGTGTGTAGACATTGTGTGGGTAGCTGTAATACTTATGTAGTGTGTAGATATTAAGTGGGTAGCTATAATACTTATGTAGTGTGTAGACATTGTGTGGGTAGCTGTAATACTTATGTAGTGTGTAGACATTGTGTGGGTAGCTGTAATACTTATGTAGTGTGTAAACATTGTGTGGGTAGCTGTAATACTTATGTAGTGTGTAGACATTGTGTGGGCAGCTGTAATACTTATGTACTGTGTAGAGATTGTGTGGGCAGCTTTAATACTTATGTAATGTGTAGACATTGTGTGGGCAGCTGTAATACTTATATAGTGTGTAGATATTGTGTGAAAAGGTATAATACTTATGTAGTGTGTAGACATTGTGTGGGCAGCTGTAAGACTTGTATAGTGTGTAGATATTGTGTGAAAAGCTATACTACTTATGTAGTGTGTAGACATTGTGTGGGCAGCTGTAATACTTATGTAGTGTGTAGACATTGTTTGGGCAGCTGTAATACTTATTTAGTGTGTAGACATTTTGTGGGCAGCTGTAATACTTATGTAGTGTGTAGACAGTGTGTGGGTAGCTGTAATACTTATGTAATGTGTAGACATTTTGTGGGAGCTATACAACTTATGTAGTGTGTAGACATTGTGTGGGCAGCTGTAATACTTATGTAGTGTGTAGACAGTGTGTCGCAGTTGTAATACATATGTAGTGTGTAGACATTGTGTGGGTAGCTGTAAAACGTATGTAGTGTGTAGACATTGTGTGGGCAGCTGTAATACTTATGTAATGTGTAGACATTTTGTGGGAGCTATAATACTTATGTAGTGTGTAGACATTGTGTGGGCAGCTTTAAAACTTATGTAGTGTGTAGACAGTATGTCGCAGTTGTAATACAATTTAGTGTGTAGACATTGTGTTGCCAGTTGTAATACTTATGTAGTGTGTAGACATTGTGTGGGCAGCTGTAATACTTATGTAGTGTGTAGACATTGTGTGGGCAGCTGTAATACTTATGTAGTTTGTAGACATTGTGTGGGTAGCTGTAAAACGTATGTAGTGTGTAGACATTGTGTGAATAGCTGTAATGATTATGTAATGTGTAGACATTTTGTGGGAGCTATAATACTTATGTAGTGTGTAGACATTGTGTGGGCAGCTGTAATACTTATGTAGTGTGTAGACAGTGTGTCGCAGTTGTAATACATATGTAGTGTGTAGACATTGTGTCGCCAGTTGTAATACTTATGTAGTGTGTAGACATTGTGTGGGTAGCTGAAATACGTATGTAGTGTGTAGACATTGTGTGGTTAGCTGTAATACTTATGTAGTGTGTAAACATTGTGTGGGCAGCTGTAATACTTATGTAATGTGTAGACATTGTGTGGGCAGCTGTAATACTTATGTAGTGTGTAGACATTGTGTTGGCAGTTGTAATACTTATGTAGTGTGTAGACATTGTGTGGGTAGCTGTAATACTTATGTAAAGTGTAGACATTGTGTGGGCAGTTGTAATACTTATGTAATGTGTAGATATTGTGTCGGCAGTTGTAATACTTATGTAATGTGTAGACATTGTGTCGGCAGTTGTAATACTTATGTAATGTGTAGACATTGTGTCGGCAGTTGTAATACTTATGTAATGTGTAGACATTGTGTCGGCAGTTGTAATACTTATGTAATGTGTAGACATGGTGTCGGCAGTTGTAATACTTATGTAATGTGTAGACATTGTGTCGGCAGTTGTAATACTTATGTAGTGTGTAGACATTGTGTGGGAGCTATAATACTTATGTAGAGTGTAGACATTGTGTGGGCAGCTGTAATACTTATGTATTGTGTAGACATTGTGTGGGCAGCTGTAATACTTATGTAGTGTGTAGACATTTTGAGGGAGCTATAATAATTATGTAGTGTGTAGACATTGTGTGGGTAGCGGTAATACTTATGTAGTGTGTAGACATTGTGTGGGTAGCTGTAATACTTATGTAGTGTGTAGACATTGTGTGGGTAGCTGTAATACTTATGTAGTGTGTAGACATTGTGTGGGCAGCTGTAATACTTATGTAGTGTGTAGAGATTGTGTGGGCAGCTGTAATACTTATGTAATGTGTAAACATTGTGTGGGCAGCTGTAATACTTATATAGTGTGTAGATATTGTGTGAAAAGCTATAATACTTATGTAGTGTGTAGACATTGTGTGGGCAGCTGTAATACTTGTATAGTGTGTAGATATTGTGTGAAAAGCTATAATACTTATGTAGTGTGTAGACATTGTGTGGGCAGCTGTAATACTTATGTAGTGTGTAGACATTGTGTGGGCAGCTGTAATACTTATGTAGTGTGTAGACAGTGTGTGGGTAGCTGTAATACTTATGTAATGTGTAGATATTTTGAGGGAGCTATACAATTTATGTAGTGTGTAGACATTGTGTGGGCAGCTGTAATACTTATGTAGTGTGTAGACATTTTGATGGAGCTATACAACTTATGTAGTGTGTAGACATTGTGTGGGCAGCTGTAATACTTATGTAGTGTGTAGACAGTGTGTCGCAGTTGTAATACATATGTAGTGTGTAGACATTGTGTGGGTAGCTGTAATACTTATGTATTGTGTAGACATTAAGTGGGTAGCTATAATACTTATGTAGTGTGTAGACATTGTGTGGGTAGCTGTAATACTTATGTAGTGTGTAGATATTAAGTGGGTAGCTATAATACTTATGTAGTGTGTAGACATTGTGTGGGTAGCTGTAATACTTATGTAGTGTGTAGACATTGTGTGGGTAGCTGTAATACTTATGTAGTGTGTAGACATTGTGTGGGTAGCTGTAATACTTATGTAGTGTGTAGACATTGTGTGGGCAGCTGTAATACTTATGTACTGTGTAGAGATTGTGTGGGCAGCTTTAATACTTATGTAATGTGTAGACATTGTGTGGGCAGCTGTAATACTTATATAGTGTGTAGATATTGTGTGAAAAGGTATAATACTTATGTAGTGTGTAGACATTGTGTGGGCAGCTGTAAGACTTGTATAGTGTGTAGATATTGTGTGAAAAGCTATACTACTTATGTAGTGTGTAGACATTGTGTGGGCAGCTGTAATACTTATGTAGTGTGTAGACATTGTGTGGGCAGCTGTAATACTTATTTAGTGTGTAGACACTTTGTGGGCAGCTGTAATACTTATGTAGTGTGTAGACAGTGTGTGGGTAGCTGTAATACTTATGTAATGTGTAGACATTTTGTGGGAGCTATACAACTTATGTAGTGTGTAGACATTGTGTGGGCAGCTGTAATACTTATGTAGTGTGTAGACAGTGTGTCGCAGTTGTAATACATATGTAGTGTGTAGACATTGTGTGGGTAGCTGTAAAACGTATGTAGTGTGTAGACATTGTGTGGGCAGCTGTAATACTTATGTAATGTGTAGACATTTTGTGGGAGCTATAATACTTATGTAGTGTGTAGACATTGTGTGGGCAGCTTTAAAACTTATGTAGTGTGTAGACAGTATGTCGCAGTTGTAATACAATTTAGTGTGTAGACATTGTGTTGCCAGTTGTAATACTTATGAAGTGTGTAGACATTGTGTGGGCAGCTGTAATACTTATGTAGTGTGTAGACATTGTGTGGGCAGCTGTAATACTTATGTAGTTTGTAGACATTGTGTGGGTAGCTGTAAAACGTATGTAGTGTGTAGACATTGTGTGAATAGCTGTAATGATTATGTAATGTGTAGACATTTTGTGGGAGCTATAATACTTATGTAGTGTGTAGACATTGTGTGGGCAGCTGTAATACTTATGTAGTGTGTAGACAGTGTGTCGCGTTTGTAATACATATGTAGTGTGTAGACATTGTGTCGCCAGTTGTAATACTTATGTAGTGTGTAGACATTGTGTGGGTAGCTGAAATACGTATGTAGTGTGTAGACATTGTGTGGTTAGCTGTAATACTTATGTAGTGTGTAAACATTGTGTGGGCAGCTGTAATACTTATGTAATGTGTAGACATTGTGTGGGCAGCTGTAATACTTATGTAGTGTGTAGACATTGTGTTGGCAGTTGTAATACTTATGTAGTGTGTAGACATTGTGTGGGTAGCTGTAATACTTATGTAAAGTGTAGACATTGTGTGGGCAGTTGTAATACTTATGTAATGTGTAGATATTGTGTCGGCAGTCGTAATACTTATGTAATGTGTAGACATTGTGTCGGCAGTTGTAATACTTATGTAATGTGTAGACATTGTGTCGGCAGTTGTAATACTTATGTAATGTGTAGACATTGTGTCGGCAGTTGTAATACTTATGTAATGTGTAGACATGGTGTCGGCAGTTGTAATACTTATGTAATGTGTAGACATTGTGTCGGCAGTTGTAATACTTATGTAGTGTGTAGACATTGTGTGGGAGCTATAATACTTATGTAGAGTGTAGACATTGTGTGGGCAGCTGTAATACTTATGTATTGTGTAGACATTGTGTGGGCAGCTGTAATACTTATGTAGTGTGTAGACATTTTGAGGGAGCTATAATAATTATGTAGTGTGTAGACATTGTGTGGGTAGCTGTAATACTTATGTAGTGTGTAGACATTGTGTGGGTAGCTGTAATACTTATGTAGTGTGTAGACATTGTGTGGGTAGCTGTTATTCTTATGTAGTGTGTAGACATTGTGTGGGCAGCTGTAATACTTATGTAGTGTGTAGAGATTGTGTGGGCAGCTGTAATACTTATGTAATGTGTAAACATTGTGTGGGCAGCTGTAATACTTATATAGTGTGTAGATATTGTGTGAAAAGCTATAATACTTATGTAGTGTGTAGACATTGTGTGGGCAGCTGTAATACTTGTATAGTGTGTAGATATTGTGTGAAAAGCTATAATACTTATGTAGTGTGTAGACATTGTGTGGGCAGCTGTAATACTTATGTAGTGTGTAGACATTGTGTGGGCAGCTGTAATACTTATATAGTGTGTAGACATTGTGTGGGCAGCTGTAATACTTATGTAGTGTGTAGACAGTGTGTGGGTAGTTGTAATACTTATGTAATGTGTAGACATTTTGTGGGAGCTATACAACTTATGTAGTGTGTAGACATTGTGTGGGCAGCTGTAATACTTATGTAGTGTGTAGACAGTGTGTCGCAGTTGTAATACATATGTAGTGTGTAGACATTGTGTGGGTAGCTGTAAAACGTATGTAGTGTGTAGACATTGTGTGGGCAGCTGTAATACTTATGTAATGTGTAGACATTTTGTGGGAGCTATAATACTTATGTAGTGTGTAGACATTGTGTGGGCAGCTGTAATACTTATGTAGTGTGTAGACAGTGTGTCGCAGTTGTAATACATATGTAGTGTGTAGACATTGTGTCGCCAGTTGTAATACTTATGTAGTGTGTAGACATTGTGTGGGCAGCTGTAATACTTATGTAGTGTGTAGACATTGTGTGGGCAGCTGTAATACTTATGTAGTGTGTAGACATTATGTGGGGAGCTGTAAAACGTATGTAGTGTGTAGACATTGTGTGGGTAGCTGTAATGCTTATGTAATGTGTAGACATTTTGTGGGAGCTATAATACTTATGTAGTGTGTAGACATTGTGTGGGCAGCTGTAATACTTATGTAGTGTGTAGACATTGTGTCGCAGTTGTAATACATATGTAGTGTGTAGACATTGTGTCGCCAGTTGTAATACTTATGTAGTGTGTAGACATTGTGTGGGTAGCTGAAATACGTATGTAGTGTGTAGACATTGTGTGGGTAGCTGTAATACTTATGTAGTGTGTAGACATTGTGTGGGAACTATAATACTTATGTAGTGTGTAGACATTGTATAGGCAGCTGTAATACTTATGTATTGTGTAGACATTGTGTGGGCAGCTGTAATACTTATGTAGTGTGTAGACATTTTGAGGGAGCTATAATAATTATGTAGTGTGTAGACATTGTATGGGCAGCTATAATACTTATGTAGTGTGTAGACATTGTGTGGGCAGCTGTAATACCAATGTAATGTGTAGACATTGTGTGGGTAGCTGTAATACTTATGTAGTGTGTAGACATTGTGTGGGCAGCTGTAATACTTATGTAGTGTGTAGACATTGTGTGGGCAGCTGTAATACTTATGTAGTGTGTAGACATTGTGTGGGCAGCTGTAATACTTATGTAATGTGTAGACATTGTGTGGGCAGCTGTAATACTTATGTAGTGTGTAGACATTGTGTGGGTAGCTGTAATTTTTATGTAAAGTGTAGATATTGTGTGGGCAGTTGTAATACTTATGTAATGTGTAGATATTGTGTCGGCAGTTGTAATACTTATGTAGTGTGTAGACAGTGTGTCGCAGTTGTAATACCTATGTAGTGTGTAGACATTGTGTCGCCAGTTGTAATACTTATGTAGTGTGTAGACATTGTGTGGGCAGCTGTAATACTTATGTAGTGTGTAGACATTGTGTGGGCAGCTGTAATACTTATGTAGTGTGTAGACATTGTGTGGGTAGCTGTAAAACGTATGTAGTGTGTAGACATTGTGTGGGTAGCTGTAATGCTTATGTAATGTGTAGACATTTTGTGGGAGCTATAATACTTATGTAGTGTGTAGACATTGTGTGGGCAGCTGTAATACTTATGTAGTGTGTAGACAGTGTGTCGCAGTTGTAATACATATGTAGTGTGTAGACATTGTGTCGCCAGTTGTAATACTTATGTAGTGTGTAGACATTGTGTGGGTAGCTGAAATACGTATGTAGTGTGTAGACATTGTGTGGGTAGCTGTAATACTTATGTAGTGTGTAAACATTGTGTGGGCAGCTGTAATACTTATGTAATGTGTAGATATTGTGTCGGCAGTTGTAATACTTATGTAATGTGTAGACATTGTGTGGGCAGTTGTAATACTTATGTAATTTCTAGACATTGTGTCGGCAGTTGTAACACTTATGTAATGTGTAGACATTCTGTCGGCAGTTGTAATACTTATGTAATGTGTAGACATTGTGTCGGCAGTTGTAATACTTATGTAGTGTGTAGACATTGTGTGGGCAGCTGTAATACTTATATAGTGTGTAGACATTGTGTGGGCAGCTGTAATACTTATGTAGTGTGTAGACAGTGTGTGGGTAGTTGTAATACTTATGTAATGTGTAGACATTTTGTGGGAGCTATACAACTTATGTAGTGTGTAGACATTGTGTGGGCAGCTGTAATACTTATGTAGTGTGTAGACAGTGTGTCGCAGTTGTAATACATATGTAGTGTGTAGACATTGTGTGGGTAGCTGTAAAACGTATGTAGTGTGTAGACATTGTGTGGGCAGCTGTAATACTTATGTAATGTGTAGACATTTTGTGGGAGCTATAATACTTATGTAGTGTGTAGACATTGTGTGGGCAGCTGTAATACTTATGTAGTGTGTAGACAGTGTGTCGCAGTTGTAATACATATGTAGTGTGTAGACATTGTGTCGCCAGTTGTAATACTTATGTAGTGTGTAGACATTGTGTGGGCAGCTGTAATACTTATGTAGTGTGTAGACATTGTGTGGGCAGCTGTAATACTTATGTAGTGTGTAGACATTATGTGGGTAGCTGTAAAACGTATGTAGTGTGTAGACATTGTGTGGGTAGCTGTAATGCTTATGTAATGTGTAGACATTTTGTGGGAGCTATAATACTTATGTAGTGTGTAGACATTGTGTGGGCAGCTGTAATACTTATGTAGTGTGTAGACATTGTGTCGCAGTTGTAATACAGATGTAGTGTGTAGACATTGTGTCGCCAGTTGTAATACTTATGTAGTGTGTAGACATTGTGTGGGTAGCTGAAATACGTATGTAGTGTGTAGACATTGTGTGGGTAGCTGTAATACGTATGTAGTGTGTAGACATTGTGTGGGAACTATAATACTTATGTAGTGTGTAGACATTGTGTAGGCAGCTGTAATACTTATGTATTGTGTAGACATTGTGTGGGCAGCTGTAATACTTATGTAGTGTGTAGACATTTTGAGGGAGCTATAATAATTATGTAGTGTGTAGACATTGTATGGGCAGCTATAATACTTATGTAGTGTGTAGACATTGTGTAGGCAGCTGTAATACCAATGTAATGTGTAGACATTGTGTGGGTAGCTGTAATACTTATGTAGTGTGAAGACATTGTGTGGGCAGCTGTAATACTTATGTAGTGTGTAGACATTGTGTGGGCAGCTGTAATACTTATGTAGTGTGTAGACATTGTGTGGGCAGCTGTAATACTTATGTAATGTGTAGACATTGTGTGGGCAGCTGTAATACTTATGTAGTGTGTAGACATTGTGTGGGTAGCTGTAATTTTTATGTAAAGTGTAGATATTGTGTGGGCAGTTGTAATACTTATGTAATGTGTAGATATTGTGTCGGCAGTTGTAATACTTATGTAGTGTGTAGACAGTGTGTCGCAGTTGTAATACCTATGTAGTGTGTAGACATTGTGTCGCCAGTTGTAATACTTATCTAGTGTGTAGACATTGTGTGGGCAGCTGTAATACTTATGTAGTGTGTAGACATTGTGTGGGCAGCTGTAATACTTATGTAGTGTGTAGACATTGTGTGGGTAGCTGTAAAACGTATGTAGTGTGTAGACATTGTGTGGGTAGCTGTAATGCTTATGTAATGTGTAGACATTTTGTGGGAGCTATAATACTTATGTAGTGTGTAGACATTGTGTGGGCAGCTGTAATACTTATGTAGTGTGTAGACAGTGTGTCGCAGTTGTAATACATATGTAGTGTGTAGACATTGTGTCGCCAGTTGTAATACTTATGTAGTGTGTAGACATTGTGTGGGTAGCTGAAATACGTATGTAGTGTGTAGACATTGTGTGGGTAGCTGTAATACTTATGTAGTGTGTAAACATTGTGTGGGCAGCTGTAATACTTATGTATTGTGTAGATATTGTGTCGGCAGTTGTAATACTTATGTAATGTGTAGACATTTTGTCGGCAGTTGTAATACTTATGTAATTTCTAGACATTGTGTCGGCAGTTGTAACACTTATGTAATGTGTAGACATTGTGTCGGCAGTTGTAATACTTATGTAATGTGTAGACATTGTGTCGGCAGTTGTAATACTTATGTAGTGTGTAGACATTGTGTGGGAGCTATAATACTTATGTAGTGCGTAGACATTGTGTGGGCAGCTGTAATACTTATGTAGTGTGTAGACATTGTGTCGGCAGTTGTATTACTTATGTAGTGTGTAGACATTGTGTGGGTAGCTGTAATACGTATGTAAAGTGTAGACATTGTGTGGGCAGTTGTAATACTTATGTAATGTGTAGATATTGTGTTGGCAGTTGTAATACTTATGTAATGTGTAGACATTGTGTCGGCAGTTGTAATACTTATGTAATTTCTAGACATTGTGTCGGCAGTTGTAACACTTATGTAATGTGTAGACATTGTGTCGGCAGTTGTAATACTTATGTAATGTGTAGACATTGTGTCGGCAGTTGTAATACTTATGTAGTGTGTAGACATTGTGTCGGCAGTGGTAATACTTATGTAGTGTGTAGACATTGTGTGGGAGCTATAATACTTATGTAGTGCGTAGACATTGTGTGGGCAGCTGTAATACTTATGTATTGTGTAGACATTGTGTGGGCAGCTGTAATACTTATGTAGTGTGTAGACAGTGTGTCGCAGTTGTAATACATATGTAGTGTGTAGACATTGTGTCGCCAGTTGTAATACTTATGTAGTGTGTAGACATTGTGTGGGTAGCTGAAATACGTATGTAGTGTGTAGACATTGTGTCGGCAGTTGTAATACTTATGTAATGTGTAGACATTGTGTCGGCAGTTGTAATACTTATGTAGTGTGTAGACATTGTGTCGGCAGTGGTAATACTTATGTAGTGTGTAGACATTGTGTGGGAGCTATAATACTTATGTAGTGCGTAGACATTGTGTGGGCAGCTGTAATACTTATGTATTGTGTAGACATTGTGTGGGCAGCTGTAATACTTATGTAGTGTGTAGACAGTGTGTCGCAGTTGTAATACATATGTAGTGTGTAGACATTGTGTCGCCAGTTGTAATACTTATGTAGTGTGTAGACATTGTGTGGGTAGCTGAAATACGTATGTAGTGTGTAGACATTGTGTCGGTAGCTGTAATACTTATGTAGTGTGTAAACATTGTGTGGGCAGCTGTAATACTTATGTAATGTGTAGACATTGTGTGGGCAGCTGTAATACTTATGTAGTGTGTAGACATTGTGTCGGCAGTTGTAATACTTATGTAGTGTGTAGACATTGTGTGGGTAGCTGTAATACTTATGTAAAGTGTAGACATTGTGTGGGCAGTTGTAATACTTATGTAATGTGTAGACATTGTGTCGGCAGTTGTAATACTTATGTAATGTGTAGACATTGTGTCGGCAGTTGTAATACTTATATAATGTGTAGACATTGTGTCGGCAGTTGTAATACTTATGTAATGTGTAGACATTGTGTCGGGAGTTGTAATACTTATGTAATGTGTAGAGATTGTGTCGGCAGTTGTAATACTTATGTAGTGTGTAGACATTGTGTGGGAGCTATAATACTTATGTAGTGTGTAGACATTGTGTGGGCAGCTGTAATACTTATGTATTGTGTAGACATTGTGTGGGCAGCTGTAATACTTATGTAGTGTGTAGTCATTTTGAGGGAGCTATAATAATTATGTAGTGTGTAGACATTGTATGGGCAGCTATAACACTTATGTAGTGTGTAGACATTGTGTGGGCAGCTGTAATACTAATGTAATGTGTAGACATTGTGTGGGTAGCTGTAATACTTATGTAGTGTGTAGACATTGTGTGGGCAGCTGTAATACTTATGTAGTGTGTAGACATTGTGTGGGCAGCTGTAATACTTATGTAGTGTGTAGACATTGTGTGGGCAGCTGTAATACTTATGTAATGTGTAGACATTGTGTGGGCAGCTGTAATACTTATGTAGTGTGTAGACATTGTGTTGGCAGTTGTAATACTTATGTAGTGTGTAGACATTGTGTTGGCAGTTGTAATACTTATGTAGTGTGTAGACATTGTGTGGGTAGCTGTAATACTTATGTAAGGTGTAGACATTTTGTGGGCAGTTGTAATACTTATGTAATGTGTAGATATTGTGTCGGCAGTTGTAATACATAAGTAATGTGTAGACATTGTGTCGGCAGTTGTAATACTTATGTAATGTGTAGACATTGTGTCGGCAGTTGTAATACTTATGTAATGTGTAGACATTGTGTCGGCAGTTGTAATACTTATGTAGTGTGTAGACATTTTGTGGGAGCTATAATACTTATGTAGTTTGTAGACATTGTGTTTGCAGCTGTAATACTTATGTAGTGTGTAGACATTGTGTGGGTAGATGTAATACTTATGTAGTGTGTAGACATTGTGTGGGCAGCTGTAATACTTATGTAGTGTGTAGACAGTGTGTCGCAGATGTAATACATATGTAGTGTGTAGACATTGTGTCGGCAGTTGTAATACTTATGTAGTGTGTAGACATTGTGTGGGTAGCTGTAATACGTATGTAGTGTGTAGACATTGTGTGGGTAGCTGTAATACTTATATAGTGTGTAGACATTGTGTGGGTAGCTGTAAAACGTATGTAGTGTGTAGACATTGTGTGGGCAGCTGTAATACTTTTGTAATGTGTAGACATTTTGTGGGAGCTATAATACGTATGTAGTATGTAGACATTGTATGGGCAGCTATAATACTTATGTAGTGTGTAGACATTGTGTGGGCAGCTGTAATACTTATGTAGTGTGTAGACCTTGTCTGGGCAGCTGTAATACTTATGTAGTGTGTAGACAGTGTGTGGGTAGCTGTAATACTTATGTAGTGTGTAGACATTGTGTTGGTAGCTGTAATACTTATATAGTGTGTAGACATTGTGTGGGTAGCTGTAAAACATATTTAGTGTGTAGACATTGTGTGGGCAGCTGTAATACTTATGTAATGTGTAGACATTTTGTGGGAGCTATAATACTTATGTAGTGTGTAGACATTGTATGGGCAGCTATAATACTTATGTAGTGTGTCGACATTGTGTGGGTAGCTGTAATACTTATGTAGTGTGTAGAAATTGTGTGGGTAGCTGTAAAACGTGTGTAGTGTGTAGACATTGTGTAGGCAGCTGTAATGCTTATGTAATGTGTAGATATTCTGTGGGAGCTATAATACTTATGTAGTGTGTAGACATTGTGTGGGCAGCTGTAATACTTATATAGTGTGTAGACATTGTGTGGGCAGCTGTAATACTTATGTAGTGTGTAGACAGTGTGTGGGTAGCTGTAATACTTATGTAATGTGTAGACATTTTGTGGGAGCTATACAACTTATGTAGTGTGTAGACATTGTGTGGGCAGCTGTAATACTTATGTAGTGTGTAGACAGTGTGTCACAGTTGTAATACATATGTAGTGTGTAGACATTGTGTGGGTAGCTGTAAAACGTATGTAGTGTGTAGACATTGTGTGGGCAGCTGTAATACTTATGTAATGTGTAGACATTTTGTGGGAGCTAGACATTGTGTGGGCAGCTGTAATACTTATGTAGTGTGTAGACAGTGTGTCGCAGTTGTAATACATATGTAGTGTGTAGACATTGTGTCGCCAGTTGTAATACTTATGTAGTGTGTAGACATTGTGTGGGCAGCTGTAATACTTATGTAGTGTGTAGACATTGTGTGGACAGCTGTAATACTTATGTAGTGTGTAGACATTATGTGGGTAGCTGTAAAACGTATGTAGTGTGTAGCCATTGTGTGGGTAGCTGTAATGCTTATGTAATGTGTAGACATTTTGTGGGAGCTATAATACTTATGTAGTGTGTAGACATTGTGTGGGCAGCTGTAATACTTATGTAGTGTGTAGACAGTGTGTCGCAGTTGTAATACATATGTAGTGTGTAGACATTGTGTCGCCAGTTGTAATACTTATGTAGTGTGTAGACATTGTGTGGGTAGCTGTAATACTTATGTAGTGTGTAACCATTGTGTGGGCAGCTGTAATACTTATGTAATGTGTAGACATTGTGTCGGCAGTTGTAATACTTATGTAGTGTGTAGACATTGTGTGGGTAGCTGTAATACTTATGTAAAGTGTAGACATTGTGTGGGCAGTTGTAATACTTATGTAATGTGTAGATATTGTGTCGGGAGTTGTAATACTTATGTAATGTGTAGACATTGTGTCGGCAGTTGTAATACTTATGTAATGTGTAGACATTGTGTGGGCAGTTGTAATACTTATGTAATTTCTAGACATTGTGTCGGCAGTTGTAACACTTATGTAATGTGTAGACATTGTGTCGGCAGTTGTAATACTTATGTAATGTGTAGACATTGTGTCGGCAGTTGTAATACTTATGTAGTGTGTAGACATTGTGTGGGCAGCTGTAATACTTATATAGTGTGTAGACATTGTGTGGGCAGCTGTAATACTTATGTAGTGTGTAGACAGTGTGTGGGTAGTTGTAATACTTATGTAATGTGTAGACATTTTGTGGGAGCTATACAACTTATGTAGTGTGTAGACATTGTGTGGGCAGCTGTAATACTTATGTAGTGTGTAGACAGTGTGTCGCAGTTGTAATACATATGTAGTGTGTAGACATTGTGTGGGTAGCTGTAAAACGTATGTAGTGTGTAGACATTGTGTGGGCAGCTGTAATACTTATGTAATGTGTAGACATTTTGTGGGAGCTATAATACTTATGTAGTGTGTAGACATTGTGTGGGCAGCTGTAATACTTATGTAGTGTGTAGACAGTGTGTCGCAGTTGTAATACATATGTAGTGTGTAGACATTGTGTCGCCAGTTGTAATACTTATGTAGTGTGTAGACATTGTGTGGGCAGCTGTAATACTTATGTAGTGTGTAGACATTGTGTGGGCAGCTGTAATACTTATGTAGTGTGTAGACATTATGTGGGTAGCTGTAAAACGTATGTAGTGTGTAGACATTGTGTGGGTAGCTGTAATGCTTATGTAATGTGTAGACATTTTGTGGGAGCTATAATACTTATGTAGTGTGTAGACATTGTGTGGGCAGCTGTAATACTTATGTAGTGTGTAGACATTGTGTCGCAGTTGTAATACAGATGTAGTGTGTAGACATTGTGTCGCCAGTTGTAATACTTATGTAGTGTGTAGACATTGTGTGGGTAGCTGAAATACGTATGTAGTGTGTAGACATTGTGTGGGTAGCTGTAATACGTATGTAGTGTGTAGACATTGTGTGGGAACTATAATACTTATGTAGTGTGTAGACATTGTGTAGGCAGCTGTAATACTTATGTATTGTGTAGACATTGTGTGGGCAGCTGTAATACTTATGTAGTGTGTAGACATTTTGAGGGAGCTATAATAATTATGTAGTGTGTAGACATTGTATGGGCAGCTATAATACTTATGTAGTGTGTAGACATTGTGTGGGCAGCTGTAATACCAATGTAATGTGTAGACATTGTGTGGGTAGCTGTAATACTTATGTAGTGTGAAGACATTGTGTGGGCAGCTGTAATACTTATGTAGTGTGTAGACATTGTGTGGGCAGCTGTAATACTTATGTAGTGTGTAGACATTGTGTGGGCAGCTGTAATACTTATGTAATGTGTAGACATTGTGTGGGCAGCTGTAATACTTATGTAGTGTGTAGACATTGTGTGGGTAGCTGTAATTTTTATGTAAAGTGTAGATATTGTGTGGGCAGTTGTAATACTTATGTAATGTGTAGATATTGTGTCGGCAGTTGTAATACTTATGTAGTGTGTAGACAGTGTGTCGCAGTTGTAATACCTATGTAGTGTGTAGACATTGTGTCGCCAGTTGTAATACTTATCTAGTGTGTAGACATTGTGTGGGCAGCTGTAATACTTATGTAGTGTGTAGACATTGTGTGGGCAGCTGTAATACTTATGTAGTGTGTAGACATTGTGTGGGTAGCTGTAAAACGTATGTAGTGTGTAGACATTGTGTGGGTAGCTGTAATGCTTATGTAATGTGTAGACATTTTGTGGGAGCTATAATACTTATGTAGTGTGTAGACATTGTGTGGGCAGCTGTAATACTTATGTAGTGTGTAGACAGTGTGTCGCAGTTGTAATACATATGTAGTGTGTAGACATTGTGTCGCCAGTTGTAATACTTATGTAGTGTGTAGACATTGTGTGGGTAGCTGAAATACGTATGTAGTGTGTAGACATTGTGTGGGTAGCTGTAATACTTATGTAGTGTGTAAACATTGTGTGGGCAGCTGTAATACTTATGTATTGTGTAGATATTGTGTCGGCAGTTGTAATACTTATGTAATGTGTAGACATTTTGTCGGCAGTTGTAATACTTATGTAATTTCTAGACATTGTGTCGGCAGTTGTAACACTTATGTAATGTGTAGACATTGTGTCGGCAGTTGTAATACTTATGTAATGTGTAGACATTGTGTCGGCAGTTGTAATACTTATGTAGTGTGTAGACATTGTGTGGGAGCTATAATACTTATGTAGTGCGTAGACATTGTGTGGGCAGCTGTAATACTTATGTAGTGTGTAGACATTGTGTCGGCAGTTGTATTACTTATGTAGTGTGTAGACATTGTGTGGGTAGCTGTAATACTTATGTAAAGTGTAGACATTGTGTGGGCAGTTGTAATACTTATGTAATGTGTAGATATTGTGTCGGCAGTTGTAATACTTATGTAATGTGTAGACATTGTGTCGGCAGTTGTAATACTTATGTAATTTCTAGACATTGTGTCGGCAGTTGTAACACTTATGTAATGTGTAGACATTGTGTCGGCAGTTGTAATACTTATGTAATGTGTAGACATTGTGTCGGCAGTTGTAATACTTATGTAGTGTGTAGACATTGTGTCGGCAGTGGTAATACTTATGTAGTGTGTAGACATTGTGTGGGAGCTATAATACTTATGTAGTGCGTAGACATTGTGTGGGCAGCTGTAATACTTATGTATTGTGTAGACATTGTGTGGGCAGCTGTAATACTTATGTAGTGTGTAGACAGTGTGTCGCAGTTGTAATACATATGTAGTGTGTAGACATTGTGTCGCCAGTTGTAATACTTATGTAGTGTGTAGACATTGTGTGGGTAGCTGAAATACGTATGTAGTGTGTAGACATTGTGTCGGCAGTTGTAATACTTATGTAATGTGTAGACATTGTGTCGGCAGTTGTAATACTTATGTAGTGTGTAGACATTGTGTCGGCAGTGGTAATACTTATGTAGTGTGTAGACATTGTGTGGGAGCTATAATACTTATGTAGTGCGTAGACATTGTGTGGGCAGCTGTAATACTTATGTATTGTGTAGACATTGTGTGGGCAGCTGTAATACTTATGTAGTGTGTAGACAGTGTGTCGCAGTTGTAATACATATGTAGTGTGTAGACATTGTGTCGCCAGTTGTAATACTTATGTAGTGTGTAGACATTGTGTGGGTAGCTGAAATACGTATGTAGTGTGTAGACATTGTGTCGGTAGCTGTAATACTTATGTAGTGTGTAAACATTGTGTGGGCAGCTGTAATACTTATGTAATGTGTAGACATTGTGTGGGCAGCTGTAATACTTATGTAGTGTGTAGACATTGTGTCGGCAGTTGTAATACTTATGTAGTGTGTAGACATTGTGTGGGTAGCTGTAATACTTATGTAAAGTGTAGACATTGTGTGGGCAGTTGTAATACTTATGTAATGTGTAGACATTGTGTCGGCAGTTGTAATACTTATGTAATGTGTAGACATTGTGTCGGCAGTTGTAATACTTATATAATGTGTAGACATTGTGTCGGCAGTTGTAATACTTATGTAATGTGTAGACATTGTGTCGGGAGTTGTAATACTTATGTAATGTGTAGAGATTGTGTCGGCAGTTGTAATACTTATGTAGTGTGTAGACATTGTGTGGGAGCTATAATACTTATGTAGTGTGTAGACATTGTGTGGGCAGCTGTAATACTTATGTATTGTGTAGACATTGTGTGGGCAGCTGTAATACTTATGTAGTGTGTAGACATTTTGAGGGAGCTATAATAATTATGTAGTGTGTAGACATTGTATGGGCAGCTATAACACTTATGTAGTGTGTAGACATTGTGTGGGCAGCTGTAATACTAATGTAATGTGTAGACATTGTGTGGGTAGCTGTAATACTTATGTAGTGTGTAGACATTGTGTGGGCAGCTGTAATACTTATGTAGTGTGTAGACATTGTGTGGGCAGCTGTAATACTTATGTAGTGTGTAGACATTGTGTGGGCAGCTGTAATACTTATGTAATGTGTAGACATTGTGTGGGCAGCTGTAATACTTATGTAGTGTGTAGACATTGTGTTGGCAGTTGTAATACTTATGTAGTGTGTAGACATTGTGTTGGCAGTTGTAATACTTATGTAGTGTGTAGACATTGTGTGGGTAGCTGTAATACTTATGTAAGGTGTAGACATTTTGTGGGCAGTTGTAATACTTATGTAATGTGTAGATATTGTGTCGGCAGTTGTAATACATAAGTAATGTGTAGACATTGTGTCGGCAGTTGTAATACTTATGTAATGTGTAGACATTGTGTCGGCAGTTGTAATACTTATGTAATGTGTAGACATTGTGTCGGCAGTTGTAATACTTATGTAGTGTGTAGACATTTTGTGGGAGCTATAATACTTATGTAGTTTGTAGACATTGTGTGGGCAGCTGTAATACTTATGTAGTGTGTAGACATTGTGTGGGTAGATGTAATACTTATGTAGTGTGTAGACATTGTGTGGGCAGCTGTAATACTTATGTAGTGTGTAGACAGTGTGTCGCAGATGTAATACATATGTAGTGTGTAGACATTGTGTCGGCAGTTGTAATACTTATGTAGTGTGTAGACATTGTGTGGGTAGCTGTAATACGTATGTAGTGTGTAGACATTGTGTGGGTAGCTGTAATACTTATATAGTGTGTAGACATTGTGTGGGTAGCTGTAAAACGTATGTAGTGTGTAGACATTGTGTGGGCAGCTGTAATACTTTTGTAATGTGTAGACATTTTGTGGGAGCTATAATACGTATGTAGTATGTAGACATTGTATGGGCAGCTATAATACTTATGTAGTGTGTAGACATTGTGTGGGCAGCTGTAATACTTATGTAGTGTGTAGACCTTGTCTGGGCAGCTGTAATACTTATGTAGTGTGTAGACAGTGTGTGGGTAGCTGTAATACTTATGTAGTGTGTAGACATTGTGTTGGTAGCTGTAATACTTATATAGTGTGTAGACATTGTGTGGGTAGCTGTAAAACATATTTAGTGTGTAGACATTGTGTGGGCAGCTGTAATACTTATGTAATGTGTAGACATTTTGTGGGAGCTATAATACTTATGTAGTGTGTAGACATTGTATGGGCAGCTATAATACTTATGTAGTGTGTCGACATTGTGTGGGTAGCTGTAATACTTATGTAGTGTGTAGAAATTGTGTGGGTAGCTGTAAAACGTGTGTAGTGTGTAGACATTGTGTAGGCAGCTGTAATGCTTATGTAATGTGTAGATATTTTGTGGGAGCTATAATACTTATGTAGTGTGTAGACATTGTGTGGGCAGCTGTAATACTTATATAGTGTGTAGACATTGTGTGGGCAGCTGTAATACTTATGTAGTGTGTAGACAGTGTGTGGGTAGCTGTAATACTTATGTAATGTGTAGACATTTTGTGGGAGCTATACAACTTATGTAGTGTGTAGACATTGTGTGGGCAGCTGTAATACTTATGTAGTGTGTAGACAGTGTGTCACAGTTGTAATACATATGTAGTGTGTAGACATTGTGTGGGTAGCTGTAAAACGTATGTAGTGTGTAGACATTGTGTGGGCAGCTGTAATACTTATGTAATGTGTAGACATTTTGTGGGAGCTAGACATTGTGTGGGCAGCTGTAATACTTATGTAGTGTGTAGACAGTGTGTCGCAGTTGTAATACATATGTAGTGTGTAGACATTGTGTCGCCAGTTGTAATACTTATGTAGTGTGTAGACATTGTGTGGGCAGCTGTAATACTTATGTAGTGTGTAGACATTGTGTGGACAGCTGTAATACTTATGTAGTGTGTAGACATTATGTGGGTAGCTGTAAAACGTATGTAGTGTGTAGCCATTGTGTGGGTAGCTGTAATGCTTATGTAATGTGTAGACATTTTGTGGGAGCTATAATACTTATGTAGTGTGTAGACATTGTGTGGGCAGCTGTAATACTTATGTAGTGTGTAGACAGTGTGTCGCAGTTGTAATACATATGTAGTGTGTAGACATTGTGTCGCCAGTTGTAATACTTATGTAGTGTGTAGACATTGTGTGGGTAGCTGTAATACTTATGTAGTGTGTAACCATTGTGTGGGCAGCTGTAATACTTATGTAATGTGTAGACATTGTGTCGGCAGTTGTAATACTTATGTAGTGTGTAGACATTGTGTGGGTAGCTGTAATACTTATGTAAAGTGTAGACATTGTGTGGGCAGTTGTAATACTTATGTAATGTGTAGATATTGTGTCGGGAGTTGTAATACTTATGTAATGTGTAGACATTGTGTCGGCAGTTGTAATACTTATGTAATGTGTAGACATTGTGTCGGCAGTTGTAATACTTATGTAATGTGTAGACATTGTGTCGGCAGTTGTAATACTTATGTAATGTGTAGACATTGTGTCGGCAGTTGTAATACTTATGTAATGTGTAGACATTGTGTCGGCAGTTATAATACTTATGTAGTGTGTAGAAATTGTGTGGGAGCTATAATACTTATGTAGTGTGTAGACATTGTGTGGGTAGCTGAAATACGTATGTAGTGTGTAGACATTGTGTGGGTAGCTGTAATACTTATGTAGTGTGTAAACATTGTGTGGGCAGCTGTAATACTTATGTAATGTGTAGACATTGTGTGGGCAGCTGTAATACTTATGTAGTGTGTAGACATTGTGTGGGTAGCTGTAATACTTATGTAAAGTGTAGACATTGTGTGGGCAGTTGTAATACTTATGTAATGTGTAGATATTGTGTCGGCAGTTGTAATACTTATGTAATGTGTAGACATTGTGTCGGCAGTTGTAATACTTATGTAATGTGTAGACATTGTGTCGGCAGTTGTAATACATATGTAATGTGTAGACATTATGTCGGCAGTTGTAATACTTATGTAATGTGTAGACATTGTGTCGGCAGTTGTAATACTTATGTAATGTGTAGACATTGTGTCGGCAGTTGTAATACTTATGTAGTGTGTAGACATTGTGTGGGAGCTATAATACTTATGTAGTGTGTAGACATTGTGTGGGCAGCTGTAATACTTATGTATTATGTAGACATTGTGTGGGCAGCTGTAATACTTATGTAGTGTGTAGATATTTTGAGGGAGCTATAATAATTATGTAGTGTGTAGACATTGTATGGGCAGCTATAATACTTATGTAGTGTGTAGACATTGTGTGGGCAGCTGTAATACTAATGTAATGTGTAGACATTGTGTGGGTAGCTGTAATACTTATGTAGTGTGTAGACATTGTGTGGGCAGCTGTAATACTTATGTAGTGTGTAGACATTGTGTGGGCAGCTGTAATACTTATGTAGTGTGTAGACATTGTGTGGGCAGCTGTAATACTTATGTAATGTGTAGACATTGTGTGGGCAGCTGTAATACTTATGTAGTGTGTAGACATTGTGTGGGTAGCTGTAATACTTATGTAAAGTGTAGACATTGTGTGGGCAGTTGTAATACTTATGTAATGTGTAGATATTGTGTCGGCAGTTGTAATACTTATGTAGTGTGTAGACAGTGTGTCGCAGTTGTAATACCTATGTAGTGTGTAGACATTGTGTCGCCAGTTGTAATACTTATGTAGTGTGTAGACATTGTGTGGGCAGCTGTAATACTTATGTAGTGTGTAGACATTGTGTGGGCAGCTGTAATACTTATGTAGTGTGTAGACATTGTGTGGGTAGCTGTAAAACGTATGTAGTGTGTAGACATTGTGTGGGTAGCTGTAATGCTTATGTAATGTGTAGTCATTTTGTGGGAGCTATAATACTTATGTAGTGTGTAGACATTGTGTGGGCAGCTGTAATACTTATGTAGTGTGTAGACAGTGTGTCGCAGTTGTAATACATATGTAGTGTGTAGACATTGTGTCGCCAGTTGTAATACTTATGTAGTGTGTAGACATTGTGTGTCGCAGTTGTAATACATATGTAGTGTGTAGACATTGTGTGGGTTGCTGTAATACTTATGTAGTGTGTAAACATTGTGTGGGCAGCTGTAATTCTTATGTAATGTGTAGACATTGTGTGGGCAGCTGTAATACTTATGTAGTGTGTAGACATTGTGTCGGCAGTTGTAATACTTATGTAGTGTGTAGACATTGTGTGGGTAGCTGTAATACTTATGTAAAGTGTCGACATTGTGTGGGCAGTTGTAATACTTATGTAATGTGTAGATATTGTGTCGGCAGTTGTAATACTTATGTAATGTGTAGACATTGTGTCGGCAGTTGTAATACTTATGTAATGTGTAGACATTGTGTCGGCAGTTGTAATACTTATGTAATGTGTAGACATTGTGTCAAAAGTTGTAATACTTATGTAATGTGTAGACATTGTGTCGGCAGTTGTAATACTTATGTAATGTGTAGACATTGTGTCGGCAGTTGTAATACTTATGTAGTGTGTAGACATTGTGTGGGAGCTATAATACTTATGTAGTGTGTAGACATTGTGTGGGCAGCTGTAATACTTATGTATTGTGTAGACATTGTGTGGGCAGCTGTAATACTTATGTAGTGTGTAGACTTTTTGAGGGAGATATAATAATTATGTAGTGTGTAGAAATTGTATGGGCAGCTATAATACTTATGTAGTGTGTAGACATTGTGTGGGCAGCTGTAATACTAATGTAATGTGTAGACATTGTGTGGGTACCTGTAATACTTATGTAGTGTGTAGACATTGTGTGGGCAGCTGTAATAGTTATGTAGTGTGTAGACATTGTGTGGACAGCTGTAATACTTATGTAGTGTGTAGACATTGTGTGGGCAGCTGTAATACTTATGTAATGTGTAGACATTGTGTGGGCAGCTGTAATACTTATGTAGTGTGTAGACATTGTGTGGGTAGCTGTAATACTTATGTAAAGTGTAGACATTGTGTGGGCAGTTGTAATACTTATGTAATGTGTAGATATTGTGTCGGCAGTTGTAATACTTATGTAGTGTGTAGACAGTGTGTCGCAGTTGTAATACCTATGTAGTGTGTAGACATTGTGTCGCCAGTTGTAATACTTATGTAGTGTGTAGACATTGTGTGGGCAGCTGTAATACTTATGTAGTGTGTAGACATTGTGTGGGCAGCTGTAATACTTATGTAGTGTGTAGACATTGTGTGGGTAGCTGTAAAACGTATGTAGTGTGTAGACATTGTGTGGGTAGCTGTAATGCTTATGTAATGTGTAGTCATTTTGTGGGAGCTATAATACTTATGTAGTGTGTAGACATTGTGTGGGCAGCTGTAATACTTATGTAGTGTGTAGACAGTGTGTCGCAGTTGTAATACATATGTAGTGTGTAGACATTGTGTCGCCAGTTGTAATACTTATGTAGTGTGTAGACATTGTGTGTCGCAGTTGTAATACATATGTAGTGTGTAGACATTGTGTGGGTAGCTGTAATACTTATGTAGTGTGTAAACATTGTGTGGGCAGCTGTAATACTTATGTAATGTGTAGACATTGTGTGGGCAGCTGTAATACTTATGTAGTGTGTAGACATTGTGTCGGCAGTTGTAATACTTATGTAGTGTGTAGACATTGTGTGGGTAGCTGTAATACTTATGTAAAGTGTAGACATTATGTGGGCAGTTGTAATACTTATGTAATGTGTAGATATTGTGTCGGCAGTTGTAATACTTATGTAATGTGTAGACATTGTGTCGGCAGTTGTAATACTTATGTAATGTGTAGACATTGTGTCGGCAGTTGTAATACTTATGTAATGTGTAGACATTGTGTCAAAAGTTGTAATACTTATGTAATGTGTAGACATTGTGTCGGCAGTTGTAATACTTATGTAATGAGTAGACATTGTGTCGGCAGTTGTAATACTTATGTAGTGTGTAGACATTGTGTGGGAGCTATAATACTTATGTAGTGTGTAGACATTGTGTGGGCAGCTGTAATACTAATGTAATGTGTAGACATTGTGTGGGTACCTGTAATACTTATGTAGTGTGTAGACATTGTGTGGGCAGCTGTAATAGTTATGTAGTGTGTAGACATTGTGTGGACAGCTGTAATACTTATGTAGTGTGTAGACATTGTGTGGGCAGCTGTAATACTTATGTAATGTGTAGACATTGTGTGGGCAGCTGTAATACTTATGTAGTGTGTAGACATTGTGTGGGTAGCTGTAATACTTATGTAAAGTGTAGACATTGTGTGGGCAGTTGTAATACTTATGTAATGTGTAGATATTGTGTCGGCAGTTGTAATACTTATGTAGTGTGTAGACAGTGTGTCGCAGTTGTAATACCTATGTAGTGTGTAGACATTGTGTCGCCAGTTGTAATACTTATGTAGTGTGTAGACATTGTGTGGGCAGCTGTAATACTTATGTAGTGTGTAGACATTGTGTGGGCAGCTGTAATACTTATGTAGTGTGTAGACATTGTGTGGGTAGCTGTAAAACGTATGTAGTGTGTAGACATTGTGTGGGTAGCTGTAATGCTTATGTAATGTGTAGTCATTTTGTGGGAGCTATAATACTTATGTAGTGTGTAGACATTGTGTGGGCAGCTGTAATACTTATGTAGTGTGTAGACAGTGTGTCGCAGTTGTAATACATATGTAGTGTGTAGACATTGTGTCGCCAGTTGTAATACTTATGTAGTGTGTAGACATTGTGTGTCGCAGTTGTAATACATATGTAGTGTGTAGACATTGTGTGGGTAGCTGTAATACTTATGTAGTGTGTAAACATTGTGTGGGCAGCTGTAATACTTATGTAATGTGTAGACATTGTGTGGGCAGCTGTAATACTTATGTAGTGTGTAGACATTGTGTCGGCAGTTGTAATACTTATGTAGTGTGTAGACATTGTGTGGGTAGCTGTAATACTTATGTAAAGTGTAGACATTATGTGGGCAGTTGTAATACTTATGTAATGTGTAGATATTGTGTCGGCAGTTGTAATACTTATGTAATGTGTAGACATTGTGTCGGCAGTTGTAATACTTATGTAATGTGTAGACATTGTGTCGGCAGTTGTAATACTTATGTAATGTGTAGACATTGTGTCAAAAGTTGTAATACTTATGTAATGTGTAGACATTGTGTCGGCAGTTGTAATACTTATGTAATGAGTAGACATTGTGTCGGCAGTTGTAATACTTATGTAGTGTGTAGACATTGTGTGGGAGCTATAATACTTATGTAGTGTGTAGACATTGTGTGGGCAGCTGTGATAATTATGTATTGTGTAGACATTGTGTGGGCAGCTGTAATACTTATGTAGTGTGTAGACTTTTTGAGGGAGATATAATAATTATGTAGTGTGTAGAAATTGTATGGGCAGCTATAATACTTATGTAGTGTGTAGACATTGTGTGGGCAGCTGTAATACTAATGTAATGTGTAGACATTGTGTGGGTACCTGTAATACTTATGTAGTGTGTAGACATTGTGTGGGCAGCTGTAATAGTTATGTAGTGTGTAGACATTGTGTGGACAGCTGTAATACTTATGTAGTGTGTAGACATTGTGTGGGCAGCTGTAATACTTATGTAATGTGTAGACATTGTGTGGGCAGCTGTAATACTTATGTAGTGTGTAGACATTGTGTCGGCAGTTATAATACTTATGTAGTGTGTAGAAATTGTGTGGGTAGCTGTAATACTTATGTAAGGTGTAGACATTTTGTGGGCAGTTGTAATACTTATGTAATGTGTAGATATTGTGTCGGCAGTTGTAATACATAAGTAATGTGTAGACATTGTGTGGGTAGCTGTGTAGACATTGTGTGGGTAGCTGTAAAACGTATGTAGTGTGTAGACATTTTGTGGGCAGCTGTAATATTTATGTAATGTGTAGACATTTTGTGGGAGCTATAATACTTATGTAGTATGTAGACATTGTATGGGCAGCTATAATACTTATGTAGTGTGTAGACATTGTGTGGGTAGCTGTAATACTTATGTAGTGTGTAGAAATTTTGTGGTAGCTGTAATACTTATGTAGTGTGTAGACATTGTGTGGGCAGCTGTAATACTTATGTAGTGTGTAGACAGTGTGTCGCAGTTGTAATACATATGTAGTGTGTAGACATTGTGTCGTCAGTTGTAATATTTATGTAGTGTGTAGACATTGTGTGGGAAGCTGTTATACTTATGTAGTGTGTAGACATTGTGTGGGTAGCTGTAATACTTATGTAGTGTGTAGACATTGTGTGGGTAGCTGTAATACTTATATAGTGTGTAGACATTGTGTGGGTAGCTGTAAAACATATTTAGTGTGTAGACATTGTGTGGGCAGCTGTAATACTTATGTAATGTGTAGACATTTTGTAAGAGCTATAATACTTATGTAGTGTGTAGACATTGTATGGGCAGCTATAATACTTATGTAGTGTGTAGACATTATGTCGGTAGCTGTAATACTTATGTAGTGTGTAGAAATTGTGTGGGTAGCTGTAAAACGTATGTAGTGTGAAGACATTGTGTAGGCAGCTTTAATGCTTATGTAATGTGTAGATATTTTTTGGGAGCTATAATACTTATGTAGTGTGTAGACATTGTGTGGGCAGCTGTAATAATTATGTAGTGTGTAGACAGTGTGTCGCAGTTGTAATACATATGTAGTGTGTAGACATTGTGTCGCCAATTGTAATACTTATGTATTATGTAGTCATTATTTGGGTAGCTGTAATACTTATGTAGTGTGTAGACATTGTGTGTGCAGCTGTAATACTTGTGTAGTGTGTAGACATTGTGTGGGCAGCTGTAATACTTATTTAGTGTTTAGACATTTTGTGGGAGCTATAATACTTATGTAGTGTGTAGATATTTTGTGGGAGCTATAATACTTATGTAGTGTGTAGACATTTTGTGGGAGCTATAATACTTATGTAGTGTGTAGACATTGTGTGGGATGCTGTAATACTTATGTATTATGTAGACATTAAGTGGGTAGCTATAATACTTATGTAGTGTGTAGACATTTTGTGGGTAGCTGTAATACTTATGTAGTGTGTAGATATTAAGTGGGTAGCTATAATACTTATGTAGTGTGTAGACATTGTGTGGGTAGCTGTAATACTTATGTAGTGTGTAGACATTGTGTGGATAGCTGTAATACTTATGTAGTGCGTAGACATTGTGTGGGTAGCTGTAATACTTATGTAGTGTGTAGACATTGTGTGGGAAGCTGTAATACTTATGTAGTGTGTAGAGATTGTGTGAGCAGCTGTAATACTTATGTAGTGTGTAGACATTGTATGGGCAGCTATAATACTTATGTAGTGTGTAGACATTGTGTGGGCAGCTGTAATACTATTGTAATGTGTAGACATTGTGTGGGTAGCTGTAATACTTATGTAGTGTGTAGACATTGTGTGGGCAGCTGTAATACTTATGTAGTGTGTAGACATTGTGTGGGCAGCTGTAATACTTATGTAGTGTGTAGACATTGTGTGGGCAGCTGTAATACTTATGTAATGTGTAGACATTGTGTGGGCAGCTGTAATACTTATGTAGTGCGTAGACATTGTGTCGGCAGTTATAATACTTATGTAGTGTGTAGACATTGTGTGGGTAGCTGTAATACTTATGTAAGGTGTAGACATTTTGTCGGCAGTTGTAATACTTATGTAATGTGTAGATATTGTGTCGGCAGTTGTAATACATAAGTAATGTGTAGACATTGTGTCGGCAGTTGTAATACTTATGTAATGTGTAGACATTGTGTCGGCAGTTGTAATACTTATGTAATGTGTAGACATTGTGTCTGCAGTTGTAATAC
Organism: Cepaea hortensis; assembly: GCA_963921405.1. Taxonomy (NCBI): domain Eukaryota; kingdom Metazoa; phylum Mollusca; class Gastropoda; order Stylommatophora; family Helicidae; genus Cepaea; species Cepaea hortensis. The sequence continues at coordinate 100,646,688 of OY992890.1, forward strand.
TTATGTAGTGTGTAGATATTTTGTGGGAGCTATAATACTTATGTAGTTTGTAGACATTGTGTGGGCAGCTGTAATACTTATGTAGTGTGTAGACATTGTGTGGGTAGCTATAATACTTATGTAGTGTGTAGACATTGTGTGGGCAGCTGTAATACTTATGTAGTGTGTAGACAGTGTGTCGCAGATGTAATACATATGTAGTGTGTAGACATTGTGTCGGCAGTTGTAATACTTATGTAGTGTGTAGACATTGTCTGGGAAGCTGTAATACTTATGTAGTGTGTAGACATTGTGTGGGTAGCTGTAATACTTATGTAGTGTGTAGACATTGTGTGGGTAGCTGTAATACTTATATAGTGTGTAGACATTGTGTGGGTAGCTGTAAAACATATTTAGTGTGTAGGCATTGTGTGGGCAGCTATAATACTTATGTAATGTGTAAAAATTTTGTGGGAGCTATATTACTTATGTAGTGTGTAGACATTGTATGGGCAGCTATAATACTTATGTAGTGTGTAGAAATTGTGTGGGTAGCTGTAAAACGTATGTAGTGTGTAGATATTTTGTGGGAGCTATAATACTTATGTAATGTGTAGACATTTTGTAAGAGCTATAATACTTATGTAGTGTGTAGACATTGTATGGGCAGCTATAATACTTATGTAGTGTGTAGACATTATGTCGGTAGCTGTAATACTTATGTAGTGTGTAGAAATTGTGTGGGTAGCTGTAAAACGTATGTAGTGTGAAGACATTGTGTAGGCAGCTTTAATGCTTATGTAATGTGTAGATATTTTTTGGGAGCTATAATACTTATGTAGTGTGTAGACATTGTGTGGGCAGCTGTAATAATTATGTAGTGTGTAGACAGTGTGTCGCAGTTGTAATACATATGTAGTGTGTAGACATTGTGTCGCCAATTGTAATACTTATGTATTATGTAGTCATTATTTGGGTAGCTGTAATACTTATGTAGTGTGTAGACATTGTGTGTGCAGCTGTAATACTTGTGTAGTGTGTAGACATTGTGTGGGCAGCTGTAATACTTATTTAGTGTTTAGACATTTTGTGGGAGCTATAATACTTATGTAGTGTGTAGATATTTTGTGGGAGCTATAATACTTATGTAGTGTGTAGACATTTTGTGGGAGCTATAATACTTATGTAGTGTGTAGACATTGTGTGGGATGCTGTAATACTTATGTATTATGTAGACATTAAGTGGGTAGCTATAATACTTATGTAGTGTGTAGACATTTTGTGGGTAGCTGTAATACTTATGTAGTGTGTAGATATTAAGTGGGTAGCTATAATACTTATGTAGTGTGTAGACATTGTGTGGGTAGCTGTAATACTTATGTAGTGTGTAGATATTGTGTGGATAGCTGTAATACTTATGTAGTGCGTAGACATTGTGTGGGTAGCTGTAATACTTATGTAGTGTGTAGACATTGTGTGGGAAGCTGTAATACTTATGTAGTGTGTAGAGATTGTGTGAGCAGCTGTAATACTTATGTAGTGTGTAGACATTGTATGGGCAGCTATAATACTTATGTAGTGTGTAGACATTGTGTGGGCAGCTGTAATACTATTGTAATGTGTAGACATTGTGTGGGTAGCTGTAATACTTATGTAGTGTGTAGACAATGTGTGGGCGTCTGTAATACTTATGTAGTGTGTAGACATTGTGTGGGCAGCTGTAATACTTATGTAGTGTGTAGACATTGTGTGGGCAGCTGTAATACTTATGTAATGTGTAGACATTGTGTGGGCAGCTGTAATACTTATGTAGTGCGTAGACATTGTGTCGGCAGTTATAATACTTATGTAGTGTGTAGACATTGTGTGGGTAGCTGTAATACTTATGTAAGGTGTAGACATTTTGTCGGCAGTTGTAATACTTATGTAATGTGTAGATATTGTGTCGGCAGTTGTAATACATAAGTAATGTGTAGACATTGTGTCAGCAGTTGTAATACTTATGTAATGTGTAGACATTGTGTCGGCAGTTGTAATACTTATGTAATGTGTAGACATTGTGTCTGCAGTTGTAATACTTATGTAGTGTGTAGATATTTTGTGGGAGCTATAATACTTATGCAGTTTGTAGACATTGTGTGGGCAGCTGTAATACTTATGTAGTGTGTAGACATTGTGTGGGTAGCTATAATACTTATGTAGTGTGTAGACATTGTGTGGGCAGCTGTAATACTTATGTAGTGTGTAGACAGTGTGTCGCAGATGTAATACATATGTAGTGTGTAGACATTGTGTCGGCAGTTGTAATACTTATGTAGTGTGTAGACATTGTATGGGAAGCTGTAATACTTATGTAGTGTGTAGACATTGTGTGGGTAGCTGTAATACTTATGTAGTGTGTAGACATTGTGTGGGTAGCTGTAATACTTATATAGTGTGTAGACATTGTGTGGGTAGCTGTAAAACATATTTAGTGTGTAGGCATTGTGTGGGCAGCTGTAATACTTATGTAATGTGTAAAAATTTTGTGGGAGCTATATTACTTATGTAGTGTGTAGACATTGTATGGGCAGCTATAATACTTATGTAGTGTGTAGAAATTGTGTGGGTAGCTGTAAAACGTATGTAGTGTGTAGACATTGTGTAGGCAGCTGTAATGCTTGTGTAATGTGTAGATATTTTGTGGGAGCTATAATACTTATGTAGTGTGTAGACATTTTGTGGGCAGCTGTAATACTTATGTAGTGTGTAGACAGTGTGTCGCAGTTGTAATACATATGTAGTGTGTAGACATTGTGTCGCCAGTTGTAATACTTATGTAGTATGTAGTTATTATGTGGGTAGCTGTAATACTTATGTAGTGTGCAGATATTGTGTGTGCAGCTGTAATACTTATGTAGTGTGTAGACATTGTCTGGGCAGCTGTAATATTTATTTAGTGTTTAGACATTTTGTGGGAGCTATAATACTTATGTAGTGTGTAGATATTTTGTGGGAGCTATAATACTTATGTAGTGTGTAGACATTTTGTGGGAGCTATAATACTTATGTAGTGTGTAGACATTGTGTTTGATGCTGTAATACTTATGTATTGTGTAGACATTAAGTGGGTAGCTATAATACTTATGTAGTGTGTAGACATTGTGTGGGTAGCTGTAATACTTATGTAGTGTGTAGATATTAAGTGGGTAGCTATAATACTTATGCAGTGTGTAGACATTGTGTGGGTAGCTGTAATACTTATGTAGTGTGTAGACATTGTGTGGGTAGCTGTAATACTTATGTAGTGCGTAGACATTGTGTGGGTAGCTGTAATACTTAAGTAGTGTTTAGACATTGTGTGGGCAGCTGTAATACTTATGTAGTGTGTAGAGATTGTGTGGGCAGCTGTAATACATATGTAATGTGTAGACATTGTGTGGGCAGCTGTAATACTTATATAGTGTGTAGATATTGTGTGAAAAGCTATAATACTTATGTAGTGTGTAGACATTGTGTGGGCAGCTGTAATACTTGTATAGTGTGTAGATATTGTGTGAAAAGCTATAATACTTATGTAGTGTGTAGACATTGTGTGGGTAGCTGTATAACTTATGTAGTGTGTAGACATTGTGTGGGCAGCTGTAATACTTATATAGTGTGTAGACATTGTGTGGGCAGCTGTAATACTTATGTAGTGTGTAGACAGTGTGTGGGTAGCTGTAATACTTATGTAATGTGTAGACATTTTGTTGGAGCTATACAACTTATGTAGTGTGTAGACATTGTGTGGGCAGCTGTAATACTTATGTAGTGTGTAGACAGTGTGTCGCACTTGTAATACATATGTAGTGTGTAGAAATTGTGTGGGTAGATGTAAAACGTATGTAGTGTGTAGACATTGTGTGGGCAGCTGTAATACTTATGTAATGTGTAGACATTTTGTGGGAGCTATAATACTTATGTAGTGTGTAGACATTGTGTGGGCAGCTGTAATACTTATGTAGTGTGTAGACAGTGTGTCGCAGTTGTAATACATATGTAGTGTGTAGACATTGTGTCGCCAGTTGTAATACTTATGTAGTGTGTAGACATTGTGTGGGCATCTGTAATACTTATGTAGTGTGTAGACATTGTGTGGGCAGCTGTAATACTTATGTAGTGTGTAGACATTGTGTGGGTAGCTGTAAAACGTATGTAGTGTGTAGACATTGTGTGGGTAGCTGTAATGCTTATGTAATGTGTAGACATTTTGTGGGAGCTATAATACTTATGTAGTGTGTAGACATTATGTGGGCAGCTCTAATACTTATGTAGTGTGTAGACAGTGTGTCGCAGTTGTAATACATATGTAGTGTGTAGACATTGTGTCGCCAGTTGTAATACTTATGTAGTATGTAGTCATTATGTGGGTAGCTGTAATACTTATGTAGTGTGTAGACATTGTGTGTGCAGCTGTAATACTTATGTAGTGTGTAGACATTGTGTGGGCAGCTGTAATACTTATTTAGTGTTTAGACATTTTGTGGGAGCTATAATACTTATGTAGTGTGTAGATATTTTATGGGAGCTATAATACTTATGTAGTGTGTAGACATTTTGTGGGAGCTATAATACTTATGTAGTGTGTAGACATTGTGTGGGATGCAGTAATACTTATGTATTGTGTAGACATTAAGTGGGTAGCTGTAATACTTATGTAGTGTGTAGACATTGTGTGGGCAGCTGTAATACTTATGTAGTGTGTAGACAGTGTGTCGCAGATGTAATACATATGTAGTGTGTAGACATTGTGTCGGCAGTTGTAATACTTATGTAGTGTGTAGACATTGTGTGGGAAGCTGTAATACTTATGTAGTGTGTAGACATTGTGTGGGTAGCTGTAATACTTATGTAGTGTGTAGACATTGTGTGAGTAGCTGTAATACTTATATAGTGTGTAGACATTGTGTGGGTAGCTGTAAAACGTATGTAGTGTGTAGACATTGTGTGGGCAGCTGTAATACTTATGTAATGTGTAGACATTTTGTTGGAGCTATAATACTTATGTAGTATGTAGACATTGTATGGGCAGCTATAATACTTATGTAGTGTGTAGACATTGTGTGGGTAGCTGTAATACTTATGTAGTGTGTAGAAATTTTGTGGTAGCTGTAATACTTATGTAGTGTGTAGACATTGTGTGGGCAGCTGTAATACTTATGTAGTGTGTAGACAGTGTGTCGCAGTTGTAATACATATGTAGTGTGTAGACATTGTGTCGGCAGTTGTAATACTTATGTAGTGTGTAGACATTGTGTGGGAAGCTGTAATACTTATGTAGTGTGTAGACATTGTGTGGGTAGCTGTAATACTTATGTAGTGTGTAGACATTGTGTGGGTAGCTGTAATACTTATATAGTGTGTAGACATTGTGTGGGTAGCTGTAAAACATATTTAGTGTGTAGACATTGTGTGGGCAGCTGTAATACTTATGTAATGTGTAGACATTTTGTGGGAGCTATAATACTTATGTAGTGTGTAGACATTGTATGGGCAGCTATAATACTTATGTAGTGTGTAGACATTGTGTGGGTAGCTGTAATACTTATGTAGTGTGTAGAAATTGTGTGGGTAGCTGTAAAACTTATGTAGTGTGTAGACATTGTGTAGGCAGCTATAATGCTTATGTAATGTGTAGATATTTTGTGGGAGCTATAATACTTATGTAGTGTGTAGACATTGTGTGGGCAGCTGTAATACTTATGTAGTGTGTAGACAGTGTATCGCAGTTGTAATACATATGTAGTGTGTAGACATTGTGTCGCCAGTTGTAATACTTATGTAGTATGTAGTCATTATGTGGGTAGCTGTAATACTTATGTATTGTGTAGACATTGTGGAGACATTGTCAGTCAGGTCTTAGTCAGATATGACTGAGCTACCGTATAACAGTAGACGGTACTACCTGGTTTCTGTTAGCGCCGAGCGTTGGGCGGCGCTTACCAAACCCGACACCCCACATTGTGCCAACGGCTTCGGGCGGAAGAGCGCAATTGGGAGGGTACACGCCTTACCCTGGTGCGAGGAAATGCAAGCTAAAGACAAAATTGTCATTGCAGGGCAGACCAGGCCCTAAGCCTTGGTTGGCGACTGGTCTAGGATCGAAGCTCCGACAGGCGGACAGTCAGAGCATTGCTTTGCTGATCCGGCAGCTTCTGCAGCTTGTCTTGTTCCAGATGTAGGGGTGTTACCTTTCCTCTGGAGTGAACTAGGCAGGCCGAGAGAGGGATCATGCTGCATGGGCAACACATGATCTCTATATTTTAGCCCAGGCTTTGTGCTATGGAGAGGCAATAACTCCATCCCTGGTCTTAACTGGTCTCGGAATCAAAGCGAGAGGCAACTGTTACGGGTTATAAGTTCATGTATGAAGGAATAAAGAAAGCCTGTGGTCCAGTGATCAAAAGAAGTGCACCATTGAAAACCTTGACTGGAGAAGTCATCACTGATAAGAAACAGCAGATGGACAGATGGGTAGAGCACTATTTGGAGCTTTACTCAAGTGAGACCAAACTAGCGGATAATGCCCTCAACGCCATAGAGGCTCTACCAACTCTTGACCACCTGGACACACTTCCCACCATAACAGAAGTTATGTGTGCTATAAATGAACTTGCATCTGGCAAGGCTCCAGGTAAGGATGGGATTCCAATAGAGGTTATCAGGAGTGGGCAAGACACACTCACTATACAGATCCACCAGCTAATAGAGCTATGCTGGCGTGAAGGACAAGTCCCACAGGATTTCAAAGATTCAAGCATCATAACACTGTACAAGAACAAGGGCGATCGGAGCGACTGCAACAACTATAGGGGTATCTCACTTCTGTGTATTGTTGGAAAAGTATTTGCCAGAATTGTTCTGCGCAGACTTCAAGTCCTAGGAGATCAAGTCTACCCCGAATCACAGTGTGGCTTTCGACAGAACCGGTCTACCACTGATATGATATTCTCATTGCGACAAATGCAAGAAAAATGCCGTGAACAGAATCAACCACTGTTTATTGCCTTCATCGACCTCACAAAGGCATTTGATTTGGTCAGTCGTGAGGGTCTGTTCAAGGCACTAAAGAAGATTGGCTGCCCACCAACTCTTCTGTCCATTGTGGAATCGTTCCACACAGGCATGAAGGGTATAATCAAGTTTGATGGTGCAACTTCTGAAGAACTTGAAATCAAGAGTGGAGTTAAGCAAGGTTGTGTACTAGCTCCCACCCTCTTTGGAATATACTTTTCACTTCTACTGAAATATGCATTTCGTGATCAGGATGGTGGTATATACATTCACTCACGCTCAGATGGCGGCCTCTACAATGCTCAGAGATTGAAGGCTAAGACCAAAATTAGGAGGGTACTGATCAGAGAGTTGCTTTTTGCAGATGATGCTGCAGTTACGACCCACTTTGAGGAAGAATTGCAATGTCTACTATCTGCATTCTCCAATGCTTGTTCTGAATTTGGTTTAACAATTAGCAAAAAGAAGACACAGATTATGTCACAAGGTGCACATGGGGTACCATCAATCTTTATTGACGACGCCGAACTAGAGATAGTAGACCATTTTACATATCTAGGATCAGTGGTAAATAGCAAATTATCCCTAGATCAGGAAATCAACATCCGGATTGGTAAGGCAGCAACAACAATGAACATGTTAAGAAAAAGAGTCTGGGAGAACAGGAAGCTTACTGCCAAAACAAAAGTCCTTGTCTATCAAGCCTGTGTCCTTAGTACTCTTCTCTATGGCAGTGAAACCTGGACAACTTACTCACACCAAGAGAACAATTTAAACAGCTTTCATATGCGGTGTCTACGAAGAATTCTTGGTATTACGTGGCAAGACAAAATCACAAATACTGAAGTATTGGAAAGATCAGGTTGTGTGACAGTTTATTCCATGCTCAGTCTTCGTAGACTTAGATGGATAGGACATCTTAGGAGGATGGATGATGGTAGAATACCAAAGGATATCTTTTTTGGTGAATTACAGATGGGTAAGAGATCTCAGGGTCGGCCTCTACTACGATACAAAGATGTGTGTAAGCGGGACATGATTGATACAGGCATTGATAATGCACATTGGGAGCAAGTCGCCGCTGAACGTGTTGCATGGAGGGCAAATATCAGAAATGGAATAAAGTAAAAGGAGAAAATTATTGCAGAAAAGTCACACACCAAGCGTTTGAGACGTAAGATGGTGCATGATGGTGGAAATGACCATGTGTTCACATGCACCCACTGTGAACGGACATTTACAGCGCAAATTGGCCTTATCAGTCACACTCGCTACCGCCATAGTTAAAAGTTATTATGCCTTTTTAAAGCACAAACTATCGTCTGTCAAGACGGCAAGGTGCCAATGATGATGATGAGACATTGTGTGGGCAGCTGTAATACTTATTTAGTGTTTAGACATTTTGTGGGAGCTATAATACTTATCTAGTGTGTAGATATTTTGTGGGAGCTATAATACTTATGTAGTGTGTAGACATTTTGTGGAAGCTATAATACTTATGTAGTGTGTAGACATTGTGTGGGATGCTGTAATACTTATGTATTGTGTAGACATTAAGTGGGTAGCTATAATAATTATGTAGTGTGTAGACATTGTGTGGGTAGCTGTAATACTTATGTAGTGTGTAGATATTAAGTGGGTAGCTATAATACTTATGTAGTGTGTAGACATTGTGTGGGTAGCTGTAATACTTATGTAGTGTAAAGACATTGTGTGGGTAGCTGTAATACTTATGTAGTGCGTAGACATTGTGTGGGTAGCTGTAATACTTATGTAGTGTGTAGACATTGTGTGGGCAGCTGTAATACTTATGTAGTGTGTAGAGATTGTGTGGGCAGCTGTAATACTTGTATAGTGTGTAGATATTGTGTGAAAAGCTATAATACTTATGTAGTGTGTAGACATTTTGTGGGAGCTATAATACTTATGTAGTGTGTAGACATTGTGTCGGATGCTGTAATACTTATGTATTGTGTAGACATTAAGTGGGTAGCTATAATACTTATGTAGTGTGTAGACATTGTGTGGGTAGCTGTAATACTTATGTAGTGTGTAGATATTAAGTGGGTAGCTATAATACTTATGTAGTGTGTAGACATTGTGTGGGTAGCTGTAATACTTATGTAGTGTGTAGACATTGTGTGGGTAGCTGTAATACTTATGTAGTGCGTAGACATTGTGTGGGTAGCTGTAATACTTATGTAATGTGTAGACATTGTGTGGGCAGCTGTAATACTTATATAGTGTGTAGATATTGTGTGAAAAGCTATAATACTTATGTAGTGTGTAGACATTGTGTGGGCAGCTGTAATACTTGTATAGTGTGTAGATATTGTGTGAAAAGCTATAATACTTAAGTAGTGTGTAGGCATTGTGTGGGCAGCTGTAATACTTATGTAGTGTGTAGACATTGTGTGGGCAGCTGTAATACTTATATAGTGTGTAGACATTGTGTGGGCAGCTGTAATACTTATGTAGTGTGTAGACAGTGTGTGGGTAGCTGTAATACTTATGTAATGTGTAGACATTTTGTGAGAGCTATACAACTTATGTAGTGTGTAGACATTGTGTGGGCAGCTGTAATACTTATGTAGTGTGTAGACAGTGTGTCGCAGTTGTAATACATATGTAGTGTGTAGACATTGTGTGGGTAGCTGTAAAATGTATGTAGTGTGTAGACATTGTGTGGGCAGCTGTAATACTTATGTAATGTGTAGACATTTTGTGGGAGCTATAATACTTATGTAGTGTGTAGACATTGAGTGGGCAGCTGTAATACTTATGTAGTGTGTAGACAGTGTGTCGCAGTTGTAATACATATGTAGTGTGTAGACATTGTGTGGGCAGCTGTAATACTTATGTAGTGTGTAGACATTGTGTGGGCAGCTGTAATACTTATGTAGTGTGTAGACATTGTGTGGGTAGCTGTAAAACGTATGTAGTGTGTAGACATTGTGTGGGTAGCTGTAATGCTTATGTAATGTGTAGACATTTTGTGGGAGCTATAATACTTATGTAGTGTGTAGACATTGTGTGGGCAGCTGTAATACTTATGTAGTGTGTAGACAGTGTGTCGCAGTTGTAATACATATGTAGTGTGTAGACATTGTGTCGCCAGTTGTAATACTTATGTAGTGTGTAGTCATTGTGTGGGTAGCTGAAATACGTATGTAGTGTGTAGACATTGTGTGGGTAGCTGTAATAATTATGTAGTGTTTAGACATTGTGTGGGTAGCTGTAATACTCATGTAGTGTGTAGACATTGTGTGGGCAGCTATAATACTTATGTAGTGTGTAGACATTGTGTGGGAGCTATAATACTTATGTAGTGTGTAGACATTTTGTGGGAGCTATAATACTTATGTAGTGTGTAGACATTTTGTGGGAGCTATAAAACTTATGTAGTGTGTAGACATTTAATGGGAGCTATAATACTTATGTAGTGTGTAGACATTGTGTGGGTAGCTGTAATACCTATGTAGTGTGTAGACATTAAGTGGGTAGCTATAATACTTATGTAGTGTGTAGACATTGTGTGGGTAGCTGTAATACTTATGTAGTGTTTAGACATTAAGTGGGTAGCTATAATACGTATGTAGTGTGTAGACATTGTGTGGGTAGCTGTAATACTTATGTAGTGTGTAGACATTAAGTGGGTAGCTATAATACTTATGTAGTGTGTAGACACTGTGTGGGTATTTGTAATACTTATGTAGTGTGTAGACATTAAGTGGGTAGCTATAATACGTATGTAGTGTGTAGACATTGTGTGGGTAGCTGTAATTTTTATGTAGTGTTTAGACATTAAGTGGGTAGCTATAATACGTATGTAGTGTGTAGACATTGTGTGGGTAGCTGTAATTTTTATGTAGTGTGTAGACATTAAGTGGGTAGCTATAATACTTATGTAGTGTGTAGACACTGTGTGGGTATTTGTAATACTTATGTAGTGTGTAGACATTGTGTTTGCAGCTGTAATACTTATGTAGTGTGTAGACAGTGTGTCGCAGTTGTAATACATATGTAGTGTGTAGACATTGTGTGGGTAGCTGTAAAATGTATGTAGTGTGTAGACATTGTGTGGGCAGCTGTAATACTTATGTAATGTGTAGACATTTTGTGGGAGCTATAATACTTATGTAGTGTGTAGACATTGTGTGGGCAGCTGTAATACTTATGTAGTGTGTAGATAGTGTGACGCAGTTGTAATACATATGTAGTGTGTGGACATTGTGTGGGCAGCTGTAATACTTTTGTAGTGTGTAGACATTGTGTGGGCAGCTGTAATACTTATGTAGTGTGTAGACATTGTGTGGGTAGCTGTAAAACGTATGTAGTGTGTAGACATTGTGTGGGTAGCTGTAATGCGTATGTAATGTGTAGACATTTTGTGGGAGCTATAATACTTATGTAGTGTGTAGACATTGTGTGGGCAGCTGTAATACTTATGTAGTGTGTAGACAGTGTGTCGCAGTTGTAATACATATGTAGTGTGTAGACATTGTGTCGCCAGTTGTAATACTTATGTAGTGTGTAGACATTGTGTGGGTAGCTGAAATACGTATGTAGTGTGTATACATTGTGTGAGTAGCTGTAATAATTATGTAGTGTTTAGACATTGTGTGGGTAGCTGTAATACTCATGTAGTGTGTAGACATTGTGTGGGCAGCTATAAAACTTATGTAGTGTGTAGACATTGTGTGGGAGCTATAATACTTATGTAGTGTGTAGACATTTTGTGGGAGCTATAATACTTATGTAGTGTGTAGACATTTTGTGGGAGCTATAATACTTATGTAGTGTGTAGACATTTAATGGGAGCTATAATACTTATGTAGTGTGTAGACATTGTGTGGGTAGCTGTAATACTTATGTAGTGTGTAGACATTAAGTGGGTAGCTATAATACTTATGTAGTGTGTAGACATTGTGTGGGTAGCTGTAATACTTATGTAGTGTTTAGACATTAAGTGGGTAGCTATAATACGTATGTAGTGTGTAGACATTGTGTTGGTAGCTGTAATTTTTATGTAGTGTGTAGACATTAAGTGGGTAGCTATAATACTTATGTAGTGTGTAGACACTGTGTGGGTATTTGTAATACTTATGTAGTGTGTAGACATTGTGTGGGTAGCTGTAATACTTATGTAGTGTGTAGACATTGTGTGGGTAGCTGTAATACTTATGTAGTGTGTAGACATTGTGTGGGCAGCTTTAATACTTATGTAGTGTGTAGACATTGTGTGGGCAGCTGTAATACTTATTTAGTGTGTAGACATTTACTGGGAGCTATAATACTTATGTAGTGTGTAGATATTTTGTGGGAGCTATAATACTTATGTAGTGTGTAGACATTTTGTGGGAGCTATAATACTTATGTAGTGTGTAGACAATGTGTGGGTAGCTGTAATACTTATGTAGTGTGTAGACATTAAGTGGGTAGCTATAATATTTATGTAGTGTGTAGACATTGTGTGGGTAGCTGTAATAATTATGTAGTGTGTCGATATTAATAGGGTAGCTATAATACTTATGTAGTGTGTAGACATTGTGTGGGTAGCTGTAATACTTATGTAGTGTGTAGACATTGTGTGGGTAGCTGTAATACTTATGTAGTGTGTAGACATTGTGTGGGTAGCTGTAATACTTATGTAGTGTGTAGACATTGTGTGGGCAGCTGTAATACTTATGTAGTGTGTAGAGATTGTGTGGGCAGCTGTAATACTTATGTAATGTGTAGACATTGTGTGGGCAGCTGTAATACTTATATAGTGTGTAGATATTGTGTGAAAAGCTGTAATACTTATGTAGTGTGTAGACATTGTGTGGGCAGCTGTAATACTTGTATAGTGTGTAGATATTGTGTGAAAAGCTATAATACTTATGTAGTGTGTAGACATTGTGTGGGCAGCTGTAATACTTATGTAGTGTGTAGACATTGTGTGGGCAGCTGTAATACTTATATAGTGTGTAGACATTGTGTGGGCAGCTGTAATACTTATGTAGTGTGTAGACAGTGTGTGGGTAGCTGTAATACTTATGTAATGTGTAGACATTTTGTGGGAGCTATAATACTTATGTAGTGTGTAGACATTGTGTTTGCAGCTGTAATACTTATGTAGTGTGTAGACAGTGTGTCGCAGTTCTAATACATATGTAGTGTGTAGACATTGTGTCGCCAGTTGTAATACTTATGTAGTGTGTAGACATTGTGTGGGTAGCTGTAAAACGTATGTAGTGTGTAGACATTGTGTGGGTAGCTGTAATGCTTATGTAATGTGTAGACATTTTGTGGGAGCTATACAACTTAGGGTAGCGGGGTAGGGGTATCCCCTATCAAAGGAGAAGTAAGGCGCCTCCTTCCCTCCGCTAGCCTACGGGACACCCTTGGGCAAGGTGGAGTACCCGTTTAGCCCCCCGATCAGGGTTACGTGAAGCCATGGGTGCAGGTGGTGGATGAAGATGGAGAGCAGCCGACAGATAGTTGTAGGTTATGGTCTACACCTTCACGACGGTAGGCAGAGGATCTCCTTTTTTGAGGAGACAATGGCTACGGTCACTGACCAGTATGGTCACTGCTGGGAAGGAAAGCAATGGCAAACTACCTTCTTTACACATGCCAAGAAAATCATGTTGTGTTCACTTATCGATAATCAGAGAAACGGCGTAAATGGGTGCTCCATAGGAGCAGCCTCGCCCGGTAGGGATAGTCATGCGCACCAGGTGACTCCAGACCGTCAACAGGCTACTAGGTGCAAAAGATTAATATCATTGAAAGTAGGAACTTGGAATGTTAGAACAATGAATGCAGATGGAAAGTTGGAGGACATCAAAAAAGAAATGGAGAGAGAGAAGATTAACATATTAGGAATATCGGAAACGAGATGGAGGGGAGCAGGGATAAGGACAGGAGAGGAATGTAAGATTATTTACTCGGGGGGAGAAGAACAGCAAAGAGGTGTAGCCATTATATTAGATAAGCAAACATCAAATTCTGTCAAAGGATATTGGGCTGTGTCAGACAGAGTTCTATTAGTAAAATTAAACGGAAGACCTTTTAAAATAAATGTAATTCAAGTATATGCCCCAACAAGTGAAAGCAGTGAAGAAAGTATAGAGGAATTTTATAATGACATGGAGTCTGCTTTGAAGAACTGTAAAAAATCAGAAATAAATATCATAATGGGTGATTTCAACGCAAAAATAGGAAAGCAAAGCGATGGATACAGTGTAGGCAACCATGGTTTGGGAGAGAGAAATGAAAGAGGTTACAGACTTGTAGAATGGGCAAAAGAAAAAGAATTGGTTGTAGGAAACACCTGGTTTAAACAACATCCTAGAAGATTATGGACATGGAGGAGTCCAGACAGCAGGATTAAAAACCAGATAGATTACATCCTGATAAGCAAAAGGTTTCGAAATGCATTAACAGTTGTAAAAACAGTTCCAAATGCAGACTGTTACAGTGATCACAGATTAATTACTGGCACATTGAGGGTAAAGTTAAAGAAAGTCAAGTATACAGCAGGAAACCCTAAATATGACTTGTGCAAATTGAAAACTGACAAAGAAATACAAGATAATTTTAACATAGAAGTAAAGAACAAATTTGATTTATTGTCTGATCTAGAGATCCTATTTCAAGATGTAGATGATCAATGGGAAATGCTGAAGAATTCAATCAGTTGTGCAGCAGAAAAAACTATTCCAAAAGTAAAGAAAGTTGGCCGTAAGACATGGATGACTGAAGAAATTTTACAACTAATGGAAACAAGAAGACAGAACAAAAATAATCCTGCCAAATATGAAGAAATTCACAGAAAAGTCAGAACCTTATGTAAGGAGGCTAAAGAAACATGGCTTGAGAAAAATTGCAGAGAAATTGAAAAACAACACAACAGTAAAAATGCAAAACTAATGCACAAAAGAATTCAGGAGATTACTAATCAAAGAACACGTACATCAGCAGGCTGCCTAAAGACAAAAGATGGAAGAGTCATAATAGAAAAAGATCAGATATTACATGAATGGTCAGATTACGTGAAAAACCTGTATGACGATAGCAGAGACGAACAATATATTGTTCAAAATAACAATGAAGGGCCAGCAATTTTGAAAATGGAGGTTCAGAATGCTCTTAATCATATGAAATCTGGCAAAACCCCCGGTCCAGACAGCGTCACAACAGAAATGATTAATGCTTTAGAAGAATATGGAATAGATAAAGTTACCAGTCTGCTTAATACAATATATGATACTGGAAACATACCTCATGAGTTATGTAATTCTGTATTTATTGCAATCCCAAAGAAATCAGGAGCCTTGGAATGTGATCAACATCGAACAATTAGTATAATGAGTCACATCACGAAGATTTTGCTAAGAATTATCATGCAAAGAGTTAGGAGGAAAATACAACCTGAAATAGGAGAAGAACAATGTGGGTTTGTAGTAGGCAAGGGTACAGTAAATGCTGTGTATATACTGAGAACCGTAATCGAACGTTCTATAGAAGTAAACAAAGATCTACACCTTTGCTTCATTGACTACACAAAGGCTTTTGATAAAGTGAGACATGTCAACATGATAAGGATGCTTGAAGAACTACAAATTGATGGGAAAGACCTTAGACTTGTAAAAAACATATATTGGAAACAACAAGCTGCCATAAGAGTTGATAATGAAGTAAGCCAATATCAGCCTATTAAGAGAGGTGTGAGACAGGGATGTGTAATGTCTCCAGATCTGTTTTCCCTGTACAGTGAAAATATTTTCAGAAATATTGAAAATATGGAAGGAATCAACATTGGGGGACGATGCATCAATAACATTAGATATGCAGATGATACAGTCTTGATTGCAGACAATGAACAGGACCTGCAACATTTAGTAGATGCGGTTGTTACACACAGTGAACAACAAGGGTTAGAATTAAATTGTAAAAAGACACAGATTATGGTCGTCACTAAGAAGAACGAAATACCACAGTGTAATATACAAGTAAATGGGAATATTCTTCAACAAGTGAATAGGTACAATTACCTCGGAACAGTAATAACATCTGATGGGAGATGCCTTGAAGAGATTAGAACAAGAATCGCCATGGCAAAAGTAGCCTTTAGCAAGATGAAAAACATACTGACCAATAAAAAGATGTCAATTGAAACGAGAAAAAGAGTGTTGAGATGCTACATAGAACCTGTACTTTTATATGGATGTGAAGCTTGGACAATGAGCAGCCAGGCTGAAAAACATATGATGGCTGTAGAAATGTGGTTTCTGAGGAAAATGCAAAGAATACCATGGACAGCCAGAAAGACCAATGAACAAGTCCTTCAAGAAACAAATGAAGATCGTAAACTGATCAGAGACATTAGACGTGGACAGTCAAAATTTTTTGGGCATGTTATGAGAAGAAATGATTTGGAGAACTTGGTGACAACTGGTAAGATCGAGGGGAACAGACCAAGGGGAAGACCTAGAAACAAGTATCTGGATGGCTTGGCCTTGTGGCATGGTCGAGACAAAAACACGGAACTGATCCACGACTCTGTTGATCGAGTGAGATGGCAGAACATGACCGCCCACGCTTACCGGCATGGCACATGATGGATGGATACAACTTATGTAGTGTGTAGACATTGTGTGGGCAGCTATAATACTTATGTAGTGTGTAGACATTGTGTGGGCAGCTATGATACTTATGTAGTGTGTAGACATTGTGTGGGAGCTATAATACTTATGCAGTGTGTAGACATTGTGTGGGTAGCTGTAATACTTATGTAGTGTGTAGACAGTGTGTCGCAGTTGGAATACATATGTAGTGTGTAGACATTGTGTCGCCAGTTTTAATACTTATGTAGTGTGTAGACATTGTGTGGGTAGCTGTAATACGTATGTAGTGTGTAGACATTGTGTGGGTAGCTGTAATACTTATGTAGTGTGTAGACATTGTGTGGGTAGCTGTAATACTTATGTAGTGTGTAGACATTGTGTGGGCAGCTATGATACTTATGTAGTGTGTAGACATTGTGTGGGAGCTATAATACTTATGCAGTGTGTAGACATTGTGTGGGTAGCTCTAATACTTATGTAGTGTGTAGACATTGTGTGGGCAGCTATAATACTTATGTAGTGTGTAGACATTGTGTGGGCAGCTATGATACTTATGTAGTGTGTAGACATTGTGTGGGAGCTATAATACTTATGCAGTGTGTAGACATTGTGTGGGTAGCTGTAATACGTATGTAGTGTGTAGACATTGTGTGGGTAGCTGTAATACTTATGTAGTGTGTAGACATTGTGTGGGCAGCTGTAATACTTATGTAGTGTGTAGACATTGTGTGGGCAGCTATAATACTTATTTAGTGTGTAGACATTTTGTGGGAGCTATAATACTTATGTAGTGTTTAGACATTTTGTGGGAGCTATAATACTTATGTAGTGTGTAGACATTTTGTGGGAGCTATAATACTTATGTAGTGTGTAGACATTGTGTGGGTAGCTGTAATACTTATGTAGTTTGTAGACATTAAGTGGGTAGCTATAATACTTATGTAGTGTGTAGAAATTGTGTGGGTAGCTGTAATACTTATGTAGTGTGTAGATATTAAGTGGGTAGCTATAATACTTATGTAGTGTGTAGACATTGTGTGGGTAACTGTAATACTTATGTAGTGTGTAGACATTGTGTGGGTATTTGTAATACTTATGTAGTGTGTAGACATTGTGTGGGTAGCTGTAATACTTATGTAGTGTGTAGACATTGTGTGGGTAGCTGTAATACTTATGTAGTGTGTAGACATTGTGTGGGCAGCTGTAATACTTATATAGTGTGTAGACATTGTGTCGCCAGTTGTAATACTTATGTAGTGTGTAGACATTGTGTGGGCAGCTGTAATACTTATGTAGTGTGTAGACATTGTGTGGGCAGCTGTAATACTTATGTAGTGTGTATGTCAGCAACCGCTGTCACAGGCATTCTAGGATACTTCTCTCGCACCACACAAAAGACTTGCTTGTCGTACGAGAGGAATTGGTTACACATTTTATTGCCACTGGCTCTTCGTATCACATCAATGTACAACAAACAGTCGCTAACAAATCACACAAGAATAAATGCACAGAACATCCTATCACTAGTCATTTCCTAACCCTATCGCTAATCTATCTATTCGGCTAACGAAACAAGCATCGCTAAGCGATGTTATCACTCTGAAGTCTGTGTCCCGTCTGATTCTACTCCGCGTGCTGTTTACACAGTACGCGGAAGGACTCAGGGCGCATTACAGCTTTTTGCGTGCGGCCTCATTTAGCACGCTCGAGTAGTGGCCTCTCTTGAGTTACACTCTAGATTCACGTTGCCGTGATAATGCCGTGACCAGAGTGCTAACTCTCTGGTTGACACCTCCGTGTCTCATGAGAGAACTATCTAATAGTTCCCCTTCCTATCACCTACCCTGCCCTCAAGTAGGGGCACTGAGTTACCTCTAATCTATTGGAGGTAGACCACTCATTCAGGGTGGTCTTCCTCCTCTATATTTGAGTCTTTGACACACACCATCCCCTCCTGTGTTGCGTTACAAACTTTGACTCATGGTTGTGACGCAAGAGGTTTCTAAAAAATTAGTGTATCTAATTTTTGTCAAAGACTCCTGATAACCTGGTTCTGGGTTTCCCAATAGACGTCTACTGACTATTGTCACAGTGTAGTATCACCTTACTTGGCTATTGCTGATCGCCACAAACTTGTCAGGTTGGCGTGAGCCATCTTCTCAATCGCAATATTATATAATTAGAGGTTTGTCTGAACCGGACCGTTGTCTTATAAGACCTGCCCTCAAATAGTAAATTAACTCACTACCCATACAAAGTTGACTTTCTTAGGGTTAACCCATGAATTGCTTCATGTCCCCCATATAATATTAAACAACCCTTGCACAAGCTGTGTCCGACAGGTTTTACCTATCTCGCTTCCGCGTGTAAAGTTATCTTTCACTGTTACGTTAGTGTTTCGTTGTCTATTGTGTCCCCTGACCCGAAGTTATATCCCTTTGTTCTAAAAATGTATGTGCTTTACATGTGTGTTTTCCTGGTTGTTTGCGTGTTTGAATCTATCTATTAATATAATTTAACTTCTAACACGTGTGTCTGTCTATAACTATGTATGCAAGTTAGTTTTCAAGTGCCATAATTCGGTTAAATGCGGCCACAAACAAGTGTATAACACTAATTCGTGACTACGTTTCCGTCATATGAGACTTAAAATACTCTAAGGTTTTACTCTAAACTACACACAGACCATTTAAGACAGCACATTACCACATTGAAAACAAACGCCCGACGCAGACAAATAATAAAAAGTCGCGCTGAGCGGCAGAAAAAAATCCGCTGGCTGCCCTCACTCTCATTGTATATTTACCATTTTCTCTCACTTTCACACTTCTGTCACACATCTTTTATTCTCACAATTATTTAAAAACCTTGAAGTGACACTGTACAAGTTTAGCTCAGTTTGAAAAGAGTTGAGCTTCATGACTGTGCTTAAGTTACTGCACGAGTCATGTATTTACAAAGTATTTACATGGATGAAACAGGGTTGATAGATTATACCCTGATATTATTAAACACTATATTCTATATAAATACTAATATTAATTCTCTAACTATCTATATTATATTTTGTTGTACAAAATTAATCTAATTTAAGGGAAGTAATCTAACTATCTAAAAAAAATGAAATGGTGTGAAATGAGTTATGTATCTTTATGAGATGGGTAATGTAAAATGTAAGAAAAATTCTAAATAATGTTTTTAATGTTTAAATGAAAAAATATAATGGATAATGGATATTTTTAACTACATGATGTATGTTTCTCAGCATAATCTTTTTATCCTATAAAATATAACCTAATTTTAGTCCTAAATGATAAGGTTGTTAAAGTGTTCATAAAGATGGAATGAAATAAAATGAAATTAACTGACTACATGGTGTTGTTCCTATTTAAGCTTCTTTATCCTAATCTTTAATTAGCTGTTATTAAGTTTAAATAGTATCCTAATCTCTTTTTATTCTAAGTAAGTGGGTAAATTACTGATTTATCTAAACTACAAAAAAAAAATTTATTATCTTGCCTAAATCTAATCTAACTCTATATTACAGTAATAGCCTAACTATAATTTACCACTATTTTAAAATCGTTATATTACATATCACAATAAGTATATATACATGATGTCATTCTCCCTCAGGTTAGTGGTTGCCATAACGTATAGAAATTACTTTCGTTGGCATAGTTTATATATACACACTTATACTGGGTATGCTATCTACACTACACAGTCATACTTGTGTCCTATGGGTATTCTTACACTCGTTGAGTCCGCTGGTGTAGTAGACAACTATATTCGTGTCTGTTATTTCACAATGTTCTGACACTGTTCTGATATGAGTAACACAGGTGATTCACCGGAGCACAAATGGAGCATAGTAACTAACGAGCTGTCTATGTACACACGGTGATTTCACTGTTCTTGGCGCACAGTTGTCATTCAGCTGTCTACGGACACATGGTAGTTCACTGTTCTTAGCACATAGTTCTGAACCTGATGTCTATGTACGCATTAGTATAATCTACACAGGATCCGTTAAATGTATAGTAAATGAACATTTCTTAACCTACCTATTCGTGTGGAATATCAGGTATTTCTACCTCAGATGGTCGACTAAGGGTATCAGCAAGGATGTTGTCCCTGCCCTTAATATGCTCTATACTAAAAGTATAATTCTGTAATATTAACGACCACCTATAGATGCGGTCATTCTTATGTACCCCACTTTGTATGACCGTGATCGGGGAGTTGTCAGTCTGGACCACAAAGTGATTACCCGCCAGAAATCGATGCAACTTCCTCATTGAATAGATGACGCTTAGGGCTTCCAACTCTGATATGGAATATCTGGACTCGGCCGGTGTGATCTTGCGGCTCACGTAGCAAATCGGATGGAAGATGCCATCATAAAACTGGCCTAGTACTGCAGCGATGGAAATCCTGCTGGCATCTGTTCTAAGATAATAAACGAGCCTCGGATTAGGCAAGCGGAGGATTGGTACATTACTAAATAGCATTTTCAATTTTGACAATGCAGAAATTAATAATGCATCTTTGACATCCAATTTCACTGATGCTTTTAAAACATTTGAAAATACACTTGTAATTTCAGCTAAGTTCGGTATGAACTTGCTATAATAATTTACTAAGCCCAAAAGGCTCCTGACCTGCTTCTTTGTTGTAGGCATGGTCAGGTTCATAATTTTGGTAATAATTCTATTGTCAGTTTTCAGTTGTCCTTGTGAAATGACATGACCTAAAAAATCAATTTCTTGTAGGCCCAATTCGACTTTGCTCGGTTTGACCGTGAGGCCGAAGAGTCGCAACCTATCGAAGACATGTCTTAGTTTCAGTAAGCGTGTTGTCCAGTCCTCTGTATGGACACAAATATCATCTATATAGGTCACTGTATTCGTCACTCCATGTAGCAAATCTCTAGTTAAGCGTACGAAAGTGGCAGGAGCATTACGAAGTCCGAAAGGAAGAAATCGCCACTCGTAAAGACCTAGAGGTGTTGAAAAAGCAGTAAGATGGATAGATTGAGTCTGCATAGGGACCTGCCAATATCCCTTAGTAAGGTCTAATTTAGAAAAGATTTTGGAGGTGGACATGTCGAGAATCAGATCTTCGCAGGAAGGAATTGTTTCTGCGTCGATCTTTGTGACATTGTTGAGTTTTCTATAGTCCACACAAAGACGAATGGTGGAGTCTTTTTTCTTGACCAGGACGATTGGAAAGGAGTACTCAAATGTAGATTTTTGAATAATTCCACTCGCTTCTAAATTAAGAATTTCCTTATTTAGATTTTCCCTATAGCTAAGTGGGATAGAGTACGGCCTGCATTTGATAGGCTTCGAGTCCGAAAGAAGGATGGAGTGCTCGATTCTGTCCGTCCTACCTGGAATGTCGGAAAATATGTCCTTATATTCAGTCACTAATTCTATTATCTGTCGTCGTTGTTCTCCTGTCAGTCCTGTTTCTAATCGTATACAATCTAATGTAGCAGTCTTGTCTACAATTGGAACGGCTAGTTCCATCCCGTCGTCGTCTACCTGATTCAGTACGGTTGTGATGCTAAGTGCGTTTTCTGTAATCTCACTAAGTGTATGCATATCGTCGGATTTGCCAGTCTCGCTAACTAGTGTAGTTGCGTTGTGTACGTCTGTCGTCTCATCCATAGGTGTGGGTGCATTGTGTTCGTCTGTCTCTAATTCTGTCTCTTGTCGTGAAAAGTAGGGTTTCAACATGTTGATATGAAATATCTTTAAGTGTCCGTTTATCGATATTTCATAATCGACATCAGAAAGTTTTTGTATCACTTTGAATGGCCCTTGCCATGAGGTCAATAATAAATTTCGTTTGTCTGGAAGTAACAGAAGTATGTCTTGATCTGGTTCAAGATTACTAGTTCTAGCACCTTTGTTGGGACTGTGATGTTTGAGGATATCTGCACTGTTCACTGGAGTTAGTCCAGTTTTCTCCTCCCAGGTGGATATTTCTTCATCTGTGCAGTGCCTTAGCTGGGGTAGACACCAAAGAATTAAATCAGTACAAGGGTTGTCTAGTATTGCACAAGTAAAGGTACCAGAAAGGAACGGGGTGTTTATACGGGCTCTTGCCAGAGGATAGGTTTCTATATTACCAGAAAAAGTACGGCATTTTACAGAGTCACCAGTATAATCCTTTGGATTAACAAGTTCCTTTTTCACACCAATAATAGAGCTCCCACTGTCAAGCAAACATCGGCATGGCTTCTCATTGACCATTGCAGAGTGAAACAATAGATTGCCTCTGGAGGCTACAGCTGCATTTGCATTCTCCAAGGAGGATGTTACAATATGCCCACATGTAAGTTTGCCGTCTGCATGAAATTGGTGACATCGCTCACAATTGTCAAAGCTTAATACATCGTTTACACAACAAACATCTTCAGATTGATTAAAAGGTAATACATTCTTGATATCACACTCAGTCTCACTACCACTATCAGAAGATGTATCAATCACAATAGCAGTGTTGGCCTTCATTCTTTGGCGGCCTAGGCACTTATTAGAATAGTGACCGTAGCTTGAACAGAAGAAGCATTTGACTGCACGCCTGTATGCAGTTCTTTTGTTTTGTTGCTTCTTAATGACCGTCTCCAGATGTGCAGGATAGTTTGGTGATTTATCACACATAGAATAAGTATCATGAAAAAGTTGACAATAGACACATTTCGATACTTTCTTATCTTTCTTGTCGACTCTATGAAATGGTTTTCTATTACTCTGATAGTTTTTAGGTTGGTCCTTTACAAAAGAAACTATTTCAGAGTCACTATTTGATGTCTTAAAAATATCTCTGTTTGAAGAAAAATATGCCGAGCCTTTCTTTTCAAACTGTTCTATGGTCTCAATGTCTGACTGCTGCAAGAATTTAGCGAAAGGAGATGGTATTGTGAATATGACTTTATCCATGGCTATTAAGTTTTTAAGTTTATCAAAATCCTTTCCTATTTTTGATGCACTAAGCCATCTATTTAGTACACTTTGGACATTTGAGACATAATCGATAAAGGTCTCGGTTGGCTTAGGTTTTAAATTGGAAAACTGTACTTGATACCCAGGGGCATCAAGTAAGAAATGTTGCATTATCCTATCATGGATGTACTGATAGTTAGATCTAAGGTCAGTTGGTATTGATTCTATCACTTTAAGGGGCTCCCCACTTAAGTTCTTCATGTAGATCATGGCCCACATATCGATTGGTACTTCGTGGTACTTTAGTTGATACTCGACATTTTCTGTCCAGGCTGATATGGAATCATATTTACAAAATGGTTTGATAATGTTTTTGTACTTATTAAATTTATTTTCCTCTTGCTGACTTTTTAGTTTTGTAGCGGAGATCTCTAAGTGTAAATCTACATCCATACCTTTCATCTTTAACTGTGTCTCTGATTCAACTTGTATTTGTTTTTCTTTCACCCTTGCCATTTCATCTATCTCTTTTTGTTTTAGTTCTTTCTCTTGATCTAAATGCTTTTGCTTAATCTCCTTATCTTGTTCTAATTGTTTGTGTTTTAATTCTCTGTCCTGATCTAATTGCTTTTGTTTTGTTATCTCAGCTAGTTCTACAATCTCCTTTTGGTGTTGTCTTTCTCGTTCTCCAATCTCCTTTTGATGTTGTCTTTCTCGTGCACGTTCATCTCTCTCAGCATCTTTTGCTTCCTTAAATTTTTGATCAGCATATTGCTCTAATTCCTTTCCTGTGTATTCTAATTCTTTGCCTGCTTTTATGAAATCAGCTAAAGTTGCCATGTTGTTTGGTAATTAGCTAGATTTGATAGGCCCTAAAATATTTACTCACTTATTTATATTAGATACGTTAGGTTTTTAAGTCTCTGAGCACAAAAAAAAATTGTACTCTTAGTTTATAACCTGAAATACAGATCACCAAAAAAATATGCTAATACATCACACGCTGAAAAAGAGATGCATTATTAATCATATTGCATGCAAAATCATTTGGGTATACTCATCTTAATTTTCCAGATCAATCATGTACACTCGTTTGGTACCTCAGGTCTATTAGTCTGGCAATACCACACACAGCTTGCATAATGTTTATCACCAGCTGTTGTTCACCCTGGTTATCAAGAGCATCAACAATTAACCACTTGCAAACGATATATAATTTTAGACAATTATACAATTAAATGCCCCAGGACAAAAAAAAATGTGGTTTAAATAATATTAAATGTCACTGTCCTGTCTTCGTTCTAACGTATTTATGCCTTCCCTGTCTCTATCTGTTTAATCTATGGAAGTGCTGTGCAGACTGCGTCTCATTTGCATCGCAGAAGTAGTGCCATCGCGACGGTAACAAATAGAAAAAATATGAAAATAATTAAATAAATGCTTTGAAATAAATATAAAAGTAATAATAATGTTTAAATAAGTAAATATATTGAATAAGTAACTATTATAAACAAATAATGTTTGATATAAGTCAACGATTCAGGCGAGCAGCAGCTTTGCGATTTGTCGACAATCAGACGCTGACTGCAAATGGCGTAACGCAGCTGTTTGTCAGTCACGATACGTCAGAGGCGCAGCGCTATTTTTAGCTTGGAAAAATCGATAATTTTTCTCGGCTCATTTCTGTGTATCGCTCCGCCGTGAATCATATTTGACAAATAATCGTAAATAAATAAGTAATTATAGAAATAAATGATACAAAACTATAATAATAATACTTACAAATGAGAAGAAAACATGTTCATAAGCACAAAATAAGTAAATAAGCACAAATAAATGTAAATTGGTCACGATGGACACAGCTCGCACCTTGCTTTGTCTGCACACGCCATTGTCACTAACACAAATTAAACCTGTGATTATCTAGCCGTTATTCTATTTTAGAGCCGTGGGTGAGTGTTTTGGCTTGAACAATTGTCTAAGCCACACTTCTAACACCACTTTATCCTGGCCTGTCAGCAACCGCTGTCACAGGCATTCTAGGATACTTCTCTCGCACCACACAAAAGACTTGCTAGTCGTACGAGAGGAATTGGTTACACATTTTATTGCCACTGGCTCTTTGTATCACATCAATGTACAACAAACAGTCGCTAACAAATCACACAAGAATAAATGCACAGAACATCCTATCACTAGTCATTTCCTAACCCTATCGCTAATCTATCTATTCGGCTAACGAAACAAGCATCGCTAAGCGATGTTATCACTCTGAAGTCTGTGTCCCGTCTGATTCTACTCCGCGTGCTGTTTACACAGTATGCGGAAGGACTCAGGGCGCACTACGGCTTTTTGCGTGCGGCCTCATTACGGCTTTTTGCGTGCGGCTTCATTTAGCACGCTCGAGTAGTGGCCTCTCTTGAGTTACACTCTAGATTCACGTTGCCGTGATCATGCCGTGACCAGAGTGCTAACTCTCTGGTTGACACCTCCGTGTCTCATGAGAGAACTATCTAATAGTTCCCCTTCCTATCACCTACCCTGCCCTCAAGTAGGGGCACTGAGTTACCTCTAATCTACTGGAGGTAGACCACTCATTCAGGGTGGTCTTCCTCCTCTATATTTGAGTCTTTGACAGTGTAGACATTGTGTGGGTAGCTGTAAAACGTATGTAGTGTGTAGACATTGTGTGGGTAGCTGTAATGCTTATGTAATGTGTAGACATTTTGTGGGAGCTATAATACTTATGTAGTGTGTAGACATTGTGTGGGCAGCTGTAATACTTATGTAGTGTGTAGACAGTGTGTCGCAGTTGTACTACATATGTAGTGTGTAGACATTGTGTCGCCAGTTGTAATACTTATGTAGTGTGTAGACATTGTGTGGGTAGCTGTAATACGTATGTAGAGTGTAGACATTGTGTGGGTAGCTGTAATACTTATGTAGTGTGTAGACATTGTGTGAGTAGCTGTAATACATATGTAGTGTGTAGACATTGTGTGGGCAGCTATAATACTTATGTAGTGTGTAGACATTGTGTGGGAGCTATAATACTTATGTTGTGTGTAGACATTGTGTGGGTAGCTGTAATACTTATGTATTGTGTAGACATTGTGTGGGCAGCTATAATACTTATGTAGTGTGTAGACATTGTGTGGGCAGCTGTAATACTTATGTAGTAGGTAGACATTGTGTGGGTAGCTGTAATACTTATGTAGTGTGTAGACATTGTGTGGGTAGCTGTAAAACGTATGTAGTGTGTAGACATTGTGTGGGCAGCTGTAATACTTATGTAATGTGTAGACATTTTGTGGGAGCTATAATACTTAGTGTGTAGACATTGTGTGGGCAGCTGTAATACTTATGTAGTGTGTAGACAGTGTGTCGCAGTTGTAATACTTATGTAGTGTGTAGACATTGTGTGGGCAGCTGTAATACTTATGTAGTGTGTAGACATTGTGTGGGCAGCTGTAATACTTATGTAGTGTGTAGACATTGTGTGGGTAGCTGTAAAACGTATGTAGTGTGTAGACATTGTGTGGGAAGCTGAAATGCTTATGTAATGTGTAGAAATTTTGTAGGAGCTATAATACTTATGTAGTGTGTAGACAGTGTGTCGCAGTTGTAATAAATATGTAGTTTTTAGACATTGTGTCGCCAGTTGTAATACTTATGTAGTGTGTAGACATTGTGTGGGTAGCTGTAATACGTATGAATGTGTGTAGACATTGGTTGGGTAGCTGTAATACTTATGTAGTGTGTAGACATTGTGTGGGTAGCTGTAATACTTATGTAGTGTGTAGACATTGTGTGGGCAGCTATAATACTTATGTAGTGTGTAGACATTGTGTGGGAGCTATAATACTTATGCAGTGTGTAGAAATTGTGTGGGTAGCTGTAATACTTATGTAGTGTGTAGACATTGTGTGGGCAGCTATAATACTTATGTAGTGTGTAGACATTGTGTGGGCAGCTGTAATACTTATGTAGTGTGTAGACATTAAGTGGGTAGCTATAATACTTATGTTGTGTGTAGACATTGTGTGGGTAGCTGTAATACTTATGTAGTGTGTAGACATTAAGTGGGTAGCTATAATACTTATGTAGTGTGTAGACATTGTGTGGGTATTTGTAATACTTATGTAGTGTGTAGACATTGTGTGGGTAGCTGTAATACTTATGAAGTGTGTAGACATTGTGTGGGTAGCTGTAATACTTATGTAGTGTGTAGACATTGTGTGGGCAGCTGTAATACTTATATAGTGTGTAGACATTGTGTCGCCAGTTGTAATAATTATGTAGTGTGTAGACATTGTGTGGGCAGATGTAATACTTATGTAGTGTGTAGACATTGTGTGGGTAGCTGTAAAACGTATGTAGTGTGTAGACATTGTGTGGGCAGCTGTAATACTTATGTAATGTGTAGACATTTTGTGGGAGCTATAATACTTAGTGTGTAGACATTGTGTGGGCAGCTGTAATACTTATGTAGTGTGTAGACAGTGTGTCGCAGTTGTAATACTTATGTAGTGTGTAGACATTGTGTGGGCAGCTGTAATACTTATGTAGTGTGTAGACATTGTGTGGGCAGCTGTAATACTTATGTAGTGTGTAGACATTGTGTGGGTAGCTGTAAAACGTATGTAGTGTGTAGACATTGTGTGGGTAGCTGAAATGCTTATGTAATGTGTAGAAATTTTTTAGGAGCTATAATACTTATGTAGTGTGTAGACATTGTGTGGGCAGCTGTAATACTTATGTAGTGTGTAGACAGTGTGTCGCAGTTGTAATAAATATGTAGTTTTTAGACATTGTGTCGCCAGTTGTAATACTTATGTAGTGCGTAGACATTGTGTGGGTAGCTGTAATACTTATGTAGTGTGTAGACATTGTGTGGGCAGTTATAATACTTATGTAGTGTGTAGACATTGTGTGGGAGCTATAATACTTATGCAGTGTGTAGAAATTGTGTGGGTAGCTGTAATACTTATGTAGTGTGTAGACATTGTGTGGGCAGCTATAATACTTATGTAGTGTGTAGACATTGTGTGGGCAGCTGTAATACTTATGTAGTGTGTAGACATTAAGTGGGTAGCTATAATACTTATGTTGTGTGTAGACATTGTGTGGGTAGCTGTAATACTTATGTAGTGTGTAGACATTAAGTGGGTAGCTATAATACTTATGTAGTGTGTAGACATTGTGTGGGTATTTGTAATACTTATGTAGTGTGTAGACATTGTGTGGGTAGCTGTAATACTTATGAAGTGTGTAGACATTGTGTGGGTAGCTGTAATACTTATGTAGTGTGTAGACATTGTGTGGGCAGCTGTAATACTTATATAGTGTGTAGACATTGTGTCGCCAGTTGTAATAATTATGTAGTGTGTAGACATTGTGTGGGCAGCTGTAATACTTATGTAGTGTGTAGACATTGTGTGGGCAGCTGTAATACTTATGTAGTGTGTAGACATTGTGTGGGTAGTTGTAAAACGTATGTAGTGTGTAGACATTGTGTGGGTAGCTGTAATGCTTATGTAATGTGTAGACATTTTGTAGGAGCTATAATACTTATGTAGTGTGTAGACATTGTGTGGGCAGCTGTAATACTTATGTAGTGTGTAGACAGTGTGTCGCAGTTGTAATACATATGTAGTGTGTAGACATTGTGTGGGTAGCTGTAATACGTATGTAGTGTGTAGACATTGTGTGGGTAGCTGTAATACTTATGTAGTGTGTAGACATTGTGTGGGTAGCTGTAATACTTATGTAGTGTGTAGACAGTGTGTCGCAGTTGTACTACATATGTAGTGTGTAGACATTGTGTCGCCAGTTGTAATACTTATGTAGTGTGTAGACATTGTGTGGGTAGCTGTAATACGTATGTAGATTGTAGACATTGTGTGGGTAGCTGTAATACTTATGTAGTGTGTAGACATTGTGTGAGTAGCTGTAATACTTATGTAGTGTGTAGACATTGTGTGGGCAGCTATAATACTTATGTAGTGTGTAGACATTGTGTGGGAGCTATAATACTTATGTTGTGTGTAGACATTGTGTGGGTAGCTGTAATACTTATGTATTGTGTAGACATTGTGTGGGCAGCTATAATACTTATGTAGTGTGTAGACATTGTGTGGGCAGCTGTAATACTTATGTAGTAGGTAGACATTGTGTGGGTAGCTGTAATACTTATGTAGTGTGTAGACATTGTGTGGGTAGCTGTAAAACGTATGTAGTGTGTAGACATTGTGTGGGCAGCTGTAATACTTATGTAATGTGTAGACATTTTGTGGGAGCTATAATACTTAGTGTGTAGACATTGTGTGGGCAGCTGTAATACTTATGTAGTGTGTAGACAGTGTGTCGCAGTTGTAATACTTATGTAGTGTGTAGACATTGTGTGGGCAGCTGTAATACTTATGTAGTGTGTAGACATTGTGTGGGCAGCTGTAATACTTATGTAGTGTGTAGACATTGTGTGGGTAGCTGTAAAACGTATGTAGTGTGTAGACATTGTGTGGGTAGCTGAAATGCTTATGTAATGTGTAGAAATTTTGTAGGAGCTATAATACTTATGTAGTGTGTAGACATTGTGTGGGCAGCTGTAATACTTATGTAGTGTGTAGACAGTGTGTCGCAGTTGTAATAAATATGTAGTTTTTAGACATTGTGTCGCCAGTTGTAATACTTATGTAGTGTGTAGACATTGTGTGGGTAGCTGTAATACGTATGAATGTGTGTAGACATTGGTTGGGTAGCTGTAATACTTATGTAGTGTGTAGACATTGTGTGGGTAGCTGTAATACTTATGTAGTGTGTAGACATTGTGTGGGCAGCTATAATACTTATGTAGTGTGTAGACATTGTGTGGGAGCTATAATACTTATGCAGTGTGTAGAAATTGTGTGGGTAGCTGTAATACTTATGTAGTGTGTAGACATTGTGTGGGCAGCTATAATACTTATGTAGTGTGTAGACATTGTGTGGGCAGCTGTAATACTTATGTAGTGTGTAGACATTAAGTGGATAGCTATAATACTTATGTTGTGTGTAGACATTGTGTGGGTAGCTGTAATACTTATGTAGTGTGTAGACATTAAGTGGGTAGCTATAATACTTATGTAGTGTGTAGACATTGTGTGGGTATTTGTAATACTTATGTAGTGTGTAGACATTGTGTGGGTAGCTGTAATACTTATGAAGTGTGTAGACATTGTGTGGGTAGCTGTAATACTTATGTAGTGTGTAGACATTGTGTGGGCAGCTGTAATACTTATATAGTGTGTAGACATTGTGTCGCCAGTTGTAATAATTATGTAGTGTGTAGACATTGTGTGGGCAGATGTAATACTTATGTAGTGTGTAGACATTGTGTGGGCAGCTGTAATACTTATGTAGTGTGTAGACATTGTGTGGGCAGCTATAATACTTATGTAGTGTGTAGACATTGTGTGGGCAGCTGTAATACTTATGTAGTAGGTAGACATTGTGTGGGTAGCTGTAATACTTATGTAGTGTGTAGACATTGTGTGGGTAGCTGTAAAACGTATGTAGTGTGTAGACATTGTGTGGGCAGCTGTAATACTTATGTAATGTGTAGACATTTTGTGGGAGCTATAATACTTAGTGTGTAGACATTGTGTGGGCAGTTGTAATACTTATGTAGTGTGTAGACAGTGTGTCGCAGTTGTAATACTTATGTAGTGTGTAGACATTGTGTGGGCAGCTGTAATACTTATGTAGTGTGTAGACATTGTGTGGGCAGCTGTAATACTTATGTAGTGTGTAGACATTGTGTGGGTAGCTGTAAAACGTATGTAGTGTGTAGACATTGTGTGGGTAGCTGAAATGCTTATGTAATGTGTAGAAATTTTGTAGGAGCTATAATACTTATGTAGTGTGTAGACAGTGTGTCGCAGTTGTAATAAATATGTAGTTTTTAGACATTGTGTCGCCAGTTGTAATACTTATGTAGTGTGTAGACATTGTGTGGGTAGCTGTAATACGTATGAATGTGTGTAGACATTGGTTGGGTAGCTGTAATACTTATGTAGTGTGTAGACATTGTGTGGGTAGCTGTAATACTTATGTAGTGTGTAGACATTGTGTGGGCAGCTATAATACTTATGTAGTGTGTAGACATTGTGTGGGAGCTATAATACTTATGCAGTGTGTAGAAATTGTGTGGGTAGCTGTAATACTTATGTAGTGTGTAGACATTGTGTGGGCAGCTATAATACTTATGTAGTGTGTAGACATTGTGTGGGCAGCTGTAATACTTATGTAGTGTGTAGACATTAAGTGGGTAGCTATAATACTTATGTTGTGTGTAGACATTGTGTGGGTAGCTGTAATACTTATGTAGTGTGTAGACATTAAGTGGGTAGCTATAATACTTATGTAGTGTGTAGACATTGTGTGGGTATTTGTAATACTTATGTAGTGTGTAGACATTGTGTGGGTAGCTGTAATACTTATGAAGTGTGTAGACATTGTGTGGGTAGCTGTAATACTTATGTAGTGTGTAGACATTGTGTGGGCAGCTGTAATACTTATATAGTGTGTAGACATTGTGTCGCCAGTTGTAATAATTATGTAGTGTGTAGACATTGTGTGGGCAGATGTAATACTTATGTAGTGTGTAGACATTGTGTGGATAGCTGTAAAACGTATGTAGTGTGTAGACATTGTGTGGGCAGCTGTAATACTTATGTAATGTGTAGACATTTTGTGGGAGCTATAATACTTAGTGTGTAGACATTGTGTGGGCAGCTGTAATACTTATGTAGTGTGTAGACAGTGTGTCGCAGTTGTAATACTTATGTAGTGTGTAGACATTGTGTGGGCAGCTGTAATACTTATGTAGTGTGTAGACATTGTGTGGGCAGCTGTAATACTTATGTAGTGTGTAGACATTGTGTGGGTAGCTGTAAAACGTATGTAGTGTGTAGACATTGTGTGGGTAGCTGAAATGCTTATGTAATGTGTAGAAATTTTTTAGGAGCTATAATACTTATGTAGTGTGTAGACATTGTGTGGGCAGCTGTAATACTTATGTAGTGTGTAGACAGTGTGTCGCAGTTGTAATAAATATGTAGTTTTTAGACATTGTGTCGCCAGTTGTAATACTTATGTAGTGTGTAGACATTGTGTGGGTAGCTGTAATACTTATGTAGTGTGTAGACATTGTGTGGGCAGTTATAATACTTATGTAGTGTGTAGACATTGTGTGGGAGCTATAATACTTATGCAGTGTGTAGAAATTGTGTGGGTAGCTGTAATACTTATGTAGTGTGTAGACATTGTGTGGGCAGCTATAATACTTATGTAGTGTGTAGACATTGTGTGGGCAGCTGTAATACTTATGTAGTGTGTAGACATTAAGTGGGTAGCTATAATACTTATGTTGTGTGTAGACATTGTGTGGGTAGCTGTAATACTTATGTAGTGTGTAGACATTAAGTGGGTAGCTATAATACTTATGTAGTGTGTAGACATTGTGTGGGTATTTGTAATACTTATGTAGTGTGTAGACATTGTGTGGGTAGCTGTAATACTTATGAAGTGTGTAGACATTGTGTGGGTAGCTGTAATACTTATGTAGTGTGTAGACATTGTGTGGGCAGCTGTAATACTTATATAGTATGTAGACATTGTGTCGCCAGTTGTAATAATTATGTAGTGTGTAGACATTGTGTGGGCAGCTGTAATACTTATGTAGTGTGTAGACATTGTGTGGGCAGCTGTAATACTTATGTAGTGTGTAGACATTGTGTGGGTAGTTGTAAAACGTATGTAGTGTGTAGACATTGTGTGGGTAGCTGTAATGCTTATGTAATGTGTAGACATTTTGTAGGAGCTATAATACTTATGTAGTGTGTAGACATTGTGTGGGCAGCTGTAATACTTATGTAGTGTGTAGACAGTGTGTCGCAGTTGTAATACATATGTAGTGTGTAGACATTGTGTGGGTAGCTGTAATACGTATGTAGTGTGTAGACATTGTGTGGGTAGCTGTAATACTTATGTAGTGTGTAGACATTGTGTGGGTAGCTGTAATACTTATGTAGTGTGTAGACATTGTGTGGGCAGCTATAATACTTATGTAGTGTGTAGACATTGTGTGGGAGCTATAATACTTATGTAGTGTGTAGACATTGTGTGGGCAGCTGTAATACTTATGTAGTGTGTAGACAGTGTGTCGCAGTTGTACTACATATGTAGTGTGTAGACATTGTGTCGCCAGTTGTAATACTTATGTAGTGTGTAGACATTGTGTGGGTAGCTGTAATACGTATGTAGAGTGTAGACATTGTGTGGGTAGCTGTAATACTTATGTAGTTTGTAGACATTGTGTGAGTAGCTGTAATACTTATGTAGTGTGTAGACATTGTGTGGGCAGCTATAATACTTATGTAGTGTGTAGACATTGTGTGGGAGCTATAATACTTATGTTGTGTGTAGACATTGTGTGGGTAGCTGTAATACTTATGTATTGTGTAGACATTGTGTGGGCAGCTATAATACTTATGTAGTGTGTAGACATTGTGTGGGCAGCTGTAATACTTATGTAGTAGGTAGACATTGTGTGGGTAGCTGTAATACTTATGTAGTGTGTAGACATTGTGTGGGTAGCTGTAAAACGTATGTAGTGTGTAGACATTGTGTGGGCAGCTGTAATACTTATGTAATGTGTAGACATTTTGTGGGAGCTATAATACTTAGTGTGTAGACATTGTGTGGGCAGCTGTAATACTTATGTAGTGTGTAGACAGTGTGTCGCAGTTGTAATACTTATGTAGTGTGTAGACATTGTGTGGGCAGCTGTAATACTTATGTAGTGTGTAGACATTGTGTGGGCAGCTGTAATACTTATGTAGTGTGTAGACATTGTGTGGGTAGCTGTAAAACGTATGTAGTGTGTAGACATTGTGTGGGTAGCTGAAATGCTTATGTAATGTGTAGAAATTTTGTAGGAGCTATAATACTTATGTAGTGTGTAGACATTGTGTGGGCAGCTGTAATACTTATGTAGTGTGTAGACAGTGTGTCGCAGTTGTAATAAATATGTAGTTTTTAGACATTGTGTCGCCAGTTGTAATACTTATGTAGTGTGTAGACATTGTGTGGGTAGCTGTAATACGTATGAATGTGTGTAGACATTGGTTGGGTAGCTGTAATACTTATGTAGTGTGTAGACATTGTGTGGGTAGCTGTAATACTTATGTAGTGTGTAGACATTGTGTGGGCAGCTATAATACTTATGTAGTGTGTAGACATTGTGTGGGAGCTATAATACTTATGCAGTGTGTAGAAATTGTGTGGGTAGCTGTAATACTTATGTAGTGTGTAGACATTGTGTGGGCAGCTATAATACTTATGTAGTGTGTAGACATTGTGTGGGCAGCTGTAATACTTATGTAGTGTGTAGACATTAAGTGGATAGCTATAATACTTATGTTGTGTGTAGACATTGTGTGGGTAGCTGTAATACTTATGTAGTGTGTAGACATTAAGTGGGTAGCTATAATACTTATGTAGTGTGTAGACATTGTGTGGGTATTTGTAATACTTATGTAGTGTGTAGACATTGTGTGGGTAGCTGTAATACTTATGAAGTGTGTAGACATTGTGTGGGTAGCTGTAATACTTATGTAGTGTGTAGACATTGTGTGGGCAGCTGTAATACTTATATAGTGTGTAGACATTGTGTCGCCAGTTGTAATAATTATGTAGTGTGTAGACATTGTGTGGGCAGATGTAATACTTATGTAGTGTGTAGACATTGTGTGGGCAGCTGTAATACTTATGTAGTGTGTAGACATTGTGTGGGTAGTTGTAAAACGTATGTAGTGTGTAGACATTGTGTGGGTAGCTGTAATGCTTATGTAATGTGTAGACATTTTGTAGGAGCTATAATACTTATGTAGTGTGTAGACATTGTGTGGGCAGCTGTAATACTTATGTAGTGTGTAGACAGTGTGTCGCAGTTGTAATACATATGTAGTGTGTAGACATTGTGTGGGAGCTATAATACTTATGTAGTGTGTAGACATTGTGTGGGTAGCTGTAATACTTATGTAGTGTGTAGACATTGTGTGGGTAGCTGTAATACTTATGTAGTGTGTAGACATTGTGTGGGTAGCTGTAATACTTATGTAGTGTGTAGACATTAAGTGGGTAGCTATAATAATTATGTAGTGTGTAGACATTGTGTGGGTATTTGTAATACTTATGTAGTGTGTAGACATTGTGTGGGTAGCTGTAATACTTATGTAATTTGTAGACATTGTGTGGGCAGCTGTAATACTTATGTAGTGTGTAGACATTGTGTGGGCAGATGTAATACTTATGTAGTGTGTAGACATTGTGTGGGTAGCTGTAAAACGTTTGTAGTGTGTAGACATTGTGTGGGTAGCTGTAATGCTTATGTAATGTGTAGACATTTTGTTGGAGCTATAATACTTATGTAGTGTGTAGACATTGTGTGGGCAGCTGTAATAATTATGTAGTGTGTAGACAGTGTGTCGCAGTTGTAATACATATGTAGTGTGTAGACATTGTGTCGCCAGTTGTAATACTTATGTAGTGTGTAGACATTGTGTGGGTAGCTGTAATACGTATGTAGTGTGTAGACATTGTGTGGGTAGCTGTAATACTTATGTAGTGTGTAGACATTGTGTGGGTAGCTGTAATACTTATGTAGTGTGTAGACATTGTGTGGGCAGCTATAATACTTATGTAGTGTGTAGACATTGTGTGGGAACTATAATACTTATGCAGTGTGTAGACATTGTGTGGGTAGCTGTAATACTTATGTAGTGTGTAGACATTGTGCGCTCAGCTATAATACTTATGTAGTGTGTAGACATTGTGTGGGCAGCTGTAATACTTATGTATTATGTAGACATTGTGTGGGTAGCTGTAATACTTATGTAGTGTGTAGACATTGTGTGGGCAGCTGTAATACTTATGTAGTGTGTAGACATTGTGTGGGCAGCTGTAATACTTATTTAGTGTGTAGACATTTTGTGGGAGCTATAATACTTATGTAGTGTGTAGACATTTTGTGGGAGCTATAATACTTATGTAGTGTGTAGACATTTTGTGGGAGCTATAATACTTATGTAGTGTGTAGACATTGTGTGGGTAGCTGTAATACTTATGTAGTGTGTAGACATTAAGTGGGTAGCTATAATACTTATGTAGTGTGTAGACATTGTGTGGGTAGCTGTAATACTTATGTAGTTTGTAGACATTAAGTGGGTAGCTATAATACTTATGTAGTGTGTAGACATTGTGTGGGTAGCTGTAATACTTATGTAGTGTATAGACATTAAGTGGGTAGCTATAATACTTATGTAGTGTGTAGACATTGTGTGGGTATTTGTAATACTTATGTAGTGTGTGGACATTGTGTGTGTAGCTGTAATACTTATGTAGTGTGTAGACAATGTGTGGGTAGCTGTAATACTTATGTAGTGTATAGACATTGTGTGGGCAGCTGTAATACTTATATAGTGTGTAGACATTGTGTCGCCAGTTGTAATACTTATGTAGTGTGTAGACATTGTGTGGGCAGCTGTAATACTTATGTAGTGTGTAGACATTGTGTGGGTAGCTGTAAAAAGTATGTAGTGTGTAGACATTGTGTGGGTAGCTGTAATGCTTATGTAATGTGTAGACATTTTGTGGGAGCTATAATACTTATGTAGTGTGTAGACATTGTGTGGGCAGCTGTAATACTTATGTAGTGTGTAGACATTGTGTGGGAAGCTGTAATACTTATGTAGTGTGTAGACATTGTGTGGGCAGCTATACTACTTATGTAGTGTGTAGACATTGTGTGGGAGCTATAATACTTATGTAGTGTGTAGACATTGTGTGGGTAGCTGTAATACTTATGTAGTGTGTAGACATTGTTTGTGTGGGCAGCTATAATACTTATGTAGTGTGTAGACATTGTGTGGACAGCTGTAATACTTATGTAGTATGTAGACATTGTGTGGGTAGCTGTAATACTTATGTAGTGTGTAGACATTGTGTGGGCAGCTATAATACTTATGTAGTGTGTAGACATTGTGTGGGAGCTATAATACTTATGCAGTGTGTAGACATTGTGTGGGTAGCTGTAATACTTATGTAGTGTTAGACATTGTGCGCTCAGCTATAATACTTATGTAGTGTGTAGACATTGTGTGGGCAGCTGTAATACTTATTTAGTGTGTAGACATTTTGTGGGAGCTATAATACTTATGTAGTGTGTAGACATTTTGTGGGAGCTATAATACTTATGTAGTGTGTAGACATTTTGTGGGAGCTATAATACTTATGTAGTTTGTAGACATTGTGTGGGTAGCTGTAATACTTATGTAGTGTGTAGACATTAAGTGGGTAGCTATAATACTTATGTAGTGTGTAGACATTGTGTGGGTAGCTGTAATACTTATGTAGTTTGTAGACATTAAGTGGGTAGCTATAATACTTATGTAGTGTGTAGACATTGTGTGGGTAGCTGTAATACTTATGTAGTGTGTAGACATTAAGTGGGTAGCTATAATACTTATGTAGTGTGTAGACATTGTGTGGGTATTTGTAATACTTATGTAGTGTGTGGACATTGTGTGGGTAGCTGTAATACTTATGTAGTGTGTAGACATTGTGTGGGTAGCTGTAATACTTATGTAGTGTGTAGACATTGTGTGGGCAGCTGTAATACTTATATAGTGTGTAGACATTGTGTCGCCAGTTGTAATACTTATGTAGTGTGTAGACATTGTGTGGGCAGCTGTAATACTTATGTAGTGTGTAGACATTGTGTGGGTAGCTGTAAAACGTATGTAGTGTGTAGACATTGTGTGGGTAGCTGTAATGCTTATGTAATGTGTAGACATTTTGTGGGAGCTATAATACTTATGTAGTGTGTAGACATTGTGTGGGCAGCTGTAATACTTATGTAGTGTGTAGACATTGTGTGGGTAGCTGTAATACTTATGTAGTGTGTAGACATTGTGTGGGCAGCTATACTACTTATGTAGTGTGTAGACATTGTGTGGGAGCTATAATACTTATGTAGTGTGTAGACATTGTGTGGGTAGCTGTAATACTTATGTAGTGTGTAGACATTGTTTGTGTGGGCAGCTATAATACTTATGTAGTGTGTAGACATTGTGTGGGCAGCTGTAATACTTATGTAGTATGTAGACATTGTGTGGGCAGCTGTAATACTTATGTAGTGTGTAGACATTGTGTGGGCAGCTGTAATACTTATTTAGTGTGTAGACATTTTGTGGAAGCTATAATACTTATGTAGTGTGTAGACATTTTGTGGGAGCTATAATACTTATGTAGTGTGTAGACATTTTGTGGGAGCTATAATACTTATGTAGTGTGTAGACATTGTGTGGGTAGCTGTAATACTTATGTAGTGTGTAGACATTAAGTGGGTAGCTATAATACTTATGTAGTGTGTAGACATTGTGTGGGTATTTGTAATACTTATGTAGTGTGAGACATTGTGTGGGTAGCTGTAATACTTATGTAGTGTGTAGACATTGTGTGGGTAGCTGTAATACTTATGTAGTGTGTAGACATTGTGTGGGCAGATGTAATACTTATATAGTGTGTAGACATTGTGTCGCCAGTTGTAATACTTATGTAGTGTGTAGACATTGTGTGGGTAGCTGTAATACGTATGTAGTGTGTAGACATTGTGTGGGTAGCTGTAATACTTATGTAGTGTGTAGACATTGTGTGGGTAGCTGTAATACTTATGTAGTTTGTAGACATTGTGTGGGCAGCTATAATACTTATGTAGTGTGTAGACATTGTGTGGGAGCTATAATACTTATGTAGTGTGTAGACATTGTGTGGGTAGCTGTAATACTTATGTAGTGTGTAGACATTGTGTGGGCAGCTATAATACTTATGTAGTGTGTAGACATTGTGTGGGCAGCTGTAATACTTATGTAGTATGTAGACATTGTGTGGGTAGCTGTAATACTTATGTAGTGTGTAGACATTGTGTGGGCAGCTGTAATACTTATGTAGTTTGTAGACATTGTGTGGGCAGCTGTAATACTTATTTAGTGTGTAGACATTTTGTGGGAGCTATAATAGTTATGTAGTGTGTAGACATTTTGTGGGAGCTATAATACTTATGTAGTGTGTAGACATTTTGTGGGAGCTATAATACTTATGTAGTGTGTAGACATTTTGTGGGTAGCTGTAATACTTATGTAGTGTGTAGACATTAAGCGGGTAGCTGTAATACTTATGTAGTTTGTAGACATTGTGTGGGCAGCTATAATACTTATGTAGTGTGTAGACATTGTGTGGGAGCTATAATACTTATGTAGTGTGTAGACATTGTGTGGGTAGCTGTAATACTTATGTAGTGTGTAGACATTGTGTGGGCAGCTATAATACTTATGTAGTGTGTAGACATTGTGTGGGCAGCTGTAATACTTATGTAGTATGTAGACATTGTGTGGGTAGCTGTAATACTTATGTAGTGTGTAGACATTGTGTGGGCAGCTGTAATACTTATGTAGTTTGTAGACATTGTGTGGGCAGCTGTAATACTTATTTAGTGTGTAGACATTTTGTGGGAGCTATAATAGTTATGTAGTGTGTAGACATTTTGTGGGAGCTATAATACTTATGTAGTGTGTAGACATTTTGTGGGAGCTATAATACTTATGTAGTGTGTAGACATTTTGTGGGTAGCTGTAATACTTATGTAGTGTGTAGACATTAAGCGGGTAGCTATAATACTTATGTAGTGTGTAGACATTGTGTGGGTAGCTGTAATACTTATGTAGTGTGTAGACATTAAGTGGGTAGCTATAATACTTATGTAGTGTGTAGACATTGTGTGGGTAGCTGTAATACTTATGTAGTGTGTAGACATTAAGTGGGTAGCTATAATACTTATGTAGTATGTAGACATTGTGTGGGTAGTTGTAATACTTATGTAGTGTGTAGACATTGTGTGGGTAGCTGTAATACTTATGTAGTGTGTAGACATTGTGTGGGCAGCTGTAATACTTATGTAGTATGTAGACATTAAGGTGTGATTTTCACTATTCAATTGGGTTGAGGGTGTTAGGTTTTCTGCCTGTAATTTCAGCCCTGACTTTTGTGCTTTTTTCTTCCATGTTTAATCTTCAGGCAATTATCAATTTGTAAAATATTTGCATATCCTTTACAGGATATCGCTGTCAACATCAGCATCTTTCAGCTGATTGTTGATTTCTTGGCAAGAATACGCTCAGTAGTTTGCCATTGCTTTCTGAGCGGCCGGCTCACATACCCCGTAAGTTACCGACTCGATTCGAACCACTGCTGTTTCTCACCGTCGTCACTTTACTTACGAGAGTATACGAGAATACGGAGAAAAGTCGATAACCTCTAGGCCATGAAGCCGGCATCAATTTTAAAGCAAACACAAATTCGAAATCTTTAAACACTTTCTGTCCTCAACTCTGCAATTTTAACACTCTATGGTAGCAACATTAATTTATGTTTAACTTGGCTTGTGAAGACTGTAGGGCAAGGGACAACTATCTTCAACCTGTGTTAAAAATATGACATTAGATATTGAATTCTCGCAGTCCCAACTCTGTTTAGTTTTAAATGTAATCCACACATTCATCATCATCATATTCCATACCAATAAGCGTGGGCGGTCATGTTTCGCATTTACACGCCATAATCAGAGTCGTGGATCAGCTCCGTATTC
Source organism: Cepaea hortensis (assembly GCA_963921405.1). Taxonomy (NCBI): domain Eukaryota; kingdom Metazoa; phylum Mollusca; class Gastropoda; order Stylommatophora; family Helicidae; genus Cepaea; species Cepaea hortensis. Next base: position 100,688,018 of record OY992890.1, read on the forward strand.
TTGTTTTAATTATGGCATGTGGACAAGCCATCTTGATATGTACGTCACAGCTTTCCCCTTGTTCTTCTCCCATAAATCCTGTCAGTTGTCACAAAGTTTGTTGCTTTTTTTTTTTTTTTTTTTTTTTTAAAAGATTATTTCTTTCTATAACATGCCCAAAATATATTGACTGTCTACGTCTAATTTCTCTAACCAGTTTACGATTTTCATTTGTTTCTAGTGGGATTGCACATTGCTTTCTGTCTGTCCATGGTATTCTTTGCATTTTTTTTTCCAGAAACCACATTTCTACTGCTACTAGATATTTCTTGTCTGCTTAAAGTCCTCGTTTCACATCCGTATAACACTACAGTCTCGACGTGGCACATTTAGGAATGTGAAAAGACCTTCAAGGGTATGTTATTTCACAATCTGGTACTCTGGGGTAAGTAGCATCATTTTGTTCATTGTTCATTCTACTGTGGAGCGACTGGCTGAGTGGCTAGAACGCCGGACTCTCATTCAGGAGACGCGAGTTCAATCCCTCGGTAAGGTGTGGGATTTTTTTCTGTCGGGGGCAAAATGAAAATCCTACCTTGCACAATTCGCGGCAACTGCACTAGCCAGGCGGCCTTAATTCCTCAGGCTCAAAGACCCCCTGCCATACACCGCAAGGTATTATATTGGCAGTAAATGACAGTTTGACAGTGACTGTTCATTCTACTCATTCAGTTCTGTTGCCCTCATGTGGTCACTATAGTGCCTTCTCTGTAGTTTATATGTTGGTTTGTTTTCTTGTCTTGGTTTGTTGTTGACGTCTTATTGCCGCAACGTCCTTTATTTTCAGTGATTGTTTGGTAGCAATTGCTCAATACTTCGTGTTTATATATTCTATATTATCAACTATTTCTGCTGCTGCTACTACTACTATTACTACTACTACTACTACTACTACTACTACTACTACTACTACTACTACTACTACTACTACTACTACTACTACTACTACTACTGCTGCTGCTACTACTACTACTACTACTACAACCACCACTACTGCTACTACTACTACTACTACTACTACTACTACTACTACTACTACTACTACTACTGCTGCTGCTGCTGCTGCTGCTACCGCTGCTGCTGCTACTACTACTACTACTATTACTGCTACTACTACAACCACCACCACCACCACCATCACTACTACTACTACTACTACTACTACTACTACTACTACTGTTACTACTCATATTACTTATACAATTACTCCCGCTGCTGCTGATGCTATTACTAATATTATTACTACTACTATTAGTACTACCACAACTATTACAATTTTACTGTTCATGTATGCCCTAGTTCTTGTGCTACCAATAGGACAGACCTATTATGCTGACTTACATATTCGCCACAACGCCAAGAACCTACTGTCCATGTAAAGTGTATGGCACTTCTCTCCTGAACTCAACGTTTATTTAAACTATGCATAGAAGGGGCCTGGTTGAGACCTTCATTGACAAATGTTTCATTAATGAAAGAAAAATGTTAAATAACGACATCAATAAGAACCATACAGAAAAGGTTAAATAACGACAGCAGTTAGTAGCATAAAATAAATATGGGTTTATTTATTAACAATTAGGTCTCAAAATAAAACTGGCGGAATAGAATGTAAAAGGACAACAGTTTTGGTCTAATTTCAATGCAATACAGAAAATTCAACGGGATTAGATAAAATGTCTTCTGTTCTAAGCAGACTGTGGGTTAGCATTGAACTTTCATTTAATGCACTCAACATGAAAGCCCCAGTTCTTTTAATCTCTGTCAATATATGGATTCTCGTCTAGATCAGCCACCACTCGCTGGACAAAACGATCAATTTCAGCAGTGCAGTAGGAATTAGCTCTGAATTTTTCAAAGACGCAATCAACATTAACGTTCCTGGAGCTCCCGAGACATGTCTTCATGGCCACGTCTGTGCTGTTGGTGACGCAGGTACGGAGTTTGACAAGTTTATTTCGGCGTTCACAGCAGAATCTGCCAACATTCATGACATAAATTAAGTAATGGTCGTCATTTAATCTCTCAGACCACGGTTTGGAAACGTCATCTGCACAACCAGTTCTAAAAGACGTGCAATTGTCAACACGAGCCACTAGCATTCTGCAACGATGTCTAATGTCAGCGGGGATCTTGGCGAAATTCAGATTGATTATATATTCCTCGACCCCACTAAATTTTGGAAGTCCTTCGAATATGCAGTCAGCATACCCACAGGAAGCAGCTTCTGTAAGGAGACATCAGATACATTAGTCATATCACGCAGAAAAAACCTGTCCAGTGGTAGGAGGCTGATAGGTTATGTGAAGTATTAGAGATGTGTGAAGTGTAGGGTTATGTGAAGTATTACGGTTATGTGAAGTGTAGGGTTATGTGAAGTGTTAGGGTTAAGTGAAGTGTTAGAGTTATGTTAAGTGTAGGTTTATGTGAAGTGTTAGAGCTGTGTGAAATGTAGGGTTATGTGAAGTGTTACGGTTATGTGAAGTGTTAGAGTTATGTGAAGTGTTTAGGTTATGTGACGTGTTAGGGTTATGTGAAGTGTTGAGTTATGTGAAGTGTTAGAGTTATGTGAAGTGATAGGGTTATGTGAAGTGTTAGAGTTATGTGAAGTATTAGGGTGTATGTGAAGAGTTAGGGTTATGTGAAGTGTTAGGGTTATGTGATGTGTTAGAGTTATGTGAAGTGTTAGAGTTATGTGAAGTGTTTAGGTTACGTGAAGTGTTAGGGTTATATGAAGTGTTGGGTTATATGAAGTGTTAGGGTTATGTGAAGTGGTAGAGATATGTGAAGTGTTAGGGTTATGTGAAGTGTTATGGTTATGTGAAGTGTTAGAGTTATGTGAAGTGTTAGAGTTATGTGAAGTGATAGGGTTATGTGAAGAGTTAGAGTCATGTGAAGTGTTAGGGTTATGTGAAGTGTTAGGGTTATGTGAAGTGTTAGGATTATGTGAAGTGTTAGGGTTATGTGATGTGTTAGGGTTATGTGAAATGTTAGGTTATGTGAAGTGTTAGAGTTATGTGAAGTGTAGGGTTATGTGAATTGTTAGAGCTGTGTGAAGTGTTAGAGCTGTATGAAGTGTTAAAGCTGTGTGAAGTGTTAGAGCTATGTGAAGTGTTAGAGCTGTGTGAAATGTAGGGTTATGTGAAGTGTTAGAGATGTGTGAAGTGTTAGAGCTATGTGAAGTGTTAAAGATTTGTGAAGTGTTAGAGCTATGTGCAGTGTTAGAGCTGTGTGAAATGGAGGGTTATGTGAAGTGTTAGAGATGTGTGAAGTGTTACGGTTATGTGAAGTGTAGGGTTATGTAAAGTGTTAGGGTTATGTGAAGTGTTGGGTTATGTGAAGTGTAGGGTTATGTGAAGTATTGTATTATGTGAAGTGTAGGGTTATTTGAAGTGTAGGTTTATGTGAAGTGTAGGTTTATGTGAAGTGTTAGAGCTATGTGAAGTGTTAGGGTTATGTGAAGTGTAGGTTATGTGAAGTGTAGGGTTATTTGAAGTGTAGGTTTATGTGAAATGTTAGGGTTATGTGAAGTGTTAGGGTTAAGTGAAGTGTTAGGATTTATGTGGAGTATTAGGGTTATGTGAAGTGTTAGAGCTATGTGAAGTGTAGGATTATTTGAAGTGTTGGGTTATGTGAAGTGTTGGGTTATGTGAAGTGTTTGGTTATGTGAAGTGTATGGTTATGTGAAGTTTTGATTTGTGTGAAGTGTTAAGGTTATGTGAAGTGTTATATCTATGTGAAGTTGTCACCAACTGGCTTGAGGTAGCTCCCGGTTGGGCAACCACCCAGCCAACATCAATTTCTTCTGCTGGTGTTTAGTTCTGGATGCAGTTTAAGATCCCCTAACTCTGTCAGAAGGGACTAATTACCACCCCAGACCCCAGAGAGAAAACGTGGAACAAATGTCTGTTATGCTCATTTAAGACACTGTCCCTGATACTCAAGAAAACAGCCAAGAAGTGGCTCGTTGAAGATAGAATATATCTATATAGTTTTGGCTGTACTTGGTATCACCAAAAGTGAGAAAGGAGGAGTTAAGACATGCAACGTAATCTGGTTACTTATGACTGCATAGGCAAGATACCTCCCGGACATAGAATCCCACTTCTGGACAATATGTGTGAACCCCCACTAAATGATACAAAATGTGTGTACTTGATTACGCTACACAAACATTTATAAACATTTAGAATTATACGGGCAAATTGAGTTTTAAAATACAACAACTGTGTTTATTATTGCTATTGATGATCATATGATAATGATGATGATTATGGTATACGTAACATAAGAGGTCACATAGGTTATGCTTCCCCCAGTGAGACGCAGTTCACTGTCAGATTGAAGGAGTCCAAAGTGGTCCCTTCACAAGACTAAGTCACTTCCTGATATGGGTTGTTGACTGTCCATTGCTCCTAAGAGATCTGGGTTATAGCTAGGAAATCCTGTCATACGACTTCGTACAGAAATCCAACAGAACGAAATGTTAATATTTCTCCAGTAGGTATCCTAAGAATGCTATTGTAAATGCGTCTCAAGTCTTGCTGGCCATGCTTGTAGTTTTATTCTCTTCATCCCTGGCTAGTTTCCGCGTTAGCTAATTACTATGTCCAAGTTCCTGTTAGCTCCACCTATTTTTCATATAGGACGATTTACCCCGATGGATTAAGTGCCAAATTCTTTTCACCCCTCCTCCTTTCCTGTGAAGGGTAGTTTCATCTGTTAATCAAATTGACCGATGCCCCACCATGGCCTGAAACAATAAAACATGCTTCGCTAGCGATGCAATAGACGTTGCGTCATAACTACATACCAATCTGTTGTTAACACAAGCCTTCCCGGTTGGTGGCAGGAATGTGTCAGCCATGTGTTCCTACTTTGCCGCCTGTATTGCAGTGAGGTGTTAAGCATCTGGTCCTAATTGCTCCTTTGTGGTGGCAATTACAGACGTCCCGGCTCCACAAAGTCTGGACTTTTAGATAGGTGTTAGGCCTGCATTAAATTGCCGTCTTTGGATCACACGGGTTTTCCCCTGAGTAGAACCGCCATATCAACGTCATCCCCAGCCCAGATTTCACACTTTTCGTCTTTCTCTTCCCTTGTACTGAAAACAATGAGTTTTCAACCTTTGATAGCACCCGCCGACTGGTGCCGTGATGTCTGGGTTTTACGTTTGATCTGTATATCAAAGCTTTCTCAGACCTAGCATTACAGAAATGATGGGGCGTGCGTGGTCAAAATGTATTTTTCTCTTGTTTTCAATCCTCTTGCATTTCTATCATTTTCTGGTGGACGTTTAGGCTTTTAGAAAATGATAGCAAAATATTGTGGGCTCTTTAATTCCTTTTTAACTTGTGTCATTCGGATGCTGCAGGGGCTGTCCCGTCACAGAAGTGTAGGGTTATGTGAATATGGGAAGTCTTAGAGCTATGTGAAGTGTAGGGTTATGTGAAGTGGAGGGTTATGTGAAGTGTTAGAGCCACGTGATGTGTTAGAGCTATGTGAAGTGTAGGGTTATGTGAAGTGTTGGGTTATGTGAAGTGTAGTGTTATGTGAGGTGTAGTGTTATGTGAAGTGTACGGTTAAGTGAGGTGTAGTTTTATGTGAGGTGTAGTGTTATGTGAAGTGTTAGAGTTATGTGAAGTGTTAGGGTAATGTGAAGTGGTAGAGCTATGTGAAGTGTTAGAGCTATGTGAAGTGTTAAGGTTATGTGAAGTGTTAAGGTTATGTGACGTGTAGGGTTATGTGAAGTGCTAGAACTATGTGAAGTGACAGAGCTATGAGAAGTGTAGGGTTATGTGAAGTGTTAGAACTATGTGAAGTGTTAGAGCTATTAGATGTGTAGGGTTATGTGAAGTGTAGGGTTATGTGAAGTGTTAGAGCTATGAGAAGTGTTAGAGTTATGTGAAGTGATAGGCTATGTGAAGTGTTAGAGTTATGTGAAGTATTAGGGTGTATGTGAAGAGTTAGGGTTATGTGAAGTGTTAGGGTTATGTGATGTGTTAGAGTTATGTGAAGTGTTAGAGTTATGTGAAGTGTTTAGGTTACGTGAAGTGTTAGGGTTATATGAAGTGTTGGGTTATATGAAGTGTTAGGGTTATGTGAAGTGGTAGAGATATGTGAAGTGTTAGGGTTATGTGAAGTGTTAGGGTTATGTGAAGTGTTAGAGTTATGTGAAGTGTTAGAGTTATGTGAAGTGATAGGGTTATGTGAAGAGTTAGAGTCATGTGAAGTGTAGGGTTAAGTGAAGTGTTAGAGCTGTGTGAAGTGTAGGGTTATGTGAAGAGATATGGTTATGCGAAGTGTTAGAGTTATGTGAAGTGTAGGGTTATGTGAATTGTTAGAGCTGTGTGAAGTATTAGAGCTGTATGAAGTGTTAAGCTGTGTGAAGTGTTTGAGTTATGTGAAATGTTAGAGCTATGTGAAGTGTTAGAGCTGTGTGAAATGTAGGGTTTTGTGAAGTGTTAGAGATGTGTGAAGTGTTAGAGCTATGTGAAGTGATAGAGATGTGTGTAGTGTTTGAGCTATGTGCAGTGTTAGAGCTGTGTGAAATGGAGGGTTATGTGAAGTGTTAGAGATGTGTGAAGTGTTACGGTTATGTGAAGTGTAGGGGTATGTAAAGTGTTAGGGTTATGTGAAGTGTTGGGTTACATGTAAAGTGTAGGGTTACGTGAAGTGTTGTGTTACGTGAAGTGTAGGGTTATTTGAAGTGTAGGTTTATGTGAAGTGCAGGTTTATGTGAAGTGTTAGAGCTATGTGAAGTGTTAGGGTTATGTGAAGTGTAGGATTATGTGAAGTGTAGGGTTATTTGAAGTGTAGGTTTATGTGAAATGTTAGGGTTATGTGAAGTGTTAGTGTTAAGTGAAGTGTTTCGATTTATGTGGAGTATTAGGGTTATGTGAAGTGTTAGGATTGTGTGAAGTGTTAGGGTTATGTGAATTATTAGAGCTATGTGAAGTGTAGGGTTTTCTGAAGTGTTAAGGTTACGTGTGAAGAGTTATGTAAAGTGGTAGGGTTATGTGCGGTGTTGGGTTATGTGAAGTGTTGAGATTATGTGATGTGTGAGGGTTATGTTAAGTGTTAAGGTTATGTGAAGTGATAGAGTTACGTGAAGTTTTGGGTTATGTGAAGTGTTAGGGTTATATGAAGTGGTATGGTTATGTGAAGTGTAGGGTTATGTGAAGTGTTAGAGCTATGTGAAGTGTCGGATTATTTGAAGTGTTGGGTTATGTGAAGTGTTGGGTTTTGTGAAGTGTTTTGTTATGTGAAGTGTATGGTTATGTGAAGTTTTGATTTGTGTGAAGTGTTAAGGTTATGTGAAGTGTTAGATCTATGTGAAGTTGTCACCAACTGGCTTGAGGTAGCTCCCGGTTGGGCAACCACCCAGCCAACATCAATTTCTTCTGCTGGTGTTTAGTTCTGGATGCAGTTTAAGATCCCCTAACTCTGTCAGAAGGGACTAATTACCACCCCAGATCCCAGAGAGAAAACGTGGAACAAATGTCTGTTATGCTGATTTAAGACACTGTCCCTGATACTAAAGAAAACAGCCAAGAAGTGGCTCGTTGAAGATAGAATATATCTATATAGTTTTGGCTGTACTTGGTATCACCAGAAGTGAGAAAGGAGGAGTTAAGACATGCAACGTAATCTGGTTACTTATGACTGCATAGGCAAGATACCTCCCGGACATAGATTCCCACTTCTGGACAATATGTGTGAACCCCCACTAAATGATACAAAATGTGTGTACTTGATTACGCTACACACACACATTTATAAACATTTAGAATTATACGGACAAATTGAGTTTTAAAATACAACAACTGTGTTTATTATTGCTATTGATGATCATATGATAATGATGATGATTATGGTATACGTAACTTAAGAGGTCACATAGGTCATGCTTCCCCCAGTGAGACGCAGTTCACTGTCAGATTGAAGGAGTCCAAAGTGGTCCCTTCACAAGGCTAAGTCACTTCCTGATATGGGTTGTTGACTGTCCATTGCTCCTAAGAGATCTGGGTTATAGCTAGGAAATCCTGTCATACGACTTCGTACAGAAGTCCAACAGAACGAAATGTTAATATTTCTCCAGTAGGTATCCTAAGAATGCTATTGTAAATGCGTCTCAAGTCTTGCTGGCCATGCTTGTAGTTTTATTCTCTTCATCCCTGGCTAGTTTCCACGTTAGCTAATTACTTTGTCCAAGTTCCTGTTAGCTCCACCTATTTTTCATATAGGACGATTTACCCCGATGGATTAAGTGCCAAATTCTTTTCACCCCTCCTCCTTTCCTGTGAAGGGTAGTTTCATCTGTTAATCAAATTGACCGATGCCCCACCATGGCCTGAAACAATAAAACATGCTTCGCTAGCGATGCAATAGACGTTGCGTCATAACTACATACCAATCTGTTGTTAACACAAGCCTTCCCGGTTGGTGGCAGGAATGTGTCAGCCATGTGTTCCTACTTTGCCGCCTGTATTGCAGTGAGGTGTTAAGCATCTGGTCCTAATTGCTCCTTTGTGGTGGCAATTACAGAGTCTGGGCTTTTAGATAGGTGTTAGGCCTGCATTAAATTGCCGTCTTTGGATCACACGGGTTTTCCCCTGAGTAGAACCGCCATATCAACGTCATCCCCAGCCCAGATTTCACACTTTTCGTCTTTCTCTTCCCTTGTACTGAAAACAATGTGTTTTCAACCTTTGATAGCACCCGCCGACTTGTGCCGTGATGTCTGGGTTTTACGTTTGATCTGTATATCAAAGCTTTCTCAGACCTAGCATTACAGAAATGATGGGGCGTGCGTGGTCAAAATGTATTTTTCTCTTGTTTTCAATCCTCTTGCATTTCTATCATTTTCTGGTGGACGTTTAGGCTTTTAGAAAATGATAGAAAAATATTGTGGGCTCTTTAATTCCTTTTTAACTTGTGTCATTCGGATGCTGCCGGGGCTGTCCCGTCACAGAAGTGTAGGGTTATGTGAATATGGGAAGTCTTAGAGCTATGTGAAGTGTAGGGTTATGTGAAGTGTTGGGTCATGTGAAGTGTTAGGGTTATGTGAAGTGGAGGGTTATGTGAAGTGTTAGAGCCACGTGATGTGTAAGAGCTATGTGAAGTGTAGGGTTATGTGAAGTGTTGGGTTATGTGAAGTGTAATGTTATGTGAGGTGTAGTGTTATGTGAAGTATAGGGTTAAGTGAGGTGTAGTTTTATGTGAGGTGTAGGGTTATGTGAAGTGTTAGAGTTATGTGAAGTGTTAGGGTAATGTGAAGTGTTAGAGCTATGTGAAGTGTTAGAGCTATGTGAATTGTTAAGGTTATGTGACGTGTAGGGTTATGTGAAGTGCTAGACCTATGTGAAGTGATAGAGCTATGAGAAGTGTAGGGTTATGTGAAGTGTTAGAACTATGTGAAGTGTTAGAGATATTAGATGTGTAGGGTTATGTGAAGTGTAGGGTTATGTGAAGTGTTAGAGCTATGAGAAGTGTTAGAGCTATGTGAAGTGTGGGGTTATGTGAGGTGTAGCATTATGGGAAGTGTTAGAGCTATGTGAAGTGTTAGAGCTATGTGAAGTGTTAGAACTGTGTGAAGTGTTAGAGCTATGTGAAGTGTTAGAGCTGTGTGAAGTGATATAGCTGTGTGAAATGTAGGGTTATGTGAAGTGTTAGAGCTATGTGAAGTGTTAGAGATATGTGAAGTATTAGAGCTGTGTGAAGTGTTAGAGCTATGTGAAGTGTTAGAGCTCTGTGAAGTGTTATAGCTGTGTGAAATGTAGGGTTATGTGAAGTGTTCGAGCTATGTGAAGTGTAGGGTTATGTGACGTGTTGTGTTATGTGAAGTATTAGATCTATGTGAAGTGTAGGGTTATGTGAATATGGGAAGTCTTAGAGTTATGTGAAGTGTAGGGTTATGTGAAGTGTTGGGTTATGTGAAGTGTAGGTTTATGTGAAGTGTTAGAGTTGTGTGAAGTGTTAGATTTATGTGAAGTGTAGGGTTATGTGAAGTGTTAGGGTTATGTGAAGTGTTAGGTTTATGTGAAGTGTAGGGTTATGTGAATTGAATTGTTAGAGCTATGTAAAGTGTTAGAGCTATGTGAAGTGTTAGAACTGTGTGAAGTGTTAGAGCTGTGTGAAGTGATATAGCTGTGTGAAATGAAGGGCTATGTGAAGTGTGGGACGCAGAGGTGTTTCCAAGACACCAGGGCCGGGTTATATACTGGCCAAGACCTATTGACGCGTCCTCGTCGAGCGTCCTGGGCATCAGGCCCCTTCGGGGTCCTGGCTAAGGTCAATAGGATCGCCGATTCCTCCGAAGTCGGAGATTGTCTGCCTGTACGGCGAGGAACCACCAGTCTGCACACCAATAAGCCAGACATGGGACAATGGATACTCACGCAAAACTCAGGTTATATATGACATCACACTGATGTTGGACAACGGGATGTCTTCATCCGACATACAGGACTTCGCGTTGGAGCTCAAGCCAATGAACACAAGCAAGTATGTGAAGTGTTAGATCTAAGTGAAGTGTAGTGTTATGTGACGTGTTGTGTTATGTGAAGTGTTGGGGTTATGTGAAGTGTTAGGGTTATATGAAATAGTATGGTTATGTGAAGTGTAGGGTTATGTGAAGTGTTAGAGCTATGTGAAGTGTAGGGTTATTTGAAGTGTTGGGTTATGTGAAGTGTTGGGTTATGGGAAGTGTTTGGTTATGTGAAGGTTATGGTTATGTGAAGTTTTGATTTGTGTGAAGTGTTAAGGTTATGTGAAGTGTTAGATCTATGTGAAGTGTAGGGTTATGTGAATATGGGAAGTCTTAGAGCAATGTGAAGTGTAGGGTTATGTGAAGTGTTGGGTTATGTGAAGTGTTAGGGTTATGGGAAGTGGAGGGTTATGTGAAGTGTTAGAGCCACGTGATGTGTTAGAGCTATGTGAATTGTAGGGTTATGTGAAGTGTTGGGTTATGTGAAGTGTAGTGTTATGTGAGGTGTAGTGTTATGTGAAGTGTTAGATTTATGTGAAGTGTTAGGGTAATGTGAAGTGTTAGAGCTATGTGAAGTGTTAGAGCTATGTGAAGTGTTAAGGTTATGTGACGTGTAGGGTTATGTGAAGTGATAGAACTATGTGAAGTGTAGGGTTATGTGACGTGTTGTGTTATGTGAAGTGTTGGGGTTATGTGAAGTGTTTGAGTTATGTGAATTGGAGAGTTATGTGAAGTGTTAGAGCCATGTGATGTGTTAGAGTTATGTGAAGTGTAGGGTTTTGTGAAGTGTTGGGTTATGTGAAGTGTAGTATTATGTGAGGTGTAGTGTTATGTGAAGTGTAGGGTTAAGTAAGGTGTAGTTTTATGTGAGGTGTAGTGTTATGTGAAGTGTTAGGGTTATGTGAAGTGTTAGGGTAATGTGAAGTGTTAGAGCTATGTGAAGTGTTAGAGATATGTGAAGTGTTAAGGTTATGTGAAGTGTAAAGGTTATGTGACGTGTAGGGTTATGTGAAGTGCTAGAACTATGTGAAGTGTTAGAGCTATGAGAAGTGTAGGGTTATGTGAAGTGTTAGAACTATGTGAAGTGTTAGAGCTATTAGATGTGTAGGGTTATGTGAATTGTAGGGTTATGTGAAGTGTTAGAGCTATGAGAAGTGTTAGAGCTATGTGAAGTGTGGGGTTATGTGAAGTGTAGGATTATGTGAAGTGTTAGAGCTATGTGAAGTGGTAGAGCTATGTGAAGTGTTAGAACTGTGTGAAGTGTTAGAGCTATGTGAAGTGTTAGAGCTATGTGAAGTGTTCGAGCTGTGTGAAGTGTTAGAGCTATGTGAGTGTTAGAGCTATGTGAAGTGTTATAGCTGAGTGAAATGTAGGGTTATGTGAAGTGTTAGAGCTATGTGAAGTGTTAGAGCTATGTGAAGTGTTCGAGCTGTGTGAAGTGTTAGAGCTATGTGAGTGTTAGAGCTATGTGAAGTGTTATAGCTGTGTGAAATGTAGGGTATTGTGAAGTGTTAGAGCTGTGTGAAGTGTAGGGTTATGTGACGTGTTGTGTTATGTGAAGTGTTGGGGTTATGTGAAGTGTTAGGGTTATGTGAAGTGTAGGGGTATGTGACGTGTTGTGTTATGTGAAGTGTTAGAGCTATGTGAAGTGTAGGGTTATTTGACGTGTTGTGTTATGTGACGTGTTAGAGCTATGTGAAGTGTAGGGTTATGTGACGTGTTGTGTTATGTGAAGTGTTGGGGGTATGTGAAGTGTTAGGGTTATGTGAATTGTTAGGGTTATGTGTAGTGTTAGGGTTATATGAAGTGTTAGGGTTATGTGAAGTGTTAGAATTATGTGAAGTGTAGGGTTATGTGAAGTGTTAGAAATATGTGAAGTGTAGGGTTATGTGAAGTGTTAGGGTTATGTTAAGTGTTAGGGTTATGCGAAGTGTAGGGTTATGTGAAGTGTTAGAGCTATGTGAATTGTTATAGCTATGTGAAGTGTAGGGTTATGTGAAGTGTAGGGTTATGTGACGTTTTAGGGTTATGTGAAGTGTTGGGTTATGTGAAGTGTTATGGTTCTGTGAAGTGTAGGGTTATGTGAAGTGTTAGGGTTATGTTTAGTGTTGGGTTATGTGAAGTGTTAAAGATATGTGAAGTGTTAGGTTTATGTGAAGTGTAGGGTTATGTGAATTGAATTGTTAGAGCTATGTAAAGTGTTAGAGCTATGTGAAGTGTTAGAGCTGTGTGAAATGTAGGGTTATGTGAAGTGTTAGAGATGTGTGAAGTGTTAGAGCTATGTGAAGTGTTCGAGCTGTGTGAAGTGTTAGAGCTATGTGAGTGTTAGAGCTATGTGAAGTGTTATAGCTGTGTGAAATGTAGGGTATTGTGAAGTGTTAGAGCTGTGTGAAGTGTAGGGTTATGTGACGTGTTGTGTTATGTGAAGTGTTGGGGTTATGTGAAGTGTTAGGGTTATGTGAAGTGTAGGGGTATGTGACGTGTTGTGTTATGTGAAGTGTTAGAGCTATGTGAAGTGTAGGGTTATTTGACGTGTTGTGTTATGTGACGTGTTAGAGCTATGTGAAGTGTAGGGTTATGTAACGTGTTGTGTTATATGGAGTGTTAGAGCTATGTGAAGTGTAGTGTTATGTGACGTGTTGTGTTATGTGAAGTGTTGGGGGTATGTGAAGTGTTAGGGTTATGTGAATTGTTAGGGTTATGTGTAGTGTTAGGGTTATATGAAGTGTTAGGGTTATGTGAAGTGTTAGAATTATGTGAAGTGTAGGGTTATGTGAAGTGTTAGAAATATGTGAAGTGTAGGGTTATGTGAAGTGTTAGGGTTATGTTAAGTGTTAGAAATATGTGAAGTGTAGGGTTATGTGAAATATTAGGGTTATGTGAAGTGTTAGGGTTATGCGAAGTGTAGGGTTATGTGAAGTGTTAGAGCTATGTGAATTGTTATAGCTATGTGAAGTGTAGGGTTATGTGAAGTGTAGGGTTATGTGACGTTTTAGGGTTATGTGAAGTGTTGGGTTATGTGAAGTGTTATGGTTCTGTGAAGTGTAGGGTTATGTGAAGTGTTAGGGTTATGTTTAGTGTTGGGTTATGTGAAGTGTTAGGGATATGTGAAGTGTTAGGTTTATGTGAAGTGTAGGGTTATGTGAATTGAATTGTTAGAGCTATGTAAAGTGTTAGAGCTATGTGAAGTGTTAGAGCTGTGTGAAATGTAGGGCTATGTGAAGTGTTAGAGATGTGTGAAGTGTTAGAGCTATGTGAAGTGTTAGAGATGTGTGAAGTGTTAGAGCTATGTGAAGTGTTAGAGCTGTGTGAAATGGAGGGTTATGTGAAGTGGTAGAGATGTGTGAAGTGTTACAGTTATGTGAAGTGTAGGGTTATGTGAAGTGTTAGGGTTATGTGAAGTGCCTGGTTATGTGAAGTGTAGGGTTATTTGAAGTGTTGTGTTATGTGAAGTGTAGGGTTATTTGAAGTGTAGGTTTATGTGAAGTGTAGGTTTATGTGAAGTGTTAGATTTATGTGAAGTGTTAGGGTTATGTGAAGTGTAGGGTTATGTGAAGTGTAGGGTTATTTGAAATGTAGGTTTATGTGAAGTGTAGGGTTATGTGGAGTTTAAGGGCTATGTGAAGTGTTAGAGTTATGTGAAGTGTTAGGGTTATGTGAAGTGTTAGAGTTATGTGAAGTGTTATGGTAATGTGAAGTGTTATGGTAATGTGAAGTGGTATGGTAAGTGAAGTGTTAGAGTTATGTGAAGTGTTAGGGTTAAGTGAAGTGTTAGAGCTGTGTGAAGTGTAGGGTTATGGAGTTATGGTTATGTGAAATGTTAGAGTTATGTGTAGTGTTAGGCTTATGTGAAGTCTTAGGGTCATATCATGTGGTAGCCTGAGTACACGGAGATTATGTGCTCAGTCTCGCCGTTCCGTGTGAGACTTGTAGCGCAAGCATTAAACCCGCGTCCGACCACTATCATGCCATGGTCAAGGCCAGGTGCCAACCGCTACACATACGGGACCGTTCACTTGCCCCGAGGCAGTTTTCTGCCATTGGTCAGTGATGTAATAGCCCCATCACATTTTGTAGAGCTCAGAATAAGGAGGATTAGATAGCCAGTCTTTCCTTCACTTTCGCAGGAGACGAGCCCAAGCGTCGAAATCCCGTGCGATTTTGCTCAGGACATTGTCAGTGCGTTCCCTATCAACTTCGCTAACCCCGCAGTTATAACTTCTGCAGTTATATATGTACAGTCAAGGACTGTACAACACCGTGGTGCCATTGTGTAGAGTCCCATGTTCTTATTCACTAAACGCCAATCCATGGACAATGTGGACAATATCTAGCAATAGCTAGCTTGTACATAACACAACATTTTAGGCGGGATCAGACCTGATAATCCAGTCAGTTAAAAAAAAGGTATTCCCCCTCCCCCATTTTTCCCCCATCAGGATTCAAACACGTGGTCATCAGATCGGCAGACAAACGTGGTAGCCGCTGCCATGCCTGAACACCCGTGCTGCCCCATACGCAAATCATGACTGCACCCTGTCTTCGTCTCGTTCTTCTCCTGCCAGTGATCTCCTAACCTAGGTATCATGACATAATGGAGAAGAGTGCTTGCACTTAGCTTTCTTTATCGCCAGTGTCTCTCGCCATAAAGCAAACCCACTCCTACTTCTTAAGTACTTGTAATTGCAGGGCTAAAGGTCAGAGCATTGGATCTTAGATATCGCAAGATGTGAAGAAGCCCGATCAACCACGCCAGTCGACAAGGCATTTGATGATGATGATGATTATGATGATGATGATGATGATGATGATAATGATGACAAACCACTTCACCACACCTGTTCCTAACCGCTTTGTTGGCTGGGATGTGTTTGGTTGTGTCCGTTAGCTTGATTGGCTGGGATGTGTTAGGTTGTCTTCGTGAGCATGATTGGCTGAGATTTGTTTGGTTGTTTCTGTTAGCGTGATTGGCTGGGATGTGTTTGGTTGTGTCCATGAGCCTGATTGGCTGAGATGTATTTGGTTGTGTCCGTGAGCTTGATTGGCTGAGATGTGTTTGGTTGTTTCTGTTAACTTGATTGGCTGGGATGTATTTGGTTGTTTCTGTTAGCGTGATTGGCTGAGATGTGTTTGGTTGTGTCCATGAGCCTGATTGGCTGAGATGTATTTGGTTGTGTCCGTGAGCTTGATTGGCTGAGATGTGTTTGGTTGTTTCTGTTAGCTTGATTGGCTGGGATGTGTTTGGTTATTTCTGTTAGCTTGATTGGATGGGATGTGTTTGGTTGTGTCCGTGAGCTTGATTGGATGGGATGTGTTTGGTTGTGTCCGTGAGCTTGATTGGATGGAATGTGTTTGGTTGTGTCCGTGAGCTTGATTGGCTGGAATGTGTTTGGTTGTGTCCGTGAGCTTGATTGGATGGGATGTGTTTGGTTGTGTCCGTGAGCTTGATTGGCTGGGATGTGTTTGGTTGTGTCCGTGATCTCCACATTAAAGTTGCTGCTATCCTAATTTGGCACTGTTCTGTGCAGGCGCCAATTGTTCAACGTTTGTACTTTTAATTAATTACTGTTTCCATTTTTCTCCACGTTTCTGATTCATACTTCAGAAATGGTTCAACTTTAGATTGTAAAAAAGTACTAAAATGCTACGTTTGTCGTACATTTAATTCCCTGTAAAACAAAAGTTGGTGTATATCCTTTACAGGAGTCGCAGTCAACCCCAACATTGTTTGGATGGTCGTGATTTTTTGACAAGTTACGTTCAGTAGTTTGATGTTGCTTTTTCTAGGAACGACACTCATACTTTTGTATAGGAAACCAACGCCAGGATCTCTGCTGCCAAATCTCCCGCAGCTGTGTTTCAAACGTGATATGCGAGATTACGAATTGCTTTCGATACCTGTTCGCCAGAGATGTAACCAGCGTACATCAGAGCTTGGAGACCCCCCCCCCCCCTCCACACAGCTGACATACAAGAGATATACATCTATAAGTGAGAGACACCCCATGGCCCATATACTGGAGACACACATCTATAAGTGAGAGACCCTCACAGCTGATATACTGGAGACACACATCTATAAGTGAGAGACCCTCACAGCTGATATACTGGACACACACATCTATAAGTGAGAGAGCCTCACAGCTGATATACAGGAAATACTTATCTATAAGTGAGAGAGCCTCACAGCTGATATATGGGAGATACACATCTATAAGTGAGAGAGCCTCACAGCTGATATACGGGAGATACATTTTTATAAGTGAGAGAGCCTCACAGCTGATATACAGGAAATACTTATCAATAAGTGAGATACCATCACAGCTGATATACAGGAGATACAAATCTATAAGTGAGATACCATCACAGGTGATATACAGGAGATACACATCTATAAGTGAGAGACCCTCACAGCTGATATACGGGAGATACACATCTATAAGCTGGAGTCTCCACAAGAGATTGATCGATCCAGTCAGCAGTCTGGTATCAGCGGTGTCTGGGACGCTGGTGATGCATCCGACATTGCCAAAGGTAATCTAAGAAGGAGAGTGCTCCTCCATAAAACTAGTACAGAACCCAGCCACAACTATCCGCAAATAATTAAACAAGACAGTATGATGTCTGTCTTTCCTTTATGAATGCTGTGATCTCATTTCTGTGTCATCTTATCACGTGTATTTAATGTATTGTGCAACTCATTTCGTGTGTTAGACCCAAAAACAATGCCAAGTCCAGACCATCAACCTACTCAGGCAACTTACTGAGTTACATTTCTGCTGGCATCTATCACTGTATTCATAATCCAGTCCATTGTTATCAAAATGATTCTCCTCTTCAGAGTCCGCGCAGTGTGACGTTGCTAACTTTGTACACACCCCTCTGCATCGTGTACTGCAATTAATTTCATATGCCCGTGTTTATGGCATGATCTTATTATGCTGTCCAGCATTTTCTCGGTCGGTCTTCCACTGCCTCTCTTCCTTCCAGCGTCCCCCTTATTACGATGCACTTTTCCTTTTCTTGAGGTACCCAGTAAATATGACCTGATGTTCTCTGATGCAAGTGACCAATTCTCTTTGCCAGTTTTCTTTCAATATATTCTCCTTGCGCTGTGATTCTGTCCACGGTGTTTTCATAGTACTTCTATCCAACCATATCCCTGCGTCCCCCGCATATTTAGACAGTCATTTGTTTCAGACCGGTACCATCCACTTCGATATTTTATTTTAAACGATAATAAATAAATACATCGTCAGGAAGCCAGGCCCTGGTGTGGGTCTTAGATGTCATAAGGCCATGACATATTGTAGGCCGAGAACAAAGGGGAATAGGTGGCAAATCTGTCCCTCATGCTGGCCAGTGACGAGCCCAGTATCCAACCCGCGTCATAGCATGCTCATGACATGACGAAAGCAGTTCGCTATCAACTTCGTTAGTTGGAAACCTGCCCGTATTTCTTGTAGTCATCTGATTTCCAGTCCGCTTCATGAGATCCGTGAGTGGGGATATTGCTAGAGTGATGTAGCAGTCATTATGTTGCTGACAAAATAGTTCATTTCTACCTGGAGGCTTGGTCACGTGGCATGGTCGAGACAGAAACACGGAGCTGATCCACGACTCTGGTGATCGAGTGAGATGGCAAAACATAACCGCCTACGCTTATCGGCATGGCACATGATGGATGAATGGAACACAGTTCTGGTTCTCGCCAAGCTGCTATGAGTATCAACGTCATGAAATAGTAAACGCAATACCTTGAGGATCAGTTTCCGGGATCACCAAGCTGAACACTGCAGTCAGGCCGAAGATGGTTGCTGAAACCCACATCATAAATTCTGTCGGGTAGTTGAAGTCTTCACGCGTCTGAAAGTCAGTCGTGGAGTGTGCGGAGGAGAATATACCCGTCTTTTAAGTACCTCTTGTGCCCACACCTCCTTAAGTCGTAGACAAGATACACGTACTTACTTCCTGAACATTCGATTGATGGGGATATATTCTTAAAACAGTGACGTGTTGACTGACAATTGGGGGATTGCAAATAGATGTGAAAAAATATGTCCGGAAGCCGTTTTCTGCTATGGGTCTGAGTGTGATGACGCCAACACATTGTGTAGACCCTAGGCCACGTGACATGGTCGAGACAAAGCACGGAGCTGATCCATGGCTCTGCTGATCGTGCGAATTGGCAAAAATGACCGCCCACGCTTATCGGCATGGCACATGATAATGATGAGGGCAGGAAGGAATAGGCTGCCCGTCTTTCCCTCACTTTAGCAAGCGATGAGCCCAGGTGTCGAACTTACGCCAGACCATACTTGTGACATTACTATGCGCAGTTCGCTATCAACTTCGTGAGCGCGACGGCATATAAGAATTGACAAGTCATTGACTGTTTACGCTCCGGAGTGGTTCTCAAATTGTACTTCTCGAAGATACCGTTATGTTTGTACTGATGCAGACTTTACCACAGCTTTACCACAGAATACACCTGTTGTCAATATATCCTTTTTTCTATAATTCATTTTTTGTTGGGGGGGGGGGGGGGGAAGAGAAAGAGGGGTGTTTACTCGTTTTGAACTCAAGCGTAGTCCATAAACGCGGTACTACTTCCAGTGCACTGGAATGGCTTTTGCGTGTTCATTAGCTTTAACTATTACCAGTGTCCCTCGCTATCAGGCGAACCCACTCCGACTTCGGAGGTACTTGTAATGTACGTCCCCAAGTCAAGGACGAGAAGTCAACATTTTAGTTCAACTGACCGGTGTAGAGGCTGAACCACACCGGGTGTTTATGAACCAGCATTCTTATCCATTTGGCCTTGCTGGCCTCCTATAATTTACTTGTAAGAAGCCTTTAGTGTCTGTATTATTGTGATAGTTGCATTTGGTTGTCTTCTGTGTGATTGTCTGCGTCTTCGTTGATTTCTCGCAGTCTCCGTTTTGTATCCTGCCATGATCCTGATGGGGTTGAAGTTGTTAAGTTCCTACTGTATCTGGAGTTGACACAACTCGCTGGTGACGGCTCACTCTCACAGAGACGATGGCAGCACTTTAGACGAGTACACGAAACCGGCAGCCAGGGCGGCAGCTGCTGTAACCTTTACTACAGACCACGCAAAGCTCTGTGTGGGCCGGCAGCAGGCAGGGGTTCTTTGTATTAATTTCTTTCGAATACTCCATTTCCTACTTCTTCTTGGTTCTCATCTCATTCCGCTCTTCTGTTGCGGGGCCAGACTACAACAAAACTCCTGTAGCCTTGTAAGGCAACAACACAACTTCTCTAGCATTGCTCGATTAGATTACCACTTCTGTAGCGTGTCAGACAAAACTACCATCTCTGTAGCGTAGTCAGACTAGACCACTATTTCTGTAGCGTTGTCGGACAAAACTACTACTTCTGTAGCGTGATCAAACTAAATCACTACTTCTGTAGCGTCAGACAAAACTACCATCTCTGTAGCGTAGTCAGACTAGATCACCACTTCTGTAGCGTGTCAGACAAAACTACCACCTCTGTAGCGTGGTCAAACAAAGCTGAAAGTCTATAAAGCAGTTGTATTATCCACACTGCTATATGCTTGTGTTGTATTATCCACACTGCTATATGCTTGTGAAACATGGACTGTTTATCAGCGACATGGTAGGAAATGAAACTACTTCTCCACAGCCTGGCTTATGAAGCTAGTGAAGATTAAATGGCAAAGCAATATCCCAGACACTGAAGTTCTTGAAAGAGCATCCATGTCCAGTATCCACTCTCTACTAATGAAGAATCAGATTCGCTGGGCTGGTTATTTAACTCGTATGCCAGATCACAGGCTCCCTAAACGAATTCATTTACCGCGAGCTGCGTTGTGGTAAAAGCTGCCAAGGCGGCCAGAGGAATCGCTTTAAAGAGAATCTCACTGAATGCTTTTAGAATTCATCTTGACACATCAGTACATAAATGTGTAGTTACTTGTGAAGCAACCAGGACTGCAAGAGCTGTGAAGAAAAGGCTGGACAGAAAAAGCACTGCAGGAGATCCCCTTCCTGGAACTCAAGCATCCTTTGCCCACATTGTCAAAGAACATTTCGAGCCAAAATAGGGCTTATCAGCCATCTTAGAACTCACAGCTCCACACTTTCAACCCCAATGGATGAAATGAATGGTCATCATTATTCTTGATGGACAAACAACATCAAAGCCTCCCCCACTCAAACAATGGCTATATACTAAACATGTATCAAATCTGCCCACCGATGCAGTGTCCAGAATTCGATCTCTCAAGAAGACCCACACGTGTCGTGTAGTAGTTAGGGATGTTGTAACTAAGTAGCAATTTAGGACTTTAGTCCTTCGTAAATCGTTCTTTACATGGTTATCCGGCCATCTTGTTTCGTCACAAAACCGGCCCGCAATTGACCCAGATATTTTGAACTTGGCGGTGTTTTTCTTGGTTCAGGGTGACTACTTCCGGTTGTCGTGATGACTACATCCGACTGACTTCCGGTTCTGGGGCACACGGGCGGGCGGCGGTGGTGGCGGCGAGGCAAGCCCCGGGCATGTGGAATACTTATATAGATAAGTAGACAAAATAGTTGTCGGGTTCGAGTCCCAGTGTGTGTGTGTGTGTGTGTGTGTGTGTGTGTGTGTGTGTGTGTGTGTGTGTGTGTGTGTATATATGTGTGTGTACGATATATGTGTATATATTCGAAAAGGTTAGTCGAATTTCAAACCATACTTATAAAAAATCTCAGTCAAACATATGAAAAGTAGGAAAACATTTTAACCAAACGTGAAAGGTTTGGTCAACTGTCACCCAAACTTATGAAAAGTGGGAAATTTTGTTGTCCAGCTGTGAAAAGTTTGACCAAATTTCACCCAAACTTATGAAAAGTAGGAAACTTTGTTAACCAAAAGGCGAAAAGTTTGGTCAAAGTTCAACCAAAAGCATCACCAAGTAGGAACATTTGTTAACGAAAGGGAAAAGGTTAGCGAAAGTTCAAACAAACTCATAAAAAGTATTAAACTTTGTTAACTAAATGGCAAAAATCTTGCCCAAGTAATAAAATTTGTTAGCCAGACGGTGAAAATTTTGGCTACATTTCAACCAGACTTATAAAAAGCTCACCCAATCTTATGAAAAATAGGAAAATTTGTTAACCAAATGCGAAAAGGTTAGTCGAATTTCAAACCACACTTATAAAAAGCTCAGTCAAACATATTAAAAGTAGGAAAATTTGTTAATCGAACGTGAAAAGTTTGGCCAACTGTCAACCAAACTTATGAAAAGTGGGAAATTTTGTTGTCCAGATGTGAAAAGTGTGACCACACTTCACCCGAACTTATGAAAAGTAGGAAACTTTGTTAACCAAAGCGCAAAAAGCTTGACCAAGTAAGATAATGTGTTAACCAAATGTGAAAAGGTTAACCAAATTTCAAACCAAACATATAAAAATCTCAGTCAAACATATGAAAAATAGGAAGAATTTGTTAACCAAACTTGAAAAGTTTGGCCAACGTTCACCCAAACTTATGAAAAGTGGGTGATTTTGTTGTCCAGATGTGAAAAGTGTGAACAAATCTCACCCATGCTTATGAAAAGTAGGAAACTGTGTTAACCAAATGGTGAAAACCTTGGCCAAGTAAGAAAATGTGTTAACCAAAGGTGAAAATTTTTGGACAAATTTGACCAAATTTCAAACAAACCGCATAAAAAACAAGGAAACTTTGTTAACCAAATGTGAAAAGTTTGACCAAAGTTCATCGAAACTTATAAGATATTCGCCTGTCCCCTATGCAAACAACAGTTGTATTTCAGAAAATTAAACGTATCTTATGTAATAAGTCACTATAATTGAAGGAACAAAATAAAATGTCAACAATAAAATTGTACAAAAAATTAACAATTAAATTTCTACATAAAACATTCAAGTTGGAAACATAAATAGAAATTTAATTGTTAATTTTTTGTACAATTTTATTGTTGACATTTTATTTTTGATGATTGGTTTTTTCGGTTGGTAGCCCGGTATGTACATGTCACTTAGCATGTAATCATAAAACTGGTCTCCTGCTTGGTGGGCTGATATCTGAGTCTTGTAGATACCCGAGGCATCAATCATCTGAGTGTCGGGCACATCATGTCTTCGGATAGTCTGGGGTTTCGATGTAGTGTCCCGTATTTCACCATTATTCTAGGTCTGATCTCTTCCGAACTCGAAAATGTAACGTCAGCAGTGAAGTCCCGGTAGTGAATGCGACCTTTGTACCCGTATCAGTGGTTAGAAGTATTTCCACCATATCGAAGTCGTAACGATTCAGCGGTATGTAGTGAGGTTTGTCGTAGGCTCGAAACACTGAGGTCGATCGCTGCTTCATGATAGGAACCATCCTTAGTAGTGGGACCATGACGTCTCCAACTGGTCTTGCCGCAATGAGATCGCAGTATACGTAGACATTTTGCAGGTCATTATTCAGGTCTATCGACCCTTCTCCTTCAATTGTATCTAGTATCTCTTGTAACTTCTCACTAAATGTAATAGTGGCCCCGGGTTCGAGTATTTTCACGATGACTTTCTTTGATGCATTGTCGAAATGGAATACAACACAGAGTTGATCGTCCACCTTCCGATCTTTCATTAGGCGATTCAGTGCAGCTATAAACGCGTCTGGTGAACTGTACAGGCCTGAGGGACACACCTTTCTTATCACCCTACCATTGGGTGGGATGTATGTTAGCCATACTTCATTCTCTAGCACATTGCAGAAGTAGTTAGGTAATTGAATTTCGGCCAAACCCACTTCAAAATATTGACTCACCTCTATAGTCTGCGGTAACTTGACGAAATAGTGACCTGGTGAGTTCTTGGGAAATATGTTCGGCTAAGCATTACTCGGTAATGACAGGTAGAAGCTCATATTTTAGGGTTTGGTAGCATGTAACCCAGACAGCTGCTTAGTAGAGCGATCCACAACTTGCCCTCGACCGCTTTGACGTTATCTCGAGACAGATTAAATAGTGATATGCCAATGACTGTGTATATAACGACCAGTTGACAGAAGCAGACAATCTCTAGTCGTGGCACTCGCCGACCACACATGCACCAGAACTAATTTTCTTTCCCTTCTGGGGTATTTTGTGAGTTAGTTTCCACGTTGGTTTCTTCCATTACCACTGTTTTTGACCTACTGGTACATTACACTCGTGTCTCAGTTGTATCATTAGTTGCTATTGGGAAATGCAAAAATCAGTGCTCGAGGCGCTCGTTGTGGGACATTATCGGTACTAAGGACACTAATTTCTGTATGCAGGGTTGATGGATCAGTCCTGTGGATGTGTTGATTGGTGTCGCAGCCAGCAGAGCACATACTCCAGTTATATGTGATTAGCACAATATATCTCTTTATTATACTAGTATTGTGAGGTTAACTGTATGCCTACTTGGAGAAGCACACCGAAAATGTGAAAGATTTTATTTAAAAAAAAAAAACCCCATCTTACCATTAGAGACTTGGCACATTGTGACCTGAACGGTGTTCACTGAGATCGGGACATCTAGGCGGCGAATGGTGGATGTTATATACACGATATCTGCTGGTAAAGACTCCTGACTGAGGTGAATATTGTCTGGAAATGTCTGACCTTGATGTATTCACATGGTAAGGGCGTGGTCTATCACCACGTCATAGTGTAGTATCCTTCTTATCAACGTGTTCTAGTTGTAACATTACAGCTATACCCGGTTGTGACGTCATTTTACCGGTTTTAGCTAGTTATCATGCAGTCGCTAGCTTAACTGCCATATGTAAAAGAAATTCAACCGTTCAGAAAGACAACGACAACCTTGCCCAAGAAGCATGAATGTTGGGGTTGACTTGATGTTCTGTAAAGGCAATGCATTAAACCTTGATTGTCATCTGTAAAAGAAATTCAGCCATTCAAAAAGACAACACCAATCTTACCCAGTAAACACGACACTCCACGGCATGGTCGGGGTGACTGCAGTGTGGTGTAATAACTAGCGCACACGTTCACGCGCACGCATACGCATACACTCGACCACACACACACACACACACACACACACGCATGTACATACACCTGCACGCATACACGGAACAGATGTCATGATGGCACACGGGCACCAATCAATGTTGCGGCTGTCTGCAACGTCCTGTAAATTCATTGCATAAACAATGTTGGGTCTGACTGCGCCGTCCTGTAATAGATAGACAATTAGTTGTTAATACACCCTGTTCACACGCACATGACCTGGCTGGGGTTCATTGAAAATGACAATTGCAAACTTGCCCAGCACACACGAAACTCCCTAGAATGTTGAGGTTGACTGCGATGTCCTGTAATTGATAGCATACACACACCCGCGCGCGCATGCCCACACGCATGTACATACACACGCGCGCGCTAGCGCACACGACCTGCCTGTCGTTCGTATATAATGACAATTGCAAAACTTGCCCCTGGAGGTCAGACACTCCGTAGAATACTGAGGTTGACTGCGATGTCCTGTAATTGATAGCACACACACACACACACACACACACACACACACACACACACACACAAACGCGCGCACGTGCCATGACTACCGTTCGTTCAATAAGACAGCAGCAATCTTACCCACCAAACACACCACTCCACCGAATGTTGGGTCTGCATGCGAGGTCCTGTAATTGATAACACACTCACACACGTGCATGTACATACGCGTACGCATACGCACGCACACACGTATTCAGTATTATTTCATGCGAGAGAGAGAGAGAGAGAGAGAGAGAGAGAGAGAGAGAGAGAGAGAGAGAGAGAGAGATGGAGAGAGAGGGAGAGAGAGAGAGAGAGAGAGAGAGAGAGAGAGAGAGAGTGGTAGATGAAGAACGTGGACTGTAGTATCTCCATTACAATATGATAACTATCTCCCTTACTAGCTTGCTAGCTGTCTACCTCCTCTGTTGTGTGGGTCCTACCACGCTTTGTGTATATCATACATAAAAATGTATCATATTCTGTGTAATATTACAATATTGGCGTCTACAGCTGGCGTCAAGCGGAGACATGAAAACCATCCCAAATATTGAAGTTTTCCTACGAGCGCGCACATTTGAAGTTTCCTACGAGTGCGCACATGGGCGCGCACACACGCACAAGCGCACGCACGCATGCGCAGACACATACATAAAGACATTCGGCAGTACACACACTCACGCACGCACTCACATACACGCACTCACACACGCACTCACACACATGCGGCACATCTTGATGGCACACGCGCAACCAAACAATATTGGGGCTGAGTGTGACGTCCTGTAATAGCTAGACAGCTAGCTGGTGAAACACCCTCTTCACATAGAGCGGTTGTCAAGATATTCCCTGGACGGCCCGGGTAGACCACTTGTTGTACATTCCTTGCACTGCAAAACATTGAATGAAAAAACCGTGCGATCGGCATGGCACACACACCGGTGATGGTGGTTTATCATTACATTACATTACATCAAGCGCCCTTAGTTAGCGGCCCAAGAAATGAACCTGACAATATATGTTTACATCTTCGATGGATTGCCAGTAGCTGCGATTTTATACATAAGGCGACTGCGGTAAAATAAAAGCAGATTTGTCGATATTCGCGCATTTTCTGAGACTATTTTGTTGATTTTTCTGTTCGCATTTCCGGTCTTCTGTCGGGGCAAAACAACCATACTAACCTACACAGTTCGCGGTGACTGCACTAGCCAGGCGGCCTTATTTTCCTCAGGTTCAAAGACCCCACTACCATACACCGCAGGGTACTATATTGGCAGTAATCACCATTTGGTATTTCCGGTCTTTTTCGTAATGTTTACATAATTAACACCTACGCAAAGTACCTTACCCTCTTTGTTTACATCTTCGGGGCTGTGCTCAATCGCTTTAGCGTTATTTATACCCACTATATTTCACACCACATTATCAGACATTAATTATAAAGCAAGTTATTTTCATTATTCCTTCTCAACTATGTAAAAGTACTGCTGTTTCCTGTAGACATCAAGGGACACAATTATCTCTAAAATATGCAAGGGAAATAACTGGGGTTCTTTCTATGAATATTATTTTAATGATTAATTTAGAAATTTCGCTGATTATGTTAATTTAATTACATGTCTACTATTGAGACTGGTCTTTAGTGTTGTTTTGTCTAGAATTAATCAATACTTATATGGTATTACGTGTTTATTAATTGTGGCAATATACTCATATATAGAATTATTAACCGTAATCTGGCTTCAGACTTTTTTCTCAAAGCTGAAGATACCAGCATTATAAAGGACATCGTCTACGGTGTCCATTTCCACTGTGGACAACATTCACCTTCGGAAATGCACCACACCTTAACACACTAGAATCACAATTAGAACAACACCAGCAACACACATTCCGTGGTGCACTCCTTCGAACTAAACTTACTAACATATCAGAAGAAAGTCCCAATAGACAACACCTTGCATTAGAGCAAAACATTCAACGCAACAGACAAATAGGAGCAATAACAGACATGCAAGGAAACACACAAACATAGACAGTACATATACTAGAAACATTCCAACAGTACTACACTGACTATATACAGCAGAACCCGCCAACACACAAACACAAAATAGGTTCCTAAAATACACAAAAAAAATTGTCAGACACAGATAAAGACACACTAGACACAGAGCTTACATTAGCAGACATAACACATGCACTCAATCAAATGCAAAAAGACAAAACACCAGGACCAGATGGACTCACAGTAGAATTCTACCAACACTTCTTTCCTATCCTAGGCAATTTCCTTCTAAAAGTCTACCAAGAAGCTTTTAACAAACAAGAACTCCCAAACACTTGCAATATGTCATATATAACACTCATACCTAAAGACAACACAGAAAACACAGCTGAAAAACTATAGACCCATCTCCTTATTAAACACAGACTACAAAATTCTAGCAAAATCACTTGCAAACAAAATTAAAAACTTCATGCCATCACTCATCCACCCAGACCAACAGTGCAGTACTCAACACAGGAACATACACCAACATACACACTTCATTAGGGATTTCATTACATACACCCACCAGAAAGACTGTCAATCCTCTCTCTTATCTTTAGACCAGGAGAAGGCCTTTGGCAGAATCTCACACTCATACTTACACAAAACACTAGCACACTGTAACATAGGACAATACTATAGACAGTGGATAGAAATATTGTATAAAAATCCTGAAAGTAAGGTACTGGTGAATCATTCACTCACTGCCAGTTTCAGAATCAATATCAATAGATCTGTCAGACAAGGGTGTCCACAATCACCAGTCCTATATGTACTAACACTAGAACCACTCTTAGAAGCAATTAGACATGACACTAATATTAAAGGTACATTTATACAAGGGTCCGGAGAGTGGAAATTAATTGCTTATGCAAATGACACCGCTTTCTTCCCTACAACCAACACTTCCATAACGAACATACTTCACACCTTCAGACAGTTTGGTTAAGGAAGTGGGGCCAAAATAAACATACAGAACTCTAAAATAATGGGTCGGGGGAAATGGAAGAATAAAGCAGATTTCCCCCCGGATCTAACAGTCACAGATAACATGAAGATGTATGGGATCACATTTCCATCCAATCCCAGAAAAACACATACAGGAACATGGCAATCACTGACAAAACAAATTATAGACATACTACATAGGTTCAAATACAAGACATCAACTATTTTTGTACGAAGCACTATTGTTAACACCTTCATCTTTCCTAAAATACTATATTTAGCCAAAGTGTTAGACCCCCCAAAACAAACAATCACAGACATAAACAAACACATCAGACAATTCATCTTCAAAAAGACAATCCACAGTATAAAGCACAAGACTTTAATACAAGAGAAGACTAGAGGGGGGGGGGGGGGGTTGCACTACAGGACCTTAACACAAAAATACAAGCATTAAGAATCAACCACATAGGATGCATCATCAATCATCCAGATCAACACTCGCTAGCATTATACTATATTGCAATTAGATTACACAGAATTAAGAAAATAGACAAAACAACACCGCACTATTACGGCACACTACCGCACTTCTACAGAACATGTATGCAAGCAATTCAAGGTAATGAACACTTAATACAACAGACAACCAAGCAGATATACAAATATTTAGTACAACAACAAGCCCCACCACTACACCTGAGAATCAAAAGAGGATACAAATATCACACGAAAGACTACAGCTGCACCTTCACTAACTTACACAACAAACATATCACATCAAAATCCAAAGAAATAACATACAGGCTAATTTATAATATGACCCCGACAACAGAGAGAGAGCTGCACAAACATCCAAGCAAATAGCCCCATGCAAATTATGCAGACAAAATATTCAGGAAACAGAGGACCATCTCTTCTATGAATACCCAACAATCACAGCCACTAAGACTGCACTGCAACAATTAATAGAAACACACACAAACAAGAAAACTGACGCTTATAAAGCCATTTTCCTAAATGCACTACCCACAGCCACAAAAGACAAACACACTAAACTTCTTGTTGCACTGGCGGAGAATAGAAACGTAATATGGTCGAGTAGAAACTTGGCCACGCACAATCACCAAACAATACAACCACACACACTAGCAAAGATTTTTCAACAGAAAATAGGCCAGCTATTCGCAGATTAATAAACTAGAGCCACCCCCATCAAGTTTCACACTACATAACATACATGTTCAAACACACACTCTCACAGTATATTTCTATACTCCGCATGTCTACCACTAAGCCCAATCATTGGGGAACAAAGCGCCAAATAACTGAATAAATGTCCCTTCTTTGTTACTGAGTCCCGGGGCCCAACCTAGACAGAACAATGGGACGGTGGCCTTTGTGAGTCAGTGGGCTTGTCGACCGACGGTTGACCTCGGTCGGAACAGCTCAGGTAAACTCTTTAGTGAACCTAATAAATTCCATTCTCTTTACGCTCTCTCTCTCTCTCTCTCTCTCTCTCTCCCCCCTCCCCCCCCCCCAAACATGAATGACTATACGCTGTATTCGCAATGTAAAAGCCTGATTTTGTACATAATAAACGGGATATTTATGTATACGCTGTATTCGCAAATGGACAATTTAACAAATTACAATCTGTTTACGCGCTCTCTCTTTATCCCTCCCCCTCCTCCCCCCTCCCCAGATCTCTCTCTCTCTCTCCCTCCCTCTTTGTTGACCGCTTTCCCGGTCCCAACCCAGCCCACCACAAGCAAATCCTGGGCACTTGCGATTAAGTCGAGGGCTGTCATTCAGCAATAATATTGAATTCACTTACACGAAACTAAGCTTGCATGAGACTGCCTGCAGTGTAAAGCGTGGGGCGGCTTTTGCCGTTTCGACCTTGACACCAACATTTCATTTAATGTATATATTGTCGGTGTGGAAGAGAACGCGTGGTGTGTTGAAGGTTTATAAGCGTGTGAGAATGATGGGTTTAGAATGAACGAGGGGAAGGAATCATCACCACATCATAGTCGTTGCTGTCTCCGTCATTATCATCACCTTTATCATCACCATTACCATCACCATTGTCATCATCATTATCATCACCATTATCATCACCATTACCATCAATCACGTTAGAATGGGATGACTGAAAGCGTACGTCATTATCATAACTGTATATGTATGTTTTTGTTTCATTAACGCATATGACATAACACTAACAAACGGCAACGCTCTGTAATATACACAAACAAAGAAACACGCATTGCACCTTGTAAATATACATTGCTTTGTATGAAATAAACGTTTAAAAAAAAAAAAAACATTCACCTTCGGATTGATAAGACTGTGAGGGTAAAACCATATTCAGCTGCTTCGGTAGCTGTCTAGTCACAGGACTATCTTTCTGAGCCGGTGATGGACCCTACTATACCTTCTCCTTGAGGTTGAGTGGGTTAGGGGTAATGTGACATCGTCTATGCTCCTTTTGGCTCAGATCAAAGTGTAGTATATACTACATTTGGGGTCAGGCCAGGGTCTTTTTACTTACTGTTCTTCATATCTCGATGTGAGTATGAAGGCCTCTCTCTGAGGAGCAAAGGCTAATATCGGGGTAGGGGCCTATTCCCTCACGCCCTCACATAGGCCTACCCCGTACACACATATATATACACACACCCACACACTGGGACTTGAACCCGACAACTATTTGGTCTACTTATCTATATAAGTATTCCACATGCCCGGGGCTTGCATCGCCGCCACCACCGCCGCCGCCCCACCGCCGCCCCGCCGCCGCCATCCCATGTGCCCCAGAACCGGAAGTCAATCGAATGCAGTCATCACGACAACCGGAAGTAGTCAACCGGAACCAAGAAAAACACCCACCAAGTTCAAAATATCTGGGTCAATTGCGGGCCGGTTTTGTGACGAAACAAGATGGCCGGATAACCCTGTAAAGAACGATTTACGAAGGACTAAAGTCCTAAAATGCTACTTAGTTACAACATCCCTAACTACTTCGTGTTTCCATGGAATACAGTCTTCTCTAGCTGCACTAGTGTAGACAATGTATCAGGTTATTTCTGTAGTCTCTTCTACCATCGTTATTGTCTGTCTATCATTCAGGCGCCTACGTTGCGCTATTCTTGGGGTACAAAAACTACTTCATTCATTACTTTTCAATTCTAATTAACATACATTCAAAGGCAGAAGATAAAATGGTTCGGCCATCTCCTTAGAATGCAACACCATCAACTACCAGCACTGGCGTACATCAAATAAGAACTGATACGAGAGCAAGAAAATTAAAAGTAGAATATAGTATAAAAGATGTATTCACAGAGTCTGAATATGTTGGTCGTTAGTATGTATGGGTTTGTCAGTGTTATTGATGTATTCTTTGCATTTACTTGCACATAACATGTTATACAAGTGTGTATGAATAGATCAGGGTATTAATAATAATTGAGAGCTATGCCGGCGGTAGCGTAGCTACCAGCAGGGCCTCCCAAGCCGGACAGGTCAAAGGGTAGAGAACAGACAAAGAGAAACACCCTGGTCCTCCAGGTTGGGGGTTGAAGCGTGGGGTTAACATCCCCACCTTTGTAAAAACCTTTTTTGTTACGAAACAGATACATGAGCCTCGATTTCGGACTGACTTATCTAGACAACGACCTTGGAACGTTAAAGGACTTTTGTGATTTGGAACATGGAATGTACGGACACTATATCGAGCTGGAGCGGCCGAAGAATTAACCCGGGAGCTGGTTGAATATCAAATGGATATAACAGCAATTCAAGAAATAAGGTGGCCAGGAGAGGGTACTTTAGAGCAAAATGGAGTGATTATAATATATGGAGGAAACACCCAAAATAAACATGAATTAGGAACAGGATGTGTCATCAAAAAAGAGTTATGGGGTAGCATTTTAAACTTTAAAGCTGTTAATGACAGGATTAGTAAATTACGAATAAAAGGTAAATGGAAATATATAACTATGATTAATGTACATGCACCTACTGAAGAGAAAGAAGATGATATTAAAGAAGACTTTTATAATGATCTGGTAGATGTCATAGAAGAAACCCCCAAACAGGACATCCTGATTGTGCTGGGAGACTTCAATGCAAAAATAGGTAGAGAGCATCATCATCATCATCATCATCATCATCATCATCATCTTCCACTTCTGCCGTCAAGCGTCGTGGGGAGGAATAATTTGCGTTCCAGCGCCCGGTGGACGGCACTGGATAGTGTCATTCCGTGAGGTACAATGTCTCTGATGTCGTCAATCCATTTTCTTCTTGGAGGTCCTCGTGAGGTAGAGAGCAAACTAATAAAAAAGTGCCCGGTATGGAAAGCCTTCATACAACTTCAAATGATAATGGATGGAGAGTCATCAACCTGGCAGAAGCCAAAGGACTGCAGATTAACAGTACCAGACTACAAAGAAAGGATATACACAAACAAACTTGGAAATCATGTGACAAGAGAACCTATAATCAAATAGATCACATTTAATTAACAACAGAAATGCATCAAACATACAGCAAGTTAGAAGTTATAGAGGAGCTGAGTGCCACAGTGACCACTTCCTCGTTGGAGCAAAATTTAAAATAAAACTTAAGAGAGCTTTCTATACTAAATTACAAAGATTACACCCAGCATATAACAGAGAAAAACTACAAGAGATTACAGTCAAAGAGAAATTTACAGATGAAATAAAATGTAAACTTGAAACTTTGCAAAACCCTTTGGAGGAAAGCGTTGACCAAACTTGGTTGAACATCAAGAATACAATTCAATCTACCGCAGAAGAATGTCTCGGTGTGTTAACCACGCTTAGAAAGAACAGATGGTTCAATCAAAAATGTGAAGAAGCAGTCATTAGGAAAAAGAATGCCAGACATTTATGGTTAAATGACATCAACAACATCCAAAAGGAAGAGCATTATAGAAATGAATGTAAAGAGGCTACAAAAATAGTCCGATAGCAGAAGCGAGAATACATGAGTAATATAATCAAAGATATGGAAACTAATCACCAGAAAAATGAATCCAGAAAGTTTTTTTTAAAGAACTGAAGTCAATGAAACGAGGGCACCAACAAAACACATATGGTTTAAAAGACAAAAATGGGAATATGATAAATACCAATGAGGAAATGTGCAACACATGGACAGAATATTTTGTTGAATTACTAAATTGTGAAGCAACCAAGTAACATTTTCCCACAGGAAGAGGTTCTAACATGCTAACCACAAATTGAAGAACCTACATTTGAAGAAATCCTATATGTAATCACACGACTTAAAAACAATAAGGCAACTGGGACTGATGGAATTGCTGCTGAATTTATAAAGGCAGGTGGCCATGCATTACATCTAAAGCTATACGAACTAATAATAAAAATCTGGAGGACAGAAGGATTACCCCATGACTGGAAAGAGTCATTAGTGATACCTATCTTTAAGAAAGGAGACAAGTTCCAATGTGGAAATTATAGAGGAATATCACTACTGTCCACAAGCTATAAGACACTATCCGCAGTATTAATAAATAGACTAAAACCATATTCAGAAGACATATTAGGTGACTACCAGGCGGGTTTTAGACAAAACAGATCAACAATAGATCAGATATTTATCTTACGACAAATAGCCGAGAAAAATTGGGAATATAAAAGAGATCTCCATAACATTGTTGTGGATTTTAAAAAGGCTTATGATAGTGTCCATAGGAATAGTCTATCGAATGCTATGCAGGAATTTGGAATACCAAGGAAGTTAATCAACATGACCAGACTATGCATGGGAGATACTTATAATATAGTAACATATAAAGGCAGGAAATCAGACCCTTTCCAAATAACATCTGGCTTAAAACAGGGTGATGCACTATCGCCGCTACTCTTTAATCTGGCTCTAGAGAAAGTTGTAAGGAAGGTAAAGTAGGAATGTGATATTGGAGGAACATCCAATCTGCTTGGTTATGCAGATGTTATAGATATTATAGGGCAAAGTGAACAAAAGACATTGGAAGTATTGACTCACTTAAAGGGAAAAGCCCAACAGATGGGGCTGGTTATCAACCAAGATAAGACAGAATATATGGTAATTTCAAGAGACGGAATGGCTAAAAACTCTGGCCACATACAAATAGATAATATGACCATTAAAAGAACGGAAACATACAAATACCTGGGTACAATCTTCAACTGCTACAACATCATAAGGGAAGAAATACAAACTAGAATCAACTCTGGAAATAAGATATACTATGCACTACAACATCTACTAAAATCAAATGCGTTATCTCGTAACACCAAAATCACAATATACAAAACACTGATCAGACCAGTTGTGCTGTATGGCTCTGAAACCTGGAGTACAACGAAAGGAGACGAAGCCTTGTTACAAACCTTTGAGAACAAAATTTTAAGACGCATCTTTGGACCCATTAGGGATACACAAAGTGGAGAGTGGAAAAGAAGAAGTAACAAAGACATTTTTGATCTGTTTAAGTCCCCGCTAATCACTGGTATCATGAAGGCTAATAGACTACAATGGCTGGGACATATAGAAAGAATGGAAGATAATAGGGAAACAAAACTCGCTTACACTCAGGAAATAAATGACCGTAGACCCCGAGGTAGACCAAGAAGGCGGTGGAGAGATAATACATATGCAGACCTACAAGCACTTCGAATCAACGACTGGCAAGAGAAGGTCCACCAGAGAGACGAATGGAGACGGATTGTATCTGCAGCAAAGAACCTCAATGGCTGAAGAAGAAGAAGATTAATAATAATAATAATTATGCAATTCGAATGATCTGTTTTTAGTATCTCATCATCTTCTACTTTTGCCGTCAAGCGACGTAGGGAGGCTTAATAGGTGTTTCCTCGCTGGGTAGTGTCATTCCTTATTAATGTACAACGTCTTTGATGTCGTTAATCCACATACTTTTCGAGGACGCTCTTGCTCACGTATCAGATCGTCTAATGTGTAATATTTAGGCAGCAGAGATACGTATGTAGTGTGTAGACATTGTGTGGGCAGGTGTAGTAGTGTAGACATTGTGTGGGCAGTTGTAATACTCATGTAGTGTGTAGACATTGTGTGGGCAGCTGTATTACTCATGTAGTGTGTAGACATTGTGTGGGCAGCTGTAATACTCATGTAGTGTGTAGACATTGTGTGGGCAGCTGTAACACTTATGTAGTGTGTAGACATTGTGTGGGCAGCTGTTATACTTATGTATCGTGTAGACATTGTGTGGGCAGCTGTAATACTTATGTAGTGTGCACACATTGTGGGGTAGCTGTAATACTTATGTAGTGTTTAGACATTGTGTGGGCAGCTGTAATACTTATGTAGTGTGTAGACATTGTGTGGGCAGCTGTAATACTTATGTAGTGTGTAGACATTGTGTGGGCAGCTGTAATACTCATGTAGTGTGTAGACATTATGTTAGTTAGTTAGTTAGTTAGTCGACAGATCATCCTCGTTGCACATCGGACCATTCAGTCCATAAGTGCTCGGATCCCCTCCTCAGCAAATCCCGCAGCGTGTAGCGGCTAACAACGCCAGTTCTGTGTTGGTTTATCAATCTTCTTTGGCTTCCTGCGTAGTGTTCTTGTTTGGCCACCCCTCTTTTAATTTGCTGCTCTCGCAGTCTGGCCATTGTTGTAGATTCACAGTCATCACTTGGTTCTTGCAAAAGTCTCACTTCTCGTAGAGCATTCAGAATTTCAGCCTTGTCCATGGCGCGTCCGCCCTCAACAGTAGCCTCACCTGCGAGCTTGTCAGCCCGCTCATTTCCTTGTACTCCCGCATGCCCTGGCACGAAGATGAAACTAATCTTTGCCAGCCGAGACCGCTTCAGAGGCAGCAACCATTCTCTTCGGATCGACCCCTCCTCTATCCTCTTGATCATGTTCATTGAGTCGCTAAGGAAACAAGCCCTAGTGAATGTCTGTGTCTCGAGCCATGTTATTGCTTTACTTACTGCCATGACTTCCATGGTCAGGCTACTTGTGGTTTCAGTGAAAGCACCAGAATCCTCCTTCACAATTCTCCCTCCGGCCCGAGCTGTAAAGGCCCATGAGCTTCTCACATGTCGGATGACCGACCCATCTGTGTAGATGACCGCGTCACTGTCTAGCGAATTCTCGAAAATCAACGCTTGTACTTCAGCCTCAACAGCAGCCGGATTTTCTTGTCTGCATTTTCTATCTAGTTGGATGCAAACTGAAAAGGATGTGCAGAAGTCTGTTGGCACTTGCACCCACTCCTCGCCAGGTTCTAAGTCCTCAAGTGAACACACCTGTTGAAGAATATCCTCGGCTTGACCCATCCACGACCGTCCTCTTTTTAACCTGCTGCCCTTCACCTTCCTAATTTCACTATGCAGTGGATGCTGTGTGTTTGCGTTAATTCTGAGGTAGGCGCGTGCCCTGCAAACTTGCATTCTCTCTTCAATGGTTGGAAAATCAAGAAGGTAGCGCATCGCCCTGCATGCTGTATCTCTTGTACATCCAAGAATAATGCGCATAGCTTCATTCTGTATCCTTTCCATCCTTTCTATCTGCTTATGGCTGACAGTCAGGATTGCCAGACATTATGTGGGCAGCTGTAATACTTATGTAGTGTGTAGACATTGTGTGGGCAGCTGTAATACTTATGTAGTGTGTAGACATTGTGTGGGCAGCTGTAATACGTATGTCGTGTGTAGACATTGTGTGGGCAGCTGTAATACTTATGTAGTGTGTAGACATTGTGTGGGCAGCTGTAATACTTATGTAGTGTGTAGACATTGTGTGGGCAGCTGTAATACTTATGTAGTGTGTAGACATTGTGTGGGCAGCTGTAATACTTATGTAGTGTAAAAACATTGTGTGGGCAGCTGTATACTTATGTAGTGTGCACACATTGTGGGGCAGCTGTAATACTTATGTAGTGTGTAGACATTGTGTGGGCAGCAGTAATACTTATGTAGTGTGTAGAAATTGTGTGGGCAGCAGAGATACGTATGTAGTGTGTAGACATTGTATGGGCAGCTGTAATACTTATGTAGTGTGTAGACATTGTGTGGGCAGCTGTAATACTCATGTAGTGTGTAGACATTGTGTGGGCAGCTGTAACACTTATGTAGTGTGTAGACATTGTGTGGGCAGCTGTTATACTTATGTAGGGTGTAATATTGTGTGGGCAGCTGAAGTACTTATGTAGTGTGTAGACATTGTGTGGGCAGCTGTAATACTCATGTAGTGTGTAGACATTGTGTGGGCAGCTGTATTACTCATGTAGTGTGTATACATTGTGTGGGCAGCTGTAATACTCATGTAGTGTGTAGACATTGTGTGGGCAGCTGTAACACTTATGTAGTGTGTAGACATTGTGTGGGCAGCTGTTATACTTATGTATCGTGTAGACATTGTGTGGGCAGCTGTAATACTTATGTAGTGTGCACACATTGTGGGGTAGCTGTAATACTTATGTAGTGTGTAGACATTGCGTGGGCAGCAGAGAAACGTATGTAGTTTATAGACATTGTATGGGCAGCTGTAATACTTATGTAGTGTGTAGACATTGTGTGGGCAGCTGTAATACTTATGTAGTGTGTAGACATTGTGTGGGCAGCTGTAATACTTATGTAGTGTGTAGACATTGTGTGGGCAGCTGTAATACTTTTGTAGTGTGTAGACATTGTGTGGGCAGCTGTAATACTTTTGTAGTGTGTAGACATTGTGTGGGCAGCGGTAATACTTATGTAGTGTGTAGACATTGTGTGGGCAGCTGTAATACTTATGTAGTGTGTAGACATTGTGTGGGCAGCATAGATACGTATGTAGTGTGTAGACATTGTGTGGACAGCTGTAATACTTATGTAGTGTGTAGACATTGTGTGGGCAGCTGTAATACTTATGTAGTGTGTAGACATTGTGTGGGCAGCTGTAATACTCATGTAGTGTGTAGACATTATGTGGGCAGCTGTAATACTTATGTAGTGTGTAGACATTGTGTGGGCAGCTGTAATACTTATGTAGTGTGTAGACATTGTGTGGGCAGCTGTAATACTTATGTAGTGTGTAGACATTGTGTGGGCAGCTTTAATACTTATGTAGTGTATAGACATTGTGTGGGCAGCTGTAATACTTATGTAGTGTGCACACATTGAGGGGCAGCTGTAATACTTATGTAGTGTGTCGACATTGTGTGGACAGCGGTAATACTTATGTAGTGTGTAGACATTGTGTGGGCAGCAGAGATACGTATGCAGTGTATAGACATTGTATGGGTAGCTGTAATACTTATGTAGTGTGTAGACATTGTGTGGG
The DNA here is from genome assembly GCA_963921405.1 of Cepaea hortensis. Classification (NCBI taxonomy): domain Eukaryota; kingdom Metazoa; phylum Mollusca; class Gastropoda; order Stylommatophora; family Helicidae; genus Cepaea; species Cepaea hortensis. The sequence goes on from OY992890.1 coordinate 100,726,432, forward strand.
CAGCTGTAATACTCATGTAGTGTGTAGACATTGTGTTGGCAGCTGTAACACTTATGTAGTGTGTAGACATTGTGTGGGCAGCTGTTATACTTATGTAGGGTGTAACATTGTGTGGGCAGCTGAAGTACTTATGTAGTGTGTAGACATTGTGTGGGCAGCTGTAATACTCATGTAGTGTGTAGACATTGTGTGGGCAGCTGTATTAATCATGTAGAGTGTAGACATTGTGTGGGCAGCTGTAATACTCATGTAGTGTGTAGACATTGTGTGGGCAGCTGTAACACTTATGTAGTGTGTAGACATTGTGTGGGCAGCTGTTATACTTATGTATCGTGTAGACATTGTGTGGGCAGCTGTAATACTTATGTAGTGTGCACACATTGTGGGGTAGCTGTAATACTTATGTAGTGTTTAGACATTGTGTGGGCAGCTGTAATACTTATGTAGTGTGTAGACATTGTGTGGGCAGCAGAGATACGTATGTAGTGTGTAGACATTGTGTGGACAGCTGTAATACTTATGTAGTGTGTAGACATTGTGTGGGCAGCTGTAATACTTATGTAGTGTGTAGACATTGTGTGGGCAGCTGTAATACTCATGTAGTGTGTAGACATTATGTGGGCAGCTGTAATACTTATGTAGTGTGTAGACATTGTGTGGGCAGCTGTAATACTTGTGTAGTGTGTAGACATTGTGTGGGCAGCTGTAATACTTATGTCGTGTGTAGACATTGTGTGGGCAGCTGTAATACTTATGTAGTGTGTAGACATTGTGTGGGCAGCTGTAATACTTATGTAGTGTGTAGACATTATGTGGGCAGCTGTAATACTTATGTAGTGTGTAGACATTGTGTGGGCAGAATTAATACTTGTGTTGTGTGTAGACATTGTGTGGGCAGCTGTAATACTTATGTCGTGTGTAGACATTGTGTGGGCAGCTGTAATACTTATGTAGTGTGTAGACATTGTGTTGGCAGCTGTAATACTTATGTAGTGTGTAGACATTGTGCGGGCAGCTGTAATACTTATGTAGTGTGTAGACATTGTGTGGGCAGCTGTAATACTTATGTAGTGTAAAAACATTGTGTGGGCAGCTGTAATACTTATGTAGTGTGCACACATTGTGGGGCAGCTGTAATACTTATGTAGTGTGTAGACATTGTGTGGGCAGCGGTAATACTTATGTAGTGTGTAGACATTGTGTGGGCAGCAGAGATACGTATGTAGTGTGTAGACATTGTATGGGGAGCTGTAATACTTATGTAGTGTGTAGACATTGTGTGGGCAGCTGTAATACTCATGTAGTGTGTAGACATTGTGTGGGCAGCTGAAGTACTTATGTAGTGTGTAGACATTGTGTGGGCAGCTGTAATACTCATGTTGTGTGTAGACATTGTGTGGGCAGCTGTATTACTCATGTAGTGTGTAGACATTGTGTGGGCAGCTGTAACACTTATGTAGTGAGTAGACATTGTGTGGGCAGCTGTTATACTTATGTATCGTGTAGACATTGTGTGAACAGCTGTAATACTTATGTAGTGTGCACACATTGTGGGGTAGCTGTAATACTTATGTAGTGTTTAGACATTGTGTGGGCAGCTGTAATACTTATGTAGTGTGTAGACATTGTGTGGGCAGCAGAGAAACGTATGTAGTGTATAGACATTGTATGGGCAGCTGTAATACTTATGTAGTGTGTAGACATTGTGTGGGCAGCTGTAATACTCATGTAGTGTGTAGACATTATGTGGGCAGCTGTAATACTTATGTAGTGTGTAGACATTGTGTGGGCAGCTGTAATACTTATGTAGTGTGTAGACATTGTGTGGGCAGCTGTAATACTTATGTAGTGTGTAGACATTGTGTGGGCAGCTGTGATACTTATGTAGTGTGTAGACATTGTGTGGGCAGCTGTAATACTTATGTAGTGTGTAGACATTGTGTGGGCCGCTGTAATACTTATGTAGTGTGTAAACATTGTATGGGCAGCTGTAATACTTATGTAGTGTATAGACATTGTGTGGGCAGCTGTAATACTTATGTAGTGTGTAGACATTGTGTGGGCAGCTGTAATACTTATGTAGTGTGTAGACATTGTGTGGGCAGCTGTAATACTTATGCAGTGTGTAGACATTGTGTGGGCAGCTGTAATATTTATGTAGTGCGTAGACATTGTGTAGACAGCTGTAATACTTATGTAGTGTATAGACATTGTGTAGACAGCTGTAATAAGTATGTAGTGTGTAGACATTGTGTGGGCAGCTGTAATATTTATGTAGTGTGTAGACATTGTGTAGACAGCTGTAATACTTATGTAGTGTGTAGACATTGTGTAGACAGCTGTAATACGTATGTAGTGTGTAGACATTGTGTAGGCCTCTGTAATACTTATGTAGTGTGTAGACATTGTGTAGTCAGATGTAATACTTATGTAGTGTGTAGACATTGTGTAGACAGCTGTAATACTTACGTAGTGTGTAGACATTGTGTGGGCAGCTGTAATACTTATGTAGTGTGTAGACATTGTGTGGGCAGCTGTAATACTTATGTAGTGTGTAGACATTGTGTGGGCAGCTGTAATACATATGTAGTGTGTAGAAATTGTGTAGACAGCTGTAATACTTATGTAGTGTGTAGACATTGTGTAGAGAGCTGTAATACTTATGTAGTGTGTAGACATTGTGTAGACAGCTGTAATACTTACGTAGTGTGTAGACATTGTGTAGACAGCTGTAATACCTATATAGTGTGTAGACATTGTGTAGACAGCTGTAATACTTATGTAGTGTGTAGACATTGTGTAGACAGCTGTAATACTTATGTAGTGTGTAGACATTGTGTTGGCAGCTGTAATACTTACTTAGTGTGTAGACATTGTGTAGACAGCTGTAATATTTATGTAGTGTGTAGACATTGTGTAGACAGCTGTAATACTTATATAGTGTTTAGACATTGTGTGGGCAGTTGTAATACTTATGTAGTGTGTAGAAATTGTGTAGACAGCTGTAATATTTATGTAGTGTGTAGACATTGTGCAGACAGCTGTAATACTTATGTAGTGTGTAGACATTGTGTGGGCAGCTGTAAAATCAAATCAAACCAAATCAAATCAACTTTATTAGGGTCACAAATTGGGCGCGCAGGCCCGTCTTACATTCGGCCCTTCCAATCACTCGTCTTTCGTTCATCAAGAGCATTATACATTTACATAGGAAGAAAATTAAACATTGTGAAATGAATGTTGTAAACATAAACAAAGCTAAACATGGAGAAAATGTGTACATAAAAAGTATGTGACGTAAGAGTAGTGATGCCCCCCCCCCCCCACACACACACACTCTCTTATTCACTCTCAGGCTCACTCATTCACTCTCACGCTCACGTATTCACTCATACACACACACTCTCATTCATTCACTCTCCCGCTCACTCATTATCTAATACATATGTAGTGTGTAGACATTGTGTAGACAGCTGTAATACGTATGTACTGTGTAGACATTGTCTGGGCAGCTGTAATACTTATGTAGTGTGTAGACATTGTGTGGGCTGCTGTAATACATATGTAGTGTGTAGACATTGTGTAGACAGCTGTAATACGTATGTACTGTGTAGACATTGTCAGGGCAGCTGTAATACTTATGTAGTGTGTAGACATTGTGTGGGCTGCTGTAATACATATGTAGTGTGTAGACATTGTGTAGACAGCTGTAATACGTATGTACTGTGTAGACATTGTCAGGGCAGCTGTAATACTTATGTAGTGTGTAGACATTGTGTAGAAAGCTGTAATACTTATGCACTGTGTAGACATTGTGTGGGCAGCTGTAATACTTATGTAGTATGTAGACATTCTGTAGACAGCTGTAATACTTATGTAGTGTGTAGACATTGTGCGGGCAGCTGTAATACTTATGTATTGTGTAGACATTGTGTGGGCAGCTGTAATACAAATGTAGTGTGTAGACATTGTGTAGACAGCTGTAATACGTATGTACTGTGTAGACATTGTCTGGGCAGCTGTAATACTTATGTAGTGTGTAGACATTGTGTAGACAGCTGTAATACGTATGTACTGTGTAGACATTGTGTGGTCAGCTGTAATACTTATGTAGTTTGTAGACATTGTGTAGACAGCTGTAATACTTATGTAGTGTGTAGACATTGTGTGGGCAGCTGTAATACTTATGTAGTGTGTAGACATTGTGTAGACAGCTGTAATACTTATTCAGTGTGTAGACATTGTGTGGGCAGCTGTAATACTTATGTATCGTGTAGACATTGTGTAGACAGCTGTAATACTTATGTAGTGTGTAGACATTGTGTGGGCAGCTGTAATACTTATGTAGTGTGTAGACATTGTGTAGACAGCTGTAATACTTATGCAGTGTGTAGACATTGTGTGGGCAGCTGTAATACTTATGTATCGTGTAGACATTGTGTGGGCAGCTGTAATACTTATGTATTGTGTAGACATTGTGTGGGCAGCTGTAATACTTATGTAGTGTGTAAACATTGTATGGGCAGTTGTAATACTTATGTAGTGTATAGACATTGTGTGGGCAGCTGTAATACTTATGTAGTGTGTAGACATTGTGTGGGCAGCTGTAATACTTATGTAGTGTATAGACATTGTGTAGACAGCTGTAATACTTATGTAGTGTGTAAACATTGTATGGGCAGCTGTAATACTTATGTAGTGTATAGACATTGTGTGGGCAGCTGTAATATTTATGTAGTGTGTAGACATTGTGTGGGCAGCTGTAATACTTATGTATTGTATAGACATTGTCTTGTCAGCTGTAATACTTATGTATTGTGTAGACATTGTGTGGGCAGCTGTAATCCTTATGTAGTGTGTAGACATTGTGTGGGCAGCTGTAATACTTATGTAGTGTGTATGCATTGTGTAGACAGCTGTAATACTTATATTGTGTATGTGGTATAATGGGGAGGAAGGTGCAGTACCCACTGTAGCCTGTCCCGGTTCTAAGTCATGCTACAGTAGTGTGATTAATTTCAAATGGAGCGGAATTGTCATGGGAAGCCAAAGAAACCCTTAGTAGCTCGAAGAATCTAGGGTGTTCTAGGGAATGTTAAGATTTCCCCTCCAAAAGATAAACTGCCCCAATTAGGAGATACTTTGCTTGTTAATACCTGGCTCTGAACCCCCAACTTGTATCCATTGTTCTCGAAAGGAAAACGGTTACAAGATTTTTTGAATAATAATAGTAATTCTCCTATTTGAACAATCTGGGACCTGGGAGGTTACAACAGAACAGGAATTGGCTGTCTGTTAATGGTTACCCAGCCACGTAGTGTTCCAGATTCTTCAATGATATAATTAATATCCATAATTAATCACATGTAGTAATCTTCAACTTGGTCACATCACAAGGTACTTCACAACGACAATGGAAAGTTAACCATGGTTTATTAACAACTTAAATTATAAGAAATAGCATTGGTGACATATTAGAATATTTGAATTACACAACATTGGTTCACAAATATATCTACTCAAAGTTACTGCCTATAGAGGTGATTTACAATAGTTCTCGATGTGTACCCTGTTTTAATAATCACCAGTTAAATGTTCTCACATTCCTCCAATAGTGAAGGTCTGGCATAGAATACAACATCAACCCCTCCAAACAAACAACCTCCACTTACACATCCCATCACACACACATGTCTCATACACAAACACATCCTCACATCTAGACATATACATGATGCCTCACTTAATCACTGAAACTAGTATGAACAAACTCTTTACACTCACATACACTGACGATTGTCGTGAGCATTCTCGCAAAAATTGTACAAAGATGGAGAACAAAATTGTATATATACATAGTGTAACGTAAACATTAGTGATGCAATTCATCTCTCTCTCTCTCTCTCTCTCTCTCTCTCTCTCTCTCTCTCTCTCTCTCTCTCTCTCTCTCTCTCTCTCTCTTCTTTTTTACACACACACACATTCTCTCTCTCACACTCACTCACTCTCTCTCTCTCGCTCACACTCACTAAGTCTCTCACTCACTCTACAGTAATGTGCATGTGTTCATACTATATATGATAACATCAAGTGGCATTCAAAATGATAATATGAAGATGAAAATATACACAAAATATGGAATAGCATGTCACATGGCATACGTGCGCTCAACTCTGTCTCTCTCTCTCTCTCTCTCTCTCTCTCTCTCTCTCTGTCTTCTCTCTCTCTCTCTCTCTCTCTCTCTCTCTCACACACACACACACGCACACGCACAAACATGCGCACACATAAACACACACTAACACACTCATTCTGCCACTGACTCTCTCTCTCCCTAACTTGCACTTACTATTTCTCTCACTAACTCACTCTCTCCATCTTTAATTCACTCTATATCTCACTCTCCTTCACTCTGACTCACACACAGACATACGCACACCCTCACGCTATCAAATACACACTCCCTCGCAAACACTACACGCATGCACGCATACACACGCTAGTATATACACATACACACACGAGCATACACAGGCAACATACACACGCAAATACACACATATACCCACGCACATGCACACATCTATACCCAAAGACACATACGTAAACACATAACACACGAATTCACACTCCCTCGCATACACTGCATGCATGCACATAAACACACACAAACATCCATCCATCATGTGCTATGCCGATAAGTGTGGGCGGCCATGTTTTGCCATCTCACTCGATCACCAGAGTCGTGGATCAGCTCCGTGTTCCTGTCTCGACCACAAAACATATACACATACTTACACGAACATACACACACATACTCACGCACATACACACACGCACATACATATAAACACACATGTACGCACATATAAACACACATACAAACATACTTACACACACAAACACACACACACATGTAAACACACACATACACATTCATGCGCTCATACAGACATGCACACTCATACACCCACATACACACATACACACATACACACATATACACACACATAGACACACACACACACACACCCATCCACCCACACACATATACTTACACATACACGCTGCCTCAAATAATCACTTAAACTAATATGAACAAACTCCCACACTTTACACACGCACACACTGTCGACTATCGTGAGCATACTCACAAGAACATTCAACATTGAGAAAACAAAGTGGGAAAAAAAGGCGGGAAAATGGGAAATAGTGAATGAAAATCTGGTATACAATGTGTCATGTACAAAGAACAAAAAAAAATTGGAATAATTCAGTAAGATAATTCCTTGAATTGACATAAACCTCATGAAATAAGCAGTACATATGTCAAAGATCTACACAGGAGCTTAGAGAGTTAAGACGGAGCTATACAGAGAACACCAGACAGGAGAGACACAGGCACTATATTTAGCTTGACAACAGGACACACTCGTGTCAACTAAGAGGTCATTGAATGCTTATGAGCGAGGGTTTCCCAAGAGTATAGGGAACTCGCCTCTCGACGAGTAACTGGAGAATACCAGTTACTTTAGTTAACTGACCAAGCGTGCTGGGACTCTACGCACGAAAACTCGCCAGCACACGGAGGACTGAATGTCCGTGGTTCAACGCGCAACTAGAAGCGTGCCTCAGACTGGGACAAGGACAGATAGAGAGCAGACGTGTTCGCTAGGAACCTTGTATAGTTTATCGCCAATAGTGTTAGCTAGGCTTTAGATTCCAATTAGTTAATAGTATCATTATTTTCAGCTCTTCAATGCATCTGTGAAACATACCATGTTGTTGATTATCCATGAAGTATTCCGCTCGCAGAGCTTGTATGTAATCAGCTCTAAATAATAATGTATCCTTTTGCAAACCACACGAGTTATTGATTCGTGTCGTGCAAAAGTAGGGAGTCCTGAATTACCTGTCGCAAGTAGGTTGCTGACAGGCAGGACCCATTTGGTGTCAGAAGTTTTCTGAACCAACGTCTAGAGACTCTAAATTTATTTTATGGTGTTAAAATTACCCAAACGTGAATTATTTATTATATAATATTTGAAATAGATTGTTTTTCGAGAGTGAACACCAAAATACTTTAAAAAGTACAATTTGTGGAGCTTGAACCACAATTAAGAAATTGTGTAATTCTGTGAAAAGTGATAGCAAATGTGGATGAATTTGGTTAATTAAATGAATATATGTACAAATATGTTGCAAAGTTATGAAGCACACCATCGTACATTTCATTTTGTGTGATACAGCCATCAATGTCAACAGTCATCACATTTAAGAGTATATTAGCTACTAAACGGAATCAATAGAGCGTAGTTATACCAACCAGAAGGAAAGTGAAGACAAGACGACAGTGACACTCATATGACGATTGATCTTACAAATCATGACAATCATCGATACTATCATATCATTCATTCATTAACATCATTTTCATTATCCAAATCACGTTTACTATTGATCAGCCGCATGAAAGATGAACATGTATTTATAGCATAGACATGTTTTCTAAAGTATTGATGCTCTACTAAACAGAAATGTCAGTTCTCCAATCAAGTCGATCATTTGGTGTATGGAAGTCAGCGGTGGAACATCCCAAGTGCCAAGTTTTTCCAACCGATTAGATGAGTATATTTTCGAATAATTTTGATATTGACCATTTTAACGATGCATCTTTATTTTCAGTGACAATGTAAATAACTAACATATAATTGTACAACTATTGTGTGAAATTGAAATATTATTATTGTAAAATAACATAAAATCATAAAATGGCATCGTTAAATAACTGCATCCAGGCAGGCAAGGCACTAGGCCATACTGGACAGGAATTAGAGAATGGGTTGATCAAAGATACAAAGAAGAAATAGCTCGACAGAAGGAAGAAGCAGAGAGAAAAGCTGCTCTAGATAGAGATGAAAGAGCATTAGAAAGACAACATCAAAAAGAGATGAAAGAAGCAGAAGAAGTCACAAAACAAAAACAGTTGGAGTTAGATCACGCCAACAAACAACCAGAGGAAGTCACCAAACAGAAGCAGATACAAGTAGAGTCAGAGACAAAATTAAAGATGAAAGAGTTAGAGATAGAGTCAAACATTCAAATAGCCTCTAGTAAACAAAAGAGCCAGGAGGAGCAAAACAAATTTTCCAAATATAAAGGCCTTATCAAGCCATACGGCGTAGGCGATCCATCTCTGCATGGACTGAGAATATAGAGTTTCAACTTAAGACTCAGAAAATACCGTTGGAAGATTGGGCAATGATCTACATGAGAAATCTCAGTGGTGAGCCATTAAAAGTAATAGAATCAATACCTACAGAACTAAGGAGTGACTATCAATACATCCACGATAGAATCATGCAACACTTCTTACTTGACGCTCCGGGGTATCAGATTCAATACTCACAATTAAAACCCAAACCTACTGAAACCTTCCCAGATTACGTCTCTAACGTGCAAAGTACATTTAATAAATGGCTTAAGGCGGCAAAAGTGGGGAAAAACTTCGATAAACTGCAAGATCTAATGGTAATGGACAAGGTAATATCCACGGTCCCTACCCCGTTTGCAAAGTTCCTCCAACAGGCAGACATAGAATCCATTCAAGAGCTAGAAAAACGTGGGTCGGCGTACTTTTCTGCAAATCGTGATATCTTTAAAACCACCATCCATGAGACTGAGAACACTGCCTTTGTAAAAAACGAACCTAATAGATCGTATAGGCAAAAAGAGTATCGTAAGAAAGATCAGCCCTATCAAAAACCTCCACGATGTGGATATTGCAATTTACATCATCACAGTTATTCTATGTGCGATAAAAACTCAGCATATCCATCTCATTTAGAAACAGTCATAAAGAAGCAAGAGAATAGAAGAAACTCGTTCAAACGTGCTATTAAATGTTATTTTTGTTCGAGCTATAGACACTATTCTGCAAAGTGTCTGGGCAGGCAAAGGATGAAGGCAAACAATGCTATGCTCATCGATACGTCATCTGACGATGATAGTGTGATAGACTCTGAACTTGAGAATGTGCTACCAGAGAACGTGTGTGAAAGTGTGGCAGTAGTTACTGATATACTTGATTACAATAAATGTGATACATGTAACAGGTTTCATGCGGTTGGAAAATTAAAATGTGGTCACGTGATCCCATATTCCATCGAAGATACTAACGCAGCTAATGCCTCCAGAGGTAAATTGAAGTTCTACGATGCACTGGTAAATAACCAACCATACCATTGTTTACTGGACAGCGGCAGCACTTTACTTGGCCTGAGAAAATAACTGGTGAAACCAGAAGATTACACGGGTGAATTTGTCAAATGCCGTACTTTGTCCGGAACAATTGAGAAATACCCACTGGCAAAAGCGCATATAAATACCCCGTTCCTTACCGGCACATTTACATGCGCAATCCTGCAAGACCCTTGCACGGATCTTATTTTAGGATGTTTAGACTCATTAAAGAAATGTACTGACGATGATATATTAGCCTGGAAGGAAACGAACCTGGCTAATGCTGTAACAAGGTCAGAAACGCAAACACACTACACTGACCTGCAAAACGAGATGTTACAGCTATTAACACCTTGCGGTGCTACTAACAATAATACTCGACAAGAATTTATCGAGGCACAACGCACCGATCAAACTATCGCACCTTATTTTAATTTGTTAGGTGAGCGAGCGAAAGTGACCAAAAATGCATCTTGGTATTTTAGAATACACAACTGAATTCTCATGCGTTATTACACAAATAATAACCATGAAATTCAGCAAACGGCATTACCTGTAACATACCGACAAACCGTGCTCAAGATCGCACATGAGTCACCGTTTGCTGGACATTTAGCCTATGACAAAACCAGAGCCAGAATTTTGTCACACTTCTACTGGCCTAAATTCTGTTCTGATATAAAAAAAAATTTCTGTCGTTCATGTACTATTTGTCAACATCTTGTAAGAAAGGGTAAGCATGTGACAGCCGAAGTTCAACGGTCATTGTTGGCATCGAGACCATTTGAGTGTGTTGCGGTCGATATTGTTGGACCCCTGAATCAGGTGTCGAACAAGGGAAATCGTTTCATACTGACGCTCGTGGATACATGTACCAGGTGGATCAAAGCAATTCCACTAAAATACATCACCTCCAAAGATGTGGCAAATGTATTTTTGCACTTATTTTGTCGTTTTGGGTTTCCGCGAACGATTTTATCGGATCGGGGAACCCAGTTTATTTCGGCTGCTATGCAAGCCTTAACAAAATTGTTAGGAATACAGCAGCATTTCTGTACACCGTACCACCCAATGAGTAACGGCATCATAGAGAAAATTAACGGGGATCTGAAACACATGCTGGCAAAAATAACAGCCGAAAACCCAGCTGAATGGGACACACTATTGCCAGCTGTGCTATTTGCCCATCGAGAAATTCCGCACTCAAGTACGGTTTTCTCACCTTTCGAACTAGTGTATGGGGCGAACCCTCGTGGACCCCTATCAATATACCATCAGCTAATTACTAGCTTACCAGAAAATCCAACATCAGTAACACCATACGAGATGGTAACAGACACACGCGATAGAATCATGAAAGCGTGTGAAATAGCCAAAGCATCTTTGGAGGGGAAAGGACAAATGTACCGCGAGTATGCAAATAAAGGTGCTAAAACAATACACCTTGAACCGAATCAGAAAGTTCTGCTTTTACTACCAGATAAACGTAATTTGTTACTAACATCTTGGCAAGGGCCATTCAAGGTCGAACGTAAAATATCAGATGTCGACTATGAAATATCGATAAAGGAAAAATTAAAGATATTTCATATCAACATGCTGAAACCATATTTCTCAAGACAGGAACTACCGACAGACGAACAAAATGCACCCACACCAGTCAATCGGACGACAGACGTACACAACACAACTACACTAGGTAGGGCGACACACGACAGCGACATCGCAAATACACTTAGCCAGGTAACAATACACGCAGCTAATACCACAACAGTACTTAACCAGACAGATGACGACGGAATAGAATTACCAGTCTCTACTGTAGACACGACTGGGACGATCGACAGCATACGGATAGAAACCAAACTTACGGACGAGCAACGACGACAGATGATAGATCTAGTGACAGAATACAAGGACATTTTCTCCGACATCCCAGGAAAAACAGACAGAATAGAGCATTCCATCATTCTGACTGATAACACCCCTATCAAATGTCGACCTTATTCCATCCCTCTAAATTATAGGGCAAATCTCGACAAAGAAATACTATCTCTTGAGTCGAGTGGAATAATTCAAAGATCACAGTCAGAATATTCCTTTCCTATCGTTCTTGTCACCAAAAAGGACTCAACAATTCGCCTCTGTGTCGATTATCGACGTTTAAACAGAGTGACAAAGATCGATGCTGAGCCAATTCCAGCATGCGAAGATTTGATCCTGGATATGTCTACATCTCGTATATTTTCCAAACTCGACCTCACTCGAGGTTACTGGCAAGTCCCGATGGAAGAAAATTCAATTCCTTTGACAGCTTTTTCTACACCTCTAGGACTCTATGAGTGGCGCTTTCTCCCTTTTGGCCTTCGTAATGCTCCTGCAACGTTTGTACGTCTTACTAGAGATCTTCTCCACGAGATGACCAATACATCTACATACATAGATGACATATGTATTCATACTGAAGACTGGACGTCACAACTACTGAAACTTCGACATGTCTTCGACAGGCTGCGATTATTCGGTCTTACCGTCAAACCAACTAAGGTAGAGTTGGGCATGGAGGAAATTGACTTCCTAGGCCATACCATCTGTAGAGGCCAACTCAGAACAGTCGAGAAAATAGTCACGAAGATTCTTAATTTGACTATGCCAACGACCAAGAAACAGGTCCGAAGTCTACTTGGTCTTGTAAACTATTATAGTAAATTTATTCCCAATCTGGCGGAAATCAACAGTGTTTTTTCAGATATTTTGAAAGCTTCGGCTAAACTAGATATACAAGATGCAAAGTTAATTGGTGCATTATCAAAATTGAAATAGTTATTCAGTGTACCACCTATTTTGCGTTTACCTAATGTCAGGGTCTTAAACCTGGCTCGTTGTACCTAACATATGTGAGACAAGTACAAGTACAAAATGATTGGACTTGACACACAATGACACTAAGTTCAATTTATTTATTCACAATTCACATGCAAGACAATCTAGTTTGGCATGTGATGATCATTACAATACATATACAATACATCAGTACACTTACAGACAAAACCTACAGCATCACAGTCTTATCTCACAAGATATACAAGCACTCGACTTTCGGGCACAGAAACGATACGAAGCCTTTCTCAACCCACACGTCTTGTCTTGTCCGAGTCCCCAAGCAGTCTGCCGGTTTCCTCACACAGTGCTTGCCCTGTGGACTGGCTTAACGAGGACTGCGTGCGTCCTGCTTTGTCCTTGCCTTACCGCTGACGATCGCGTCAGCCCGCAACATGTGGGCAGGTAACTGGTACTCGCCTGGCGGCCGTAACGATGTTACTGCATCCCGGCTGGCGACTATTCGCCTGGCGGGCGTAACGATGTTCCTGCATCTCTGTTGGATACATAGAGATTCTGACACCTAATCAAAATCTTACCTATTTCCTCCGCATAGACGCAAGTGCGATTTCCATATCTGGTATATTGGGCCAGTTTTACGACGGGAAGTTCCACCCTGTGATGTATGTAAGCCGTAAAATCAGCCCAGCTGAATCAAGATACTCAGCATCTGAATTGGAGGGCCTTAGCGTAATCTATTGTGTGAGAAAACTGCATAGGTTTTTGGCATGTACAGAGTTTGTAATCCAGTCCGACAACTCTCCCCTTGCGGTAATGCAGTCTGGCATCCCTAAAAACAACAGGATCTACAGATGGTCCTTAATATTGGCAAACTATGCCTTTACAATCCAGCATTTGAAGGGCTCATTAAACTCTTTGGCAGAAACTTTAAGTAGACCTTCAAATATAGAGATACCTGAAGTACAGGAGAAGAGCGACGATTTATCACCAGAAACAGTGACACTGTAGTTATTAATGAAATCAGTGCCGTGTGTGATAAAAACTTATACTTTGAAGTGCGTTAAGATCGCCAGTCGACTAAATTGTGCAAGATAAACAGTTCCATTATGAGTAAATGAACAGGCTCAGTAGTGATATTTCTACAGCGCTAACACGTAGATAAGCAATAATTACATCGAAAGTGTTAGACGTGAACCTACAGAAACTGATAGGGAACTTGGTATATAAACACTATCCTGAAATAAGAGCATATAAGACTGTGATGAAGTGAACTAGGTTATTACACTAGTCTACAAGGAACAGTGCTCGAACATTACACCGGACAGGACGACGTTAGTGTAGTTATATATAATTGTGATATGTATAGTACATTGGTTTTTTGTTTTTAAACAGTGCGCATAAATTCAAGTAGCAGTAAAAATGCTAATATGAAAGATGAGGATACAGCAAAAGTATGGCATAGCATGTCACATGACATGTGTGCGCTCATCTCTCTCTCTCTCTCTCTCTCTCTCTCTCTCTCTCTCTCTCTCTCTCTCTCTCTCTCTCTCTCTCTCTCTTTCTCTCTCTCTCTCTTAATTTTTCTTTCATGCACTCTCACACACTAACTCTCTCATTGTCTCATTCTCTCTCTCTCTCTCTCTCTCTCTCTCTCTCTCTCTCTCTCTCTCTCTGATTGAGTGCGCGTGAGAGTGAATGAGTGAGAATGAATGAGTGAGCGTGAGAAGGAATGAGTGAGCGTGAGAGTGAATGAGTGAGCGTGAGAGTGAATCTGTGAGCGGTGGAGTGAATGATTGAGCGTGAGAGTGAATGAGTGGGCGTGTGAGTAAATGAGTGAGCGTGAGAGTGAATGAGTGAGCGGCAGAGTGAATGAGTGAGCGGGACAGTGAATGAGTGAGCGTGAGAGTGAATGAGTGAGAGTGAATGAGTGAGCGGGAGAGTGAATGATTGAACGGGAGAGTGAATGAGTGAGCGGGAGAGTGAATGAGTGAGCGGGAGAGTGAATGAGTGAGCGGGAGAGACAGAATGAGTGAGCGTGAGAGTGAATGAGTGAGCGGGAGAGTGAATGAGTGAGCGGGAGAGTGAATGAGTGAGCGGGAGAGTGAATGAGTGAACGGGAGAGTGAATGAGTGAGCGGGAGAGTGAATGAGTGAGAGTGTGTGTGTGTGTGAGTGAATGAGTGAGAGTGAGAGTGAATGAGAGAGAGAGAGAGAGAGAGAGAGAGAGAGAGAGAGAGAGAGTGTGTGGTGTGTGTGTGTGTGTGGGACGCGCTGGCATCACTACTTTTACGTCACATACTTTTTATGTACACATTTTTCTCCATGTTTAGCCTTGTTTATGTTTACAACATTCATTTCACAATGTTTATTTTTCTTCCTATGTAAATGTATAATGCTCTTGATGAACGAAAGACGAGTGATTGGAAGGGCCGAATGTAAGACGGGCCTGCGCGCCCAATTTGTGACCCTAATAAAGTTGATTTGATTTGATTTGATTTGATTTGATTCTCTCTCTCTCTCTCTCTCTCTCTCTCTCTCTCACTCACTCACTTATTCACTCTCTCTCTCTCTCTCTCTCTCTCTCTCTCTCTCTCGCTTATACTCACTAACTCTCACATTCGCCCTCTCTTACTCTCTCTCACACTTACACACACACACAGACACATACTTACATATTCACTCTCTCACTCAATCTCTCACTCACTTTCCCACTTACACTCACTCTCTTAATCTCTCTCTCTCTCTCTCTCTCTCTCTCTCTCTCTCTCTCTCTCTCTCTCTCTCTCACTCACTCATTCGCAATCTAAACCACACTAACTCACTCTCTTATTCGCACACTCAGACAAGCAAACATACACACACACTCACTCACTCTCTCTCACTCATTCACTTTCTCATGCACTCTCTCACTAAACACCCCCCCCCCCCAATCTCTCTCGTACACACTAATTCACTCACTAACACTCACCCACGCACATACACAAATATTCACTAATTCTCTCTCTCATTCATACTCATTCATTCACTCTCTAAACCATACTAAATCACTCTACTACTCACAAAGACAAACACACCCACTCACTTTCTCTCTCACACACTCATTTCTCTCTCACACACTCTCTCACTCACCCAATCTCTCTCTTACACACTCACTCGCTCTCGCACTCACTCACACACGCACATACACACATTCTCACAAATTCTCTCTCTCTCTCTCTCTCTCTCTCTCTCTCTCTCTCTCTCTCTCATTCATTCACTCTCCCTTACTCACTCACTCGCTGACGCTCTAACTATAACTCACTAACTAACTTTCTCACTCTCTCACACATACAGGCAGACATACAACACAACCTCTCTCTCAATCTCACTCATTCTCTCACTCAATCTCTCACGCATACGTGCACACAAACACTCACTTTTTCACTCTATCAGGCACACGCGCATGCATACTATCTCTGTCTCTCACTCACTCTCTCAATCACACACACACAGTGAAGTATGATAGTGAAAAATGATACCAGTAGGTGATTTATGGAGGCATATAGTCGGTATGAAGAAAGTATTGCAAGAGTTTTCGGTTGAATGTGTAGGGACTCATTTGGGGTTTTCACATCTGGTGGAAGGCTATTCCACAAGTGAGCACCAGAATACGCGAAACATGTTTTGTATAAGTCCAATCTAGGCTTCGAAACCTGTAATAAATTTAAGAGCTTACTGTTACTGGAAATTGAACAAGCGACTAGTAAGTCGCATAGAAGCCCTGGAGATGTGGATATACAGACGCATGTGTCGTATTTCATGGAAACAAAAACAATCAAATGCAGAGGTTCTAGAAAAACTGGTAATGAAGAGAGAGTTGATGAAAGAAATAAAGAGGAGGCAAGTGAAATATTTCGGCCACGTTAAAAGACATGATACTCTTATAAAAACCATACTGGAAGGCAAGGTTGAAGGCAAGCGAGCAAGAGGTAGACAACGATACAAGCGGGAAGATAACATCAAGAGATGGACTAACATCAGTCTGACATAAAGTACAGTCAAGGCGAGAGACAGACAGTGTTGGAGATTCATTCAGCCACACTTCATTGTGGAGACGGCACCTGATTGATTGATTGAATCTGTTCTTCTGCATTATTCACGTGCTCCTAGAGAGCCTTCACCACATCTGCCTTATCATGCATCAAATCACTCTTTAATGATGCGGCATCAGGCAATCTGTAAGCCTGTTCATTTCAAAGCACACCAGAGTGTCCATGAGAAAAGATCCAGCGAATTCTCACAACCCGCGACCCCTGAATCCATGCATGCCATTCTGCACGAAGCATGCCAGACTTCACCTCTGTTATTGTGTTTTGTGAATCAGTTATAATCACAACATGCGTAAACAGTTTGTTCTCGAACCAGCGAAAATCTGCAGTAACCTCATATACATTCGTTCTCAGACTTAAGGTTGTGGTGTCATATGCCAAGCTATCCTTTACTAAACATTGACCATTTGCTTTAGCTGTGAATCTCAAGGCACTTTTTTTTTTTTAAATCTATTAACACAGACCCGCCGGTATAGATAATCACATCGCCAGGACGATAGTAGTCAAGAATTCATTGCTGAGTTTCTACTTAGCGCCTGCTGGCCAATACCTACTCTCACAGCTCAGTGTGATTATAATCCCACACAAGTCTAAATTTGTATTCGGCACTCTGACCCACTCCTTGTCTCTGCCAAGCTTTTCAAGTGGCCACACTTCACTAATGGTACCTTTTGCCTCTTAACAGTCTATGGCCCTTGACTGCATCCAGGGAATCATGCAGGAAGTGTTCCTTGTCCGCAGCTACCTTGAGGTATGACATTGCCTGAAACACCCTGAGTCTGTCTGCAATGGTCGGCAACGCTTACACACTATTGGTGTGTCCTTTTTATACCCCAGAATCATCCTCATGGCTTCATTCTGTATGTGCTCTAGTTTCACTAGCTGACTCTTTGAGACAGTAAACATTCCCAGTCCATAACCACTGAAATGATCAAGTGCTGGAAAGTATGACTTTAATTTTCTGCTCCGTGTCCCTTGCTGCCATACTCTTTAGTGTATTGAGCCCCTTCCGACATTTTGTAACCACCACTTTGACATGATCCCTAAAAGACAGGCTTTTATTAACAGTGATTCACAGGTTCTTCAGTCTGCTTTCTATATTCACATTTCTACCATTTATTGTGAGACTTGGGTAGTTAGCTTTAACAATCCTATTGTCCAGAGAGCATAACAAGGCAGACGCTTTGTCTGGGTTAATGACAACATTATCTCTACGCAGCAATCCATCACGTTGTCCATTGCTGCCTGCAGCTCCTGGGCTATTTGATTTCTGTTCTCTCCCCCCCCCCCCCATCAGCAAACTTGCCTGTATGCGAGAACACCATCTGCAAATGTTAGTATCCTTCCAGCCCCTTGTGCTTCGAGGTTTGCAATCTTGCTCGTATGCACATTTAAAAGCATATATGAAATTACTAACCCGTATAGTAGTCTGGGGGATATGATACATGGCTGAGGGGTCAATGTACCCAGCCGGAGAACCGCTCTACGAGAATAAACGACAGCTGCAATCCAGTTCACCAACTAAGGACAGACTCTCTTCTCCATGAGAGCGTACAGCAAATGATCATATCTGACACTGTTGTATGCGTCCACGAGATCGAGTGCTGCCACCGTCGTCTCACGTCTGTTTAGGGCATGTCTCCATATTAGATAAGTATCACATCTGCCCACATGTTTCCATACTACATAAGTATCACATTTGTCAACACAGCAAATGTATCCATACTACATAAGTATCACATCTACAAACACACAAAAAATGTCTCTATACTACATGAGTACCACATTTACCAACACAAACAGTGTTTCCATACTACATAAGTATCACATCTGCCCACACAATATCTCCATACTACATAAGTATCACATCAACCCACACAATGTCTCCATACTACATAAGTATAACATCTACCCACACAATGTCTCCAAACTACAAAAGTATCACATCTGCCAAAACAATAGCTCCATATTACACAAGTATCACATCTGCCCACACAGACAATGTCTCCATACTACATAAGTATTAAATCTCACCACGCATACAACATTCGCACTTGCGGCGCGCTATCAAGAACAAGTTACCTGAACAGTTAAAGAATCCTGATTCGGGGAAGGAAAATATCACGTGGCAAGACCAACAATAAGAAACAACAGACTCACAAGAAGTGGAGCGTGGGAGCCTCCAAGACCTCGAAGAAGACGACAGGAGAGAACCTGCCTGCGTGTTGCAATAAAGAACAAGAAGCTCAAGCAACCTCAAAGGAAGCTACCACGAGGGAGACCACCGACAATCCACCACAGACAAAAGCCAAGTCTACCGAGAAGAAGGAGGATAAGACACAAGATCGGAAACACCGACTCAAAGGCAGTTAGATGGGTTGTCAAGCGTATTCAAGTGGAGCTGACAGATGAATAAATCCTGAAGCAGCTACAAGAAGAGAATCTGCACCTCCGAATCTTGACGGCGGAGCGGATTCAACGTACTCAAAGATCCCTATGACTCTAGCGGTGGTGACGACTGAGGACTGCGAGATACCACGCCAGGTATCGATTAACAAGAAAATACAACAGCCTGAAGGAGTTATTCCAAGATTCACTCAATGTTTAAGATGCCAGAGGACTGGCCACAGCAGAGCAACATGTCCCGGTAAGACATAGATCTGCCAATACTTCGCCGACCACCACGCCTTCAAGGAATGTCCGCTGGCCAAACAGGACACGGACTTCGAGCACCCAACAACAAGAAAAAGTACGCCAACTGCCTGGGCAAGCATGGAGCAAGATACCTGGGCTGTCCGTACCTCGAAAGACACAGAGACGTATTATAGATCGTCATTACCACAAAGACACCATATAAGGAAGCAATGAGGAGATGCGAGACAGCCACATAATCTCACAAGCGGAAAGAGCTCAACTGCAAGACCAGATAGATGAGCTAAAGAAATAAATAAAGTTACTAAAAACACCGACAACGACCAGCGACAATGAAAAGCTGCTAGCTGAAATAAGACATCGAACAAGAGGTATAGCATCTGGTGCGGACGACAAAGAAGAATGAAGAGATCTTACAAACAAACAAAGCAGAGAGAGAGAGAGAGAGAGAGAGAGAGAGAGAGAGAGAGAGAGAGAGAGAGAGAGAGAGAGAGAGAGAGAGAGAACGAACGAACGAACGAACAAACTTTATTTTCAAAGGGTTAAGAATTGGGCACGCAGGCCCGTCTAACATTCTGCCCTTCTATCACTCTCTTTCATACATTATTTCATTCACACATCATTCAAGGCTAACAAAGAACAGTAACAATATAAAAGATATGCATTATAAAGGCATGAGCAAAATGCAAACATCAAAACTACACGACACAGTAATATTAGATAATGGTCTGACACTTATTAGCCATGTGGAATATACTGGCCTACAAAAAGGTGATTGGCTGTTATACTAGGGATTTGTTATTATTATTATTATCTCAATTATTAAGGGGGAAGGTAATCCGTATTGAGATAGAGTTCGAATAATTTGCGATTATATGAATAGGGATTGGTGATGTCTTTGATTTCTTGTGGAAGATTGTTCCACAGCTGAGATGCAGAGTACGTTAAGCTTGTTTTGTATAAGTCAATCCTAGGCTTCGGAATGTGTAGTATATTTAAACGTTTACTGTGTCTAGCATTATATTTAAACAAAGGCCAACGGTAATTTGGGGCATTCCGATGCAGGATTTTGTGAATTAGTTTAGCTTTATTGAAAAGCAGGCGTTTGCGGAATGGTAGTAACTGAAGGCGTTTATACAGGCTAGGATTGTCAGATAAATGTTTGCTATAAATTAGACTCATGGCCCGTTTCTGTAGTGAGTAAAGTCGCTTGGTGTTTGAATTCGAACAACCGTCCCAGATTGTAGAGCAGTAGTCAAAGTGTGTCTGTATATGAGAAGTATAGAATAGTTTCCTTGTGTCCTCATCAAGGAAGTTTTTAATCTTGGCGAGTTGATAGACTTTTTTCGCTGTTTGTTTAATGAGCGCTTGAACATGGGAATTAAAGGTTAGATTTCTATCAATGATTATGCCTAATGTTTTGTGCTCAATTACACTTTCTACTGGCATGTTATCGATGTGAAGTTGAAGTGATGTGTGTGGGCTTAGAGTTTGAAGTCTTTGTCTGGTTGTTAATAACATTGCTTTTGTTTTAGTGATGTTAATTTGCATACGGTTTGAATAGCTCCACTTAACTACATTATTTAATTCTTGTTGTAAAGACGACTCCAGTAAAATACAGTTTTCAGCGTTTGTGTACACCGTACAGTCATCTGCAAATAGATCGCAGGACGACGAAAGATGCAAAGGTAGATCGTTAATATATATGGCAAATAATAGAGGGCCAAGAATAGAGCCTTGCGGTACTCCAATATTGAAGGTAGTGGTTTGAGACAGAGATTTATTGTGTGATACTACTTGCTTTCTGTTTGATAGAAAAGATGATATTAGAGTGACTACATTAAGGCCAATTTTCATTGTCTCGAGTTTTTTAATTAAAATAACATGGTCTATCATATCAAATGCTTTCTTGAAATCAATAAACACAGTTCCACATAGACTGTTGTTGTTTATATTCTGGTGCCAATTTTCTATCATGTTTGTTAGGGCCGTATGGCAAGAATATTTTGGTCGAAATCCTGATTGGCTGTCAACAATAAGCTTGTTGCGAACTAAATACTGTAATGTTACTTTATGGATGTGTTCTTGAGAGTCCTTAAACAGTCCTTCTAAGGAGCCAACACTGACAAAAGAAACCACCAGAAGAGACGGAATAAAAGGACAACTTGCCGGCCAACAAATCCATCAGCTGACGTCACAGACACAAACGCATATGTAACCAGTCCGAGTTAGGACGCACTCGAGTAGGAGCGCACAGACAAAAACAAAGGGGGCGGGGGGGGGGGGGGTGGGGGGGGGGGACTCACAAAAACCCCGGATCTCAACTCTAACCACGGCTGAAAGAAGCAGGTTGAACGAAACCGAATTTGGAATGTTTGTTTTACCAGTCAAGCCAAGTCACACAGACAATATCTCCATTCTACACAAGTTTCACTTAGTCCACACACACAATGTCTCCATACTGCATAAGTATCACATCTACCCCCTGCTGTAATGCCCACGATTAGACAAGAAAGTACAATGACACAAGTCGTATTACCCAAATCAAATCAGATTCAATGTCTATCGGGGAAAACTATTAAGAACTGCAAAGATTGACTTGATTTTCCTTTCATCAAATGCATGTATGGTCTGTTATTTCGTCATTCATCTGCTATGTGAATCATCCAAATATCATCGCCATTCTGGTGGAGTCATTATTGCAGTGGAACAATACAATATTATAATAATCAACGCTAAATAAGGACACATCGTGATTTTTAAGACACCGCGTATAAGCGCCATCACTACGATCTATTCATTCACACAACTGTAACATGTTATGTACAAGTACATACATGAAGCATATCAATAAAACTGAGATCTCTATACATACTAATGACCAAACTATTCAGCTTTAAAGACTTCTTTTCTTGTTTATTCTATCTTTAGCTTTTTAACTGTTCAATTTGAATTTATTGGAGATTTAGTTTGAGCCGAGATTGACATAAATAAATGATTGTCGATGGCTGAGGGGGTATGTTGGAAATAACAACACAACTAGAAAGTATATCTCATCGTCATCATCATTGTGTGGGTTGGGGGATGGGTGTGTAATGGGTGTGGGAGATGAGTGTGGGGGGAGGGGTGTCTGTGAATGGGATATGTATGTGTGGGTGGGAGTGTGTGAGTGTGGATGGGGTAAATGTGAGTGGGTGGAGGATGTATGTGTGCGTGGTGAGGATGTTTGTAGGTGGGGGATGTGTGGGTGGGTGCGGAGATGTGTGTGTGTGTATGGGTGAGAGAATGCATGTGGGGGATGTGTGTGTGGGGGGGGGGGATGTGTTTATGGGTGGAGTTGTGTGGGAGGGGAGATGTTTGATAGGTGGGGGAGGTGTGGGATGTGCAGGTGGATGACGAATGCATGTGAAGATGGGGGATATGTGTTTGGCTGGGTAATTGTGGTGTGTGTGGGTGGGAGGGTAGATGAGAGATGCATGCGTTTACTGGCGGGTGGGTGATGTGTGGGTGTGAGTTGTTGATGGATGAGTACGTGAGTGGGTGGATGTGTGTGAGAGATGAGTGTATGATTGGGATATGTGTGTTTTTGTGGGAAGATGTGTGTGAGCGGCGGATGTGTGTGGGTGGGGTATATGTGGGTGGTGGGGTGTGTGTGGGTGGGAGGTGTGTGTTTTTTTGGGTGTTTATTGGTGGGGATATGTGTGGGCAGGTGGGGAGATGTGTTTGTGGGTGGGGATGTGTGTTAGGTGTGGGATGTGTAGTTGAGAGATGGCGGATATTGGGTGGGTGAGTGGGTGTAGGTTGGCTAATGTGTGTGTGGGTGGGTGGGGAAAATTGTGAGGGTGCGGGATGTATGTGTGGATAGGTGCGGGATGTGTGGGTTGATGGGGGTATGTGTGTTTGGTTTTGCGATGTGCGTTTTGCTGGGTGGTTGCTGGTGTGTGGGTGGGTAGTGGAGAATATGTGGGTGGGTGTGTGCGTGTCGGTTATGAGATGGGTGGGGGATGTATGTGTGGGTGGGAAAATGTGTGTGGGTGGGGGTTCAGTGGGTTGGTGGCGGCATGTATGTTTGCCTGAGACTGTGTGAGTGCGTGTAGGTATGTGTGGGTGGGTGGGGTGTGGTGTGTGGGGGATGTGTGAGTGGCTGACGGATGAATGAAAGATGAGTGATCGAAAGGGCCGAATGTAAGACGGGCCTGCGTGCCCAATTATTGGGGTTCTATTGAAGATCGTAGTCTTTTGGGTGGGAAAATGTGTGTGGGTGGGGGTTCAGTGGGTTGGTGGCGGCATGTATGTTTGCCTGAGTCTGTGTGAGTGCGTGTAGGTATGTGTGGTGGGTGGGGTGTGGTGGGTGGGGGATGTGTGAGTGGCTGACGGATGTGTGGGTGGCTGCGGGGTGTGAGGGTGGATGGAGGATGGGTCTCAGAACATTGCAATATGCACTGTTTATGTTTACAACTTTCAATTGACAATGTTGTTTTTGTTTTTTTTTCCCCCTTGTGAATGTGCCATGCGTAATATGCATTGTTTATGCTTACAAAATCCATTTGACAATGTTTTTTTTTTTTCACTATGTAAATGTAACATGCACATTTGATGAATGAAAGATGAGTGATCGAAAGGGCCGAACGTAAGACGGGCCTGCGTGCCCAATTATTGGGGTTCTATTGAAGATCGTAGTCTTTTTCTCGAGAATGGCAATGACCAAACCATCCAGAGGGCTCCAGTTAATCAGTTCTCTACACAGTGCTGGCAATGACCAAACCATCCACAAGGATCCAGGTGATCAGTTCTCTACACAGTGCTGGCAATGACCAAACCATCCATTGTGGACCATATTCTCAATATATTTGTGCAATCAGGTATATTTTGACCAATCACCGCTATGTATTATTTTCACAGTCTCTGTTTCTTATGCCCCTTTGTAGTTACTTTGTTGTGTGTGTATGTGTGTGTGTGTGTGTGTGTGTGTGTGTGTGTGTGTGAGTGTGTGTGTGTGTGTGTTCTCTTTTGTGTTCGTTAGTGGGCTTTGAACTCAACCGTAGTCCCAAACTGCTAGTAATTAATTGTTATAACAGGGGAGTGCCCTGGACATCAGACGAACCTACTCCGACTTCTGAGGCACTTTTAATGTACGTCCCCAAGATAAGATGAGGTACTTGTAATGTACGTCCCCAAGATAAGATGGGGTACTTTGAACCCCTATTTTAATAACATTTGGAGAAAAGCAACTTCACATAGTACTTAACACAGACCAGCTGTTGCAGGTTTTAAAAAGAAGGCGCCGGTAAGTTATACGTCTGATCGCGTCACTGGTTTGGGCTTTGTTTTCATTTGTTCACTGTAAATGTGTGTCATCAAGAGGGACATCCAAGATAATATTTTTTTGGACTTTTATGAGAAGAAATAAACCAAAGAACTTGGTGACAACTAGCAGGATTTAGGGGAAAAGAACTTGGGGGAAGACAGAGAAGTAATGTGTAGATGGCTAGACCACATGGTATGGTCACTGGGCTGATCCATAGCACATGCTGATGATAACCGCATCAATCACATTGTGTTTGTTTATAATCACTACCGTAAACTACATCTGCCGGATCCGTGGCGAGGACGTAACGGACGCAGCTCGTCATCCCGTATACCCGAGTTCGAAACACAGCTGACCGCAACAGACCGCCTTGCGTTGATTTTTTACGAAATGGTATGAGGTGCCCATCGACAGAAAGCAGTGGCAAACTTCTGTACGTAAACTTGCCAAGAGATCATAAAAGAAGAAGAAGAAGAAAAAAAAAAAAGAAAAGAAAGAAATGGTGTTGATTGCGACGTCCTATAAAGGATATGCAATTAACTTTTTTTTACAACCAACCTCTCAACAGGCAATTGTTTATGAGCTTTATACTTTACGTTTCTTAACATTTAGTAACGTGATTGTCAATTGTTCATGTTTGATCAAGTGGTAATGGATGATGTAACTTGTGATCTTCTAGTTGAGACCTCTTTAGATCTGTATAGTGTCTGTGTTCTCTTAGTATTCTGTTTAAGACTTCTCTCAATTTTGCTGTTGGTGGCAACTATATAGTGTTTTCTCTTAAACTTCTAGTTGAGACTTCTTTAAATGATGCTGTTTGTGACAACTACATTATGTATGTTTTCTCTTAAAATTCTCGTTGAGACTTCTCTAAATATCGCTTTTGATGACAACTATATTGTGTTTGTTTTCTCTTAAACTTCTTATTGTTGCTGCACGACAACGCCCGCCTTCATACGACTGAGCATATACTGGATAAACTGCGTGCTCTGACAGTTGAGGTCTTGAAACGTCCAGCATACAGTCCACACTTGGCGCCCTCGCACTTTCACTTGCTTGGGGCAGTGAAAGAAACTTTGCAGGGCCAGAGGTTTGCAGACGATAGCAAGGTAAAAGTGGCGGTGGGAAATTGGTTTAACACCACACCCAAAACCTTTTACCTAAAAAGGCATCATCAAGCTAGTGAACTAGATATGTTGCCAGACAAAGGCGACAATGTTGAGAAATACTACACACAATTTCTGTTTGTCACTATTGTAACAATTGTATTCGTAAAATACGAAATAATAATAATTATATAATAATGACGTCCCCTCGCATTTACATGGACACTTATTTGGGTATGTGTGTATGTGTATGTATCATCATCATCATCATCATCATCATCATCATCATCATCATTATCATCATCATCATCATCATTGTAGCATGATGGAACAGAATTCCCCATTCCCAGTCCGACACATTTCATAAAGATACTTTAAGTCTTAACGGGGACCATCCCAAATAGAAGGGCTATTATTAGATCGTATGTTCTAGAACGAGTTGGGGGAGGCGGCGGTATGCACTTGTCTTTTGATTGGTTCATAAGTAATGAGCCCACGCTATTCCAGGGCCATATTTTAAAATCTAATTAGTTTGAGCGGGGATCTCACCAGGAGCGGTCGCTAGTGTGATGTGATGACCCAACAATGCCCTTAAAGATTCAATAATATATTGTTATCTGGACAGCAGGTACCACTTTAAAACATACTTTAATGTTGTAGTTGTGCCTGATAAACGAATGAGAAGAATGTATGAGTATTTTATGAATAAAATGTGAAAGTGGAAAACCTAACTTCTGTGCGCCAGAATTCTGAACACTGCATCTTCAACCTTGACACGTCTTTCACGCTGTATACTCCGAGTGCATATCAATCCCTTGTTGTGACTGGTTGCGTATGCTTGATGAATGTATGACACACTCATGCAGATTCGCAAACCCAAACCCCTTGTGCATTCTTCATGCCTAGGATGACTCATTCTTGAATCAACTGTACCTTTGCTCTCGCGAGTTAACATATGGCAGTCTGAATCGGAATGAGTGATGTAAACATGTACAAGTTCCTTGGTAAAAAGCTGAAAATGATGGAGTGAGTGAGTTGGTGATTTAATAAATAGCCTCTCACATCTAGTGGAAGGAAAGATGCTTCAAATATCAATATGTAAACAGGACGGTGATGGCACGCCAGAATTGCTAAGTCCATGTGATACCTGGTGGCAAAATTAAGCTCAAGAGAATATCATTTCTCTCTGCAGCATTACACTGTTACCTCTACTGTTGGATGGTTCATATAAACTAGTTCCTAAGAGAACAATAGGTGTGTGAACCTGTGTCTTAGTTGGCTGAATATAATGTATGGCTCATGCAAATTTACAAGGACTAAACATGTTTTTCCACATATGTGCTTGGTGCATATATGAACCATTGCTATGCAATTGAGTTTCTGTTACCGACTGTAGTAGACATGAACATTACTCAGCGGGGAAACAGCACATGATGATGATAAAGATGATGTACCTGTGAGTCAGGTCTGTCTGAGAAAAGGGGTGAGGTCTGGCATTGCTGTGTGGGTGAATATGGAATAGGACATTCATGCACCAACATCACAGCCATAGGAATGGATGTCTGGTCTGCTAATTGGGTAAATGCCATTAGTTAATCCATATTGCATATTGCAGTTGTAAATGCCTATTTTCCATTTCCCTTCACAATGCCTGTCCCATATTGCTATGTCACAATGATTGCTGTACTGTGTCTGGGCCTCCTTGTGCCCAGGTTTACTGTGGTTCAAACATGGTGAAACTTAGACCACATGAATGCTTGTAATTGTGTTAAGCTACCCTGTCTCAGCATATGGTCTTGTGATTACAACAGATAAGGGTGAATGGAACACATATCACCCACAGTACATCAGAGTGAAATACACGGCATCATCAAACTAGGAGAGGTGTGTTTGGACCACACCCATCCTTTTCCTCCCCATCCCCAATCTGTGTCTGTTGATGTATAATAACATTATCTTTTAACATATGTAAAGAGATGTTGTGCCATTTTATATGTCGACAGAGAACAGTATGGTGGAGAGGCCATCCATATATCATCTGGGACAACTAAACAGAAGTCCTAGATCCAGATGTGACTCCCTATCAAAATGTGGGAATATCAAGAAGAGTTTTCTCTCAGCTCAACAGCTGAATGCATAAATGGGAGCATGACACAATCTGAAGCACTACAAATGTGGTGAACTGGACAGTGATCTTTGAGTCAGTCAAAAGGTCAAATGAGACTAACATCAAATCTTGTTCTATGAACTACATTCATGGAGAACTGTGGGGTAACTTGGAGTGTTTGTTTATCTAAGACAAAACTTAGAAAATATCCAGCCGGATGCTCACACAGTGATTCTTGAAGAATGATTGAACAGTAGGGAAGTTGATCTGGCTAAGTGAGTAGCTGCAATGTATGGGACATTCTGTATGTTATTATTGAAGTACCCAGTGACAGCCTTCACTAACAGCCTGATCAACCGTGAGATGCAGTACCATATCATCATACCAAATCTTGTCTTCAAGAGGAATGAATCTGCCATGAAGCTTATTCTGGGGAAGCTGCTAACTGGAGCTAGTCCAACATCCATGCTGATGATAAAAGGATTCAACAGACCCAGAACAGTAGTTTCTTCCTTGAGTTGCCCATGGATAGGATTTCCTAAATTCCCAAGAGTCAGGAAATGATGATAGATACAGATACTGTAACGGAATGGTGTAGTGGTAATTAGAGAGGAGAGGTGGAGGAGAGTTATTGGGGGGTGGAGTAAATAAGAAGTGTTGTATCTTGTTTATCAACCTGCATGTGTGACATATTTTATGCATTTTCTATGCAATAATTGAAGTGTTGACATGACAGGAGATGAGGCAATGGTCACCACTCTACTCACCAACTCAATAAATTGTGTATTTAATGAATCAGTTTTAAGTACATGTCCCCAGTGAATTTCTTGTACAGTTGCTGTCAAGTGTTGTCTCTGGTGACTGTCTTAAGTGCTGTGGTTGGTTATACATATTGTGAAAAGTCCTGTATAGATGTTGTCAAGTATCACATGATGTCTATCTTGTACAATTGTGGTGTAAACAATTCCTTGTGAATGTATGTCCCACTTTTGGCAGGAAACTGTCATGTAGATGTCTTGTCCAACAGATGTAATGTACCGTTATTGTTGAAGTTTGTTTGTCTACAAATACATGGGTCCTAAAGTCCTAAAGACTAATTGAACTGATATAGGTCACAAAATGACAAAAACTATAGGGAAAGATCTATGTGACGGACGAATAGCACACTGGCAACATTATGTTGAGTGAGAGGGATCCTCAGTTGTACAGACGCTAATGGTTCAGATCTTCTCTGGCCTTGGGTGAACTATTTTACTTCTTTTATAAATTTCTGTGTAGATACATAGTGGTCTCACATTGGGGGTTTGAGCCAAAGAAAAATGTTCTCCAAAACAGGCTATTGCGGGAATGATTAGCTCATTTGAGTGACCTCTAGACAAAACGTGCTAAATCATATCCTTTATCTTGTTAATTATTATTCAAGATATATCTCCAGAGAACACTACAAACTAGGTCCTCTGTCAATCATCAAATAATATGTCACATAACTGGATGCTCTTTCCGGGATATAAACCCTGGGAAAACTTGGTCACATAACTGGGTTTGCTCTTTCCAGGCTATAAACCCTGGGAAAAAGAACACTCGTCTCGGATTTAAACCCTGGTAATAACCTGATAGAGGCTCACATACCTGTTGCCCTGATGTCAGGATACACACCTTGGGCATACCCTGCATAGGACTCACTTTTGGGATCTCTATGTTGGTATTAAAATCCGGGGTGACCTCTCGCAAATCAGGCCAATTCTTGGAGTTTTTATGGTGTTGTTTAATGGACCATGTCTCTTATATGAGGGCAACTGTCCAGACATGTAAACCCACAATAAATCTCTAGAAGGTTTGATTTCATTAATAGTGATAATATTGCATGTATCACTGTTTTAATATATCAGTTAGGATTCAACATAATTGCTTGTATCCATGATATTTGTTTTTCTCAGAATGATATGATTTATTAGCTTGTCAATATTGTTGTATAATTTTGTGCATGCTGGTTGTTCAATATATGTATCCAAAAATTAAGGTACCTGAAACACCAGAGAACACAAATTATTTTAAATATAACTGAGACAGCTAGTACAGGGAAAAATTCATTTTTGGTCCCTGAAATTAAGACACTTGATCCAGTAAATGAATATGGGGCCTACTCCATCTCAAAATTAATTGCTGGCATGGGTGACAGAGGGGAAATATTGTTGTAACTACAACATTTTTAATGTCACCACATCACATAAAATAATTCCCTGTATTCTTTTCTCCCCATAACATGCTTGCAACACTGAGAGCAGAGAGTGTGAACCCTGATGGAAAATTTGGGCAACCATTAAGACACCTCACTGACAATCTCTCTCGGTGATAGTCAGTATTCGTACCGGCTAATGTCCAGTGTCGATTCGACATCTGGGTTTATTCTTCAGTTGTGTAACCCTGTCAGTGGCCCTGATCAAGCAACTGCGCGTGAGCACAATTGAATCTCCAGGAGAAAACATCCTTATCAACTCCGTCACTTGCCATTTCTGAAGTAGTGGTATTATTAAGCGTACTTGATACGTAATGGACGAGATGAAGGGAAGATTCTACCTGATGGCCTGGGCGGTCATATAAAACCGACCACAGTCTGGTGTCTATAAGACATTAGTCTATTGTTCGATGGTGTAATCTCTCTGGTGTACTAGGATCCACGTCACCAGGAGTTAACTCTTTGAATCTCCAGGAAGGCCATCAAAATAACTGGACCCCTAGCCATTTATATGGAAGTGGAGAGCGTACGCAAAGTATGTGTCTAGGAAACGATGGATAACCAACCTGATGTCATTGGCATATCATACGACTAGGAGCATAACGTGGACAACCTTTAAAATTTCATGAAGAGATAAAACAGGATCCGTCTCCGACGTCGGACGTCAATTCATCCTCAGCTGAGAAAGCGTTTCTGCCTTAAAAATGGGGGAGACTAAAGGGAGGACAAAGTTGAGTACAACTGATGTCATTCCCCTTTTTCATTCTCAATGGGAAGACTTTTCTGCCGGAAGAAGGTAGGAATGTAAATAAGGATTACTGTCTCCAAACAGTTAACTCTTATATGATAGAGCTCACTGCAACTCCAGCAGCTGACACTCTATACACATTGTCTACGATTCAGTGGACTAACGAAAGATCAGTTTCAAACAGCTGACTCCTTTCAAGATAAAGATCCCTGCACTCCAGCAGTCGACTCTTTATATAATAAGAACCATGCATTTAGCATGTGGAATCTTATATTAATACTGAGATGCGAGTCCTATCCTCAAAGTCAGTAAAATTGCTTCCAAAATTCCAGTCAATATTGGGATATTGTCAACAACTCATGTTTCAGGCATCATCGGATTACTTCTCCCACACCATACAAGAAACTTGCAAGTCGTGTGCGAGGAATGAAATGGTACATTTTATTGCCGTTGGCTCTTTACAATTGCAAAACAGTCGCTATCTAATCACACATAAAGTCACAATATTCTCTATCACTAGTTTTCCTAAACCCTATAGCTATTCTCTATCTACTAGGCTATACGAAAACTATCTTCTATTCTACACGATGTGAACACTACAGAGTCAGTCCCCAGTCTGACTTCCTTCACTCGCGTCGCTACACGCCACGCGGAAGGACCTTCATGCGTCCTTCGGCTCTTTGCGTGCTAGGTCAGTTAGCACGCTTCTATTAGCTGTCTTTGGTTTGAGTGGCAATCGTAGCGATAACGCAGGCGTGATTCTGTCGTGACCAGTAGTGCTAACTATCTGGTCAACGCCTTCGTGTGAGGACTAGTTAATAGTCCACCTTTTCTATCATCTATCCTGCCCTGATCCCGGGCACTATGTTCCCTCTACTCTATCTGAGGTTGACCCCACGTCCCGGTGGTGTTCTATCATGAGGCAGGCTTCCTGCCTAATGCTTCAGTCTTTGACACACACCCTCCCCTCCTGTGTTGCGTCATCAACTTTGACTCATTGGTTGTGACGCAAGAGGTTTCTAAAAAATTAGTGTGTCTAATTTTTGTCAAAGACTGTAGATAACCTGGCTTTGGGCTACTCAATAGACCTACTGACTAATGTCACAATGTAGCATCATTTTACTTGGCTACTGGCAATCGCCACAAACTTGTCTGGTTGGCGTGAGCCCTCTTCTCAATCGCAATATTATATTAATTAGAGGTATGTCTGAACCGGACCGTTGTCTTATAAGACCTGCCCTCAAATAGTAAATTAACTCACTACCCATACAAAGTTGACTTTCTGAAGGTCAACACATGAATTGCTTCATGTCCCCCATATAATATTAAACAACCATTACACAAGCTGTGAGCGACATGCTTTACCTATCTCGCTTCCGCGTGTAAAGTCATATTTCACTGTTAAGTTAGTGTTTCGTTGTCTATTATGTCCCCTGACCCGGAGTTATCTCCCTTTGATCTAATAAAAGTGTATGCAAGTTATATGTTTGTTTTTCTGGTTGTTTGTGTGTTTGGATGTAATTAAACGTATAATCTACCCTCTAACATGTGTATCTAACTATCATGTGTATGTACGTTAGTTTTTCAAGTGCCATAATTCATTTAACTGTGGTCACAAACATGTGTATAATACAAATCTGTGACTACGTTTCTGTCTTATGAGACTCAAAATACTTTCACTAAGGTCCTGAACTAAACTACACAAAATACATTCATTACAACACATTTTCAACATTGAAACCAACATTTGACGGCAATAAAAATAAAAAGTTTTGTTGAGCGGCAAAAAAAAAATCCGCTGACTGTTCTCACTCTCTCCTGTATATTTTACATTTGTTCTCACTTTCACACTTCTGTCACACATCTTTAACCTTCCCTTATGTCACACTTCTTTTACCCTCACTATTGGCACACATCTTTTACCCTCATTTCTGTCACACATCTTTCATCCTCATTTCTGTCACACTTCTTTTATCCTCACTATTGGCACACATCTGTTACTCTCATTTCTGTCACACCTCTTTTACCCTCACTTTTGTCACACATCTTTCACACTCACCTTTGTCACACATCTTTTACCTTCATTTCTGTCACATAACTTTCACTCTCATTTTTGTCACGCATCTTTTACCCTCATAGTTATTTAAAAACTTTGGAGTGACACTGTACAAGTTTGGCTCAGTTTGACAGAGTTGAGCCTAATGACTGTGCATCAACCGTTGCACACGTCAAGTATTTACAACATATTTACATGTAAGAAAAAAGGGTTAATGGTTTGTACCCTGGTATTCTTTACCACTGTATTCTACATAAATATTACTCTAAATGCTGACATACTAATACTAGTTCTATAAATATACATTTACTGTGTTAATCTATCTGTCATATTAATTCTAAAATAAGCTTACATTACTCCTAATATTTATCTAATTTAAGGGATATAATTTACCTATGTGAAATGAAATTGATGTGAGATGAGTTATGTCCCTTTGTGAAATGGGTAATGTGAAATGTAATAAGTTACGTCCCTTTTCTAAAATGGGTGATGTGAAATATAACATATTTTATCTAATGTATTTAAATGAAACAAACTATATGATTGGTATTCTTATTCTATATGGTGTAAATGATGTATCTTTAAGTGTATAATATTTCTATTCTATTATGGTGTAACCTAATCATGCTACTAAATGATAACGTTTGTTAAATGAATTGGTTAAGATGGAATGAAATCAAATGAAATGAAATAAAGTGAAATATAATAAACTGAATGATACTATTCCTGTATAAACTTCTTATAATTAGTTGTCATGTTTAAATTACTATCCTAATCTACTTTTAAAGCTAAATAAATGGGCAAATTAATAATCTATTTAAACTAAAATGAAAAAGTATTATATTATCTAAATCTAACTATAAATTCAAATGACATAATCTATCTATATTTTATCACTATATTAAAACATTATGATACATATCACATTAAGTTTATATATACATGGTCTTTAAATACCTCAGGTTAGTCGTTGCCATTAATGTTCAGAAACATGCTTTCATTGGCATAATATCTATACAATTGTTCTGGGTATTTGAAATCCATTACACAGTCATATTTGTTCTATGGGTATTGCACCTGTAGAGTTCGTTTGTAAAGTAGACCACTGGTTTCGTGTCTGTATGTATATAATCATCTGACACTGTTTTTCTCTGTTTGACACAACTAATTCACTGGAACATATATGGAGCTTAGCAAGTAATAAGCTGTCCTAGTTCACAAGGTGATATATTTGTTCCCAGAGTAAAGTTCTTACTTTTGATGTCTACGGACACATAGCAGGTCAATGTTTTTGGTACTTAGTTCAGCACATAATATTCATGTATTTATAACATATTTCACATAGAATATTTGACTGCACTAAATTAACATCTATTACTCTACACTCTTATGTGGAAATTTCTGGTATTGCTACATCAGATGGTCGACTCAGGGTATCAGCCAAGATGTTATCTTTCCCCTTAATATGCTCTATACTAAAGGTGTAATTTTGCAGTATTAGCGACCACCTGTATATTCGGTCATTTCGATGTACACCATTCTGCATGACCGTTATTGGGGAGTTGTCAGTCTGGACAATGAAGTGCACACCCGACAGGAATCGATGCAGCTTTCTCACCGCATAGATGACGCTTAAGGCTTCCAACTCGGATATGGAATATCTGGACTCGGTGGGTGTGATCTTACGGCTCACGTAGCAAATCGGATGGAAGATGCCCTCATAAAATTGGCCTAGTACTGCAGCGATGGAGATCCTGCTGGCATCTGTCCTAAGATAATGACCGTTATTGGGGAGTTGTCAGTCTGGACAATGAAGTGCACACCCGAACAGAAATCGATGCAGCTTTCTCACCGCATAGATGACGCTTAAGGCTTCCAACTCGGATATGGAATATCTGGACTCGGTGGGTGTGATCTTACGGCTCACGTAGCAAATCGGATGGAAGATGCCCTCATAAAATTGGCCTAGTACTGCAGCGATGGAGATCCTGCTGGCATCTGTCCTAAGATAATAAACGAGCCTCGGATTAGGCAAGCGGAGGATTGGAACATTACTAAACAAAATTTTTAATTTTGACAATGCAGAAATTAATAATGCATCTTTGACATCCAATTTTACAGAAGCTTTTAAAACATTGGAAAATACACTTGTAATCTCCGCTAAATTTGGAATAAATTTACTATAGTAATTCACTAACCCCAAAAGGCTTCTGACCTGTTTCTTGGTGGTAGGCATGGTCAGATTCATAATTTTGGTAATAATTTCCTGGTCAGTCTTTAGTTGACCTTGAGAAATGACATGACCCAAAAAATACATTTCTTTTAGGCCCAATTCGACTTTGCTCGGTTTGACAGTGAGCCCGAAGAGTCGCAACCTATTAAAGACATGTCTCAGTTTCAGTAGG
Organism: Cepaea hortensis; assembly: GCA_963921405.1. Lineage (NCBI taxonomy): Eukaryota > Metazoa > Mollusca > Gastropoda > Stylommatophora > Helicidae > Cepaea > Cepaea hortensis. The sequence continues at coordinate 100,762,220 of OY992890.1, forward strand.
TGTGTTGTCCAGTCATCAGTATGGACACATATATCATCTATATAGGTCACTGTATTCGTCACTCCATGAAGTAGATCTCTAGTTAAGCGTACGAAAGTGGCAGGAGCGTTTCGAAGTCAGAAAGGAAGAAAACGCCACTCGTACAGTCCTAAAGGTGTTGAGAAAGCAGTAAGATGGATGGATTGAGACTGCATAGGGACCTGCCAATATCCCTTAGTGAGATCTAATTTAGAAAAGATTTTGGAGGTGGACATGTCAAGAATAAGATCTTCGCAGGAAGGAATTGGCTCTGCGTCGATCTTGGTGACGTTGTTGAGCTTTCGATAGTCCACGCACAGACGAATTGTAGAATCTTTCTTCTTAACTAGAACAATTGGAAAAGAGTACTCAGAGATGGATTTCTGGATGATCCCACTAGCCTCTAAATTCAGATTTTCCTTATTTAGATTTTCCCTATAGCTTAGTGGGATTGAGTACGGCCTGCATTTAATAGGCTTAGAGTCCGAAAGAAGAATGGAGTGTTCGATTCTGTCCGTCCTACCTGGAATGTCAGAGAATATGTCTTTGTATTCCGTCACTAATTCTACTAATTGTCGTCGTTGACTGTCTGTTAGTCCCTGTTCTATATGTATGCTATCTAATGTAGAAGTCTTGTCTACAATAGGAACTGGTAGTTCCATTCCGTCGTCGTCTACCTGATTCAGTACGGTGGTGGTGCTAAGTGTGTATTCTGTATTCTCGCTAAGTGTATGCTCGTCGGATATGCCAGTCTCGCTAACTAGTGTAGTTGCGTTGTGTATGTCTGTCGTCTGATCACTTGGTGTGGGTGTACTGTGTTCGTCTGTCTCTATTTCTGTCTCTTGTCGTGAATAGTAAGGTTTCAACATGTTGACATGGAATATCTTTAAGTTTCCGTTTATTGATATTTCATAGTCAACATCTGAAATTTTACGTACCACCTTGAATGGCCCTTGCCATGAAGTCAATAATAAATTTCGTTTGTCAGGAAGCAAGAGAAGTACGTCTTGATCTGGTTCAAGTTCAATAGTTCTCGCTGAATGTTGTACGTCAGCTGTAGCATGTTTACCCTTTCGTACTAACTGTTGACAGACATTATACGAACGACAAAATAATTTAATATCATTGCAAAAACCTGGCCAATAAAATTGAGCCTGAATTCTGGCCCTGGTTTTGTCATATGCAAGATGGCCAGCAAACGGTGACTCATGTGCAATCTTTAGCACAGTTATGCGATGTTGTACAGGTAACACCGTTTGCTGAATCTCATGGTTACCAGCAGTATAATATCTAGTAAGAATGCCATTATTTAATCTGAAGAACCATGATGCGTTCTTTGTCACTTTTGCTCGTTCTTTCAATACTTTTAAATAAGGAGACAAACTAGGATCAGCTTTCTGCTGTTCTATGAATTTTTGTCTGTTGGTATCATCAGTGCTAGATGGAGAAAGCACCAGTAGTCTCTCATCTTGTAGCGTGTCTTGATGTTTTATAGTGTCTGCTCTGGTTGTTGCATTAACTGCATTCAGTTGGTTCCATGCAGTTATTTCATCGCTAGTACATTGTTTTAGTTGGGGTAAGCAACCCAGAATTAAATCAGTACAAGGGTTGTCAAGTACAGCACAAGTAAATGTACCCGAAAGGAAAGGAGTGTTAATACGGGCTTTGGCCAAAGGGTAAATTTCAATGTTACCCGAAAAGGTTCGGCATTTGACAGAGTCACCTGTATAATCCTCTTGACTCACCAGTTCCTTTCTGAGACCAATAAGGGTACTACCGCTGTCCAGCAAACATTGGCATGGTCTATCATTGACCATTGCATTGTGGAACTCTAAATTGCCTCTGGAGGCTAAGGCTGCATTCACACTCTCAGATGAGAATGGAACTGTATGTCCACATTCTAATTTTCCGTCAGCATGAAATTGGTGACACCGCTCACAACTGTCAAAACTCAACATATCGTTTACACAACACACCTCTTCTGTTTGGTTAACAGGTAATTCATTTTCAACATCACACTCAGTCTCACTACCACTATCAGAAGATGTATCAAGTAAAATAGCATTGTTGGCTTTCATACGTTGGCGGCCTAGGCACTTATTTGAATAATGGCCGTAGCTGGAACAAAAAAAAAACATTTAACGGCACGCCGGTATGCAGATCTTTTGTTCTGTTGCTTCTTAATAACATTTTCAAGATGTGCCGGATAACTCGGCGATTTGTCACACATTGAATAAGTGTCATGTAAAAGGTGACAGTGGATACATTTTGAAATATTTCTATCTTTCTTATCAAATTTATTCAATGGTTTTCTATTGCTCTGATAGTTTTTAGATTGATCTTTTACAAAGGAAACTATTTCAGAGTCATTTGAAGTTTTAAAAATATTTCTGTTTGAAGAAAAATATGCCGACCCTTTCTTTTCAAACTGTTCTATGGTTTCAATGTCTGACTGCTGCAAAAATTTAGCAAAAGAGGATGGTATCGTGGATATTACTTTATCCATAGTTATTAAGTTTTTCAATCTATCAAAGTCTTTTCCTATGTTAGCTGCTTTAAGCCACCTATTTAGTACACTTTGAACATTTGAGACGTAGTCAATGAAAGTCTCAGTAGGTTTAGGTTTTAAATTTGAGAACTGAACCTGATACCCAGGGGCATCAAGTAAAAAGTGTTGCATAATCCTATCACGGATGTATTGGTAGTCAGATCTAAGATCGGTTGGTATAGATTCTATCACTTTAAGGGGCTCACCACTCAGGTTCTTCATATAAATCATAGCCCACATCTCTAAAGGAACTTGGTGATATTTAAACTGATACTCGACATTTTCTGTCCACGCAGATATTGAATCGTCTTTACAATATGGTTTGATAATATTTTTGTATTTGTTGAACTTATTTTCTTCTTGTTGACTTTTAAGTTTAGTGGCAGAGATCTCTGCGTGTGAGTCTACGTCCATCTCTTTCATCTTTAACTGTGTCTCTGATTCTACTTGTATTTGTTTTTCCTTAACTCTTGCCATTTCATCTATCTCCTTTTGCTTTAGATCTAATTCTCTTTGTTTTAATTCTTCATCTTGTTCTAATTGTTGTTGCTTAACATTCTTATCATGTTCTAATTGTTGTTGCTTAACATTCTTATCATGTTCTAATTGTTGTTGCTTAACATTCTTATCATGTTCTAATTATTGTTGCTTAATTAGCACTTCTTTTTGTTTTGTTATCTCAGCTAGTTGTATCTGGTGTTGTCTTTCCTGTGCGCGTTCATCTCTCTCTCTGCATCCTTTGCTTCTTTAAATTTTTGATCTGCATATTGTTCTAGCTCTTTACCTGTGTATTGCAATTCTTTACCTGCTTTAATGAAGTCAGCTAGAGTAGCCATGTTGCTGGGTAAATGGCTCGCGTTGACCTGAACTGACTGCTTCACTCATTTATTTTTCTTTAATATGCTATGTTATTTAATATCTGAGCACTACAAATTGTACTCTTTGTTTACAATCTGGAAAATTGTATTCTCCACAGAATTAGAGCACAAAGTCTGTTCATACAATACACGCTGAAAAAGAGATGCACTATTAATCACAATGCATGCCAAAAACGTAGGTTTTACTCATCTTAATGTTCCCGAGAACAAGGAACAACACGTCAGCAACACCGTTCCCGTTGTTTGGCACCCTGGAATACACACGAGTTTCCTACTCAGGTCACCTTGTTTGGCACATCGGCACACACTCACGTTATCTATCAGCTGTAGTGCACCCTGGTTACAGAGCAGCAACAATTAACAACTCGTAAACGAAAAATAGATTTTTGACAAATTGGTACAATGACCCTGACATGCCCACGAACAAACAGAACATCGATTAATTACTATTTAATGTCAATGTCCTGTCTTCGTTCTACAGTACTATGTCTTTCGTTACTAACCTAGTTTAATCTATGGAAGTATGGTGCAGACAAAATCTAATTTGCATAGCCGAAAGTAGTGCCCTCGTGACGGTAAACAAATAGAAAAGTACGAAAAAAAAATCAATAACTGCTTTTAAATAAATATAAATATAATAATAATGTGTAGATAAATAAATATATTCATTCTCTAACTTAAATAAACAAATAATAGTTAATATATCGTAAAGATTCAGGCAGGCAGTAGCTTGGCAGTTTGTCAACACTGAATTGCTGATTCCAAATGGCGAGGCCCAATTGTTTGTCAATCGTGCCACGTCACAGGCGCAGCGCTATTTTTAGCTTGCAAAAATCAATACTGTCGCTGACCTTTGTATTGCTCCGCCATGAATCATTTTTGACAATTATTCAAAAACAAATAAATAACTACATAAATAAATGAAAGAAGAACATAATATGAATACTTACAACTTTGAAAAACACATTATTTAAATATATAACATTCTAATAAGCACAAATAAACATTATTTCATCACGATAGGCACAATTCTGCTGGCAACTCGATCTAGTCTGCATACGTCATCGTCACTGACACAAATTAAACATTTAATCTTTGTAATATCCTATCCGTAAACCTAGTCTAGAGCCGTGGGTAAGTGTTATAGCTTGAACTCAGGTTCAAGCCGCACTTCTGACACCACATTTAATCCTATTGCCTGTCAACAACTCATGTTTCAGGCATCATCGGATTACTTCTCCCACACCATACAAGAAACTTGCAAGTCGTGTGCGAGGAATGAAATGGTACATTTTATTGCCGTTGGCTCTTTACAATTGCAAAACAGTCGCTATCTAATCACACATAAAGTCACAATATTCTCTATCACTAGTTTTTCCTAAACCCTATAGCTATTCTCTATCTACTAGGCTATACGAAAACTATCTTCTATTCTACACGATGTGAACACTACAGAGTCAGTCCCCAGTCTGACTTCCTTCACTCGCGTCGCTACACGCCACGCGGAAGGACCTTCATGCGTCCTTCGGCTCTTTGCGTGCTAGGTCAGTTAGCACGCTTCTATTAGCTGTCTTTGGTTTGAGTGGCAATCGTAGCGATCACGCAGGCGTGATTCTGTCGTGACCAGTAGTGCTAACTATCTGGTCAACGCCTTCGTGTGAGGACTAGTTAATAGTCCCCCTTTTCTATCATCTATCCTGCCCTGATCCCGGGCACTATGTTCCCTCTACTCTATCTGAGGTTGACCCCACGTCCCGGTGGTGTTCTATCATGAGGCAGGCTTCCTGCCTCCTGCTTCAGTCTTTGACAGATATAAGAAGTAACCCACATAATCACACCCCTTCAAAGGTGGCTGTGATAATGACGAACTTCTCTGTGCTGAGAGGATTCGCCCAATTCGCCAAAGTAAACGTTTTGCTCATGTGGGAGAGAAAGAACGGATACTTCCCAGTCACTCAAAAGCACTTCGCTAAAGCATGGCTGAAGACAACTAGTTGGAAGTTCCACCTGGAATTATAGATTAGTAGTAGTGGATGTCAAAGTCTGGCTGCATCTACTAATTCAGTTGCTAAGTTAGAAAATAGAGCAACTAAGGAGAGAAAATGCTGTCACTTCTCACAACACATCAAAATAGAGGCATAACGGAATGAGAGAATCTCAACCGACAAGCACCTCTAAATCTATGGTAAGACTACGGAAATAAGTCAAGGAAATATAATGGGAAATTGCTACCATCTGCAAACACAAGAGGCTTATTGGAAAGGTAGACCCCGTGTCCAACGCTAACCAAATTTACAAAAGTAGATTTTAGCCTTGACAAGTTTTTGCAGCGGCTGCTATACAGTTCACCCGGAAGTGATTGTCTTTGCTCCGGTGATGATCAACAATTTTAACCCAGTTCCAAATGCCAAGATTACTGTTGGAGAAAGTGTTCAGTTAAATATACTCTCACAGGATTATCATTCTCCAGGACGAAGGGAAGAATGAAGTTCTGATAAGATGAACAGTTGAGAGATCCATGGAATGCAACCATTCTCTCTAAACGTCATCTAGAAGTTGGCTTAATTGCAAAGCCATTACTTCACATAATGAATCTCTATGGTCCATTCATACATTACGAAATGGTGTGACTCAGAGAGATCATTTATCACAACAGGAAATATAGCAAGGATGTCAGCAGTGGAACACTGTCAGAGGTAAATAGAAGAGCAGTTCACAGATGAGTGGAGTCAGGACTCTTGATGCTCCCAGTGACTTAAAGGAACATAATGCAGGGCTAACTTCATGGTCTTTGCGTTTGCCACCAAATTTATCAACAGATGCAATGTTGGGGCAGATTGTTTTTAAGGAGAAAAATCACTGAGTTCCAAATGTACTACTATAGTAGGGTAAAAGGGAGACAGGGAGTAATTGACAAAACCCACTTGAGGGATCTGGGAACTGTGGATTTCTGAAAAATCATCTGTCATTCCTATGAAAGATTTAAGAGAGGGGCCATGTAGCATGATGGAACAGAATTCCCCATTCCCAGTCCGACACATTTCATAAAGATACTTTAAGTCTTAACGGGGACCATCCCAAATAGAAGGGCTATTATTAGATCGTATGTTCTAGAACGAGTTGGGGGAGGCGGCGGTATGCACTTGTCTTTTGATTGGTTCATAAGTAATGAGCCAACGCTATTCCTGGGCCATATTTTAAAATCTAATTAGTTTGAGCGGGGATCTCACCAGGAGCGGTCGCTAGTGTGATGTGATGACCCAACAATGCCCTTAAAGATTCAATAATATATTGTTATCTGGACAGCAGGTACCACTTTAAAACATACTTTAATGTTGTAGTTGTGCCTGATAAACGAATGAGAAGAATGTATGAGTATTTTATGAATAAAATGTGAAAATGGAAAACCTAACTTCTGTGCGCCAGAATTCTGAACACTGCATCTTCAACCTTGACACGTCTTTCACGCTGTATACTCCGAGTGCATATCAATACCTTGTTGTGACTGGTTGCGTATGCTTGATGAATGTATGACACACTCATGCAGATTCGCAAACCCAAACCCCTTGTGCATTCTTCATGCCTAGGATGACTCATTCTTGAATCAACTGTACCTTTGCTCTCGCGAGTTAACATATGGCAGTCTGAATCGGAATGAGTGATGTAAACATGTACAAGTTTCTTGGTAAAAAGCTGAAAATGATGGAGTTGGTGATTTAATAAATAGCCTCTCACATCTAGTGGAAGGAAAGATGCTTCAAATATCCATATGTAAACAGGACGGTGATGGCACGCCAGAATTGCTAAGTCCATGTGATACCTGGTGGCAAAATTAAGCTCAAGAGAATATCATTTCTCTCTGCAGCATTACACTGTTACCTCTACTGTTGGATGGTTCATATAAACTAGTTCCTAAGAGAACCATAGGTGTGTGAACCTGTGTCTTAGTTGGCTGAATATAATGTATGGCTCATGCAAATTTACAAGGACTAAACATGTTTTTCCACATATGTGCTTGGTGCATATATGAACCATTGCTATGCAATTGAGTTTCTGTTACCGACTGTAGTAGACATGAACATTACTCAGTGGGGAAACAGCACATGATGATGATAAAGATGATGTACCTGTGAGTCAGGTCTGTCTGAGAAAAGGGGTGAGGTCTGGCATTGCTGTGTGGGTGAATATGGAATAGGACATTCATGCACCAACATCACAGCCATAGGAATGGATGTCTGGTCTGCTAATTGGGTAAATGCCATTAGTTAATCCATATTGCATATTGCAGTTGTAAATGCCTATTTTCCATTTCCCTTCACAATGCCTGTCCCATATTGCTATGTCACAATGATTGCTGTACTGTGTCTGGTCCTCCTTGTGCCCAGGTTTACTGTGGTTCAAACATGGTGAAACTTAGACCACATGGATGCTTGTAGTTGTGTTAAGCTACCCTGTCTCAGCATATGGTCTTGTGATTACCACAGATAAGGGTGAATGGAACACATATCACCCACAGTACATCAGAGTGAAATACACGGCATCATCAAACTAGGAGAGGTGTGTTTGGACCACACGCATCCTTTTCCTCCCCATCCCCAATCTGTGTCTGTTGATGTATAATAACATTATCTTTTAACATATGTAAAGAGATGTTGTGCCATTTTATATGTCGACAGAGAACAGTATGGTGGAGAGGCCATCCATATATCATCTGGGACAACTAAACAGAAGTCCTAGATCCAGATGTGACTCCCTATCAAAATGTGGGAATATCAAGAAGAGTTTTCTCTCAGCTCAACAGCTGAATGCATAAATGGGAGCATGACACAATCTGAAGCACTACAAATGTGGTGAACTGGACAGTGATCTTTGAGTCAGCCAAAAGGTCAAATGAGACTAACATCAAATCTTGTTCTATGAACTACATTCATGGAGAACTGTGGGGTAACTTGGAGTGTTTGTTTATCTAAGACAAAACTTAGAAAATATCCAGCCGGATGCTCACACAGTGATTCTTGAAGAATGATTGAACAGTAGGGAAGTTGATCTGACTAAGTGAGTAGCTGCAATGTATGGGACATTCTGTATGTCATTATTGAAGTACCCAGTGACAGCCTTCACTAACAGCCTGATCAACCGTGAGATGCAGTACCATATCATCATACCAAATCTTGTCTTCAAGAGGAATGAATCTGCCATGAAGCTTATTCTGGGGAAGCTGCTAACTGGAGCTAGTCCAACATCCATGCTGATGATAAAAGGATTCAACAGACCCAGAACAGTAGTTTCTTCCTTGAGTTGCCCATGGATAGGATTTCCTAAATTCCCAAGAGTCAGGAAATGATGATAGATACAGATACTGTAACGGAATGGTGTAGTGGTAATTAGAGAGGAGAGGTGGAGGAGAGTTATTGGGGGTGGAGTAAATAAGAAGTGTTGTATCTTGTTTATCAACCTGCATGTGTGACATATTTTATGCATTTTCTATGCAATAATTGAAGTGTTGACATGACAGGAGATGAGGCAATGGTCACCACTCTACTCACCAACTCAATAAATTGTGTATTTAATGAATTAGTTTTAAGTACATGTCCCCAGTGAATTTCTTGTACAGTTGCTGTCAAGTGTTGTCTCTGGTGACTGTCTTAAGTGCTGTGGTTGGTTATACATATTGTGAAAAGTCCTGTATAGATGTTGTCAAGTATCACATGATGTCTATCTTGTACAATTGTGGTGTAAACAATTCCTTGTGAATGTATGTCCCACTTTTGGCAGGAAACTGTCATGTAGATGTCTTGTCCAACAGATGTAATGTACCGTTATTGTTGAAGTTTGTTTGTCTACAAATACATGGGTCCTAAAGTCCTAAAGACTAATTGAACTGATATAGGTCACAAAATGACAAAAACTATAGGGAAAGATCTATGTGACGGACGAATAGCACACTGGCAACATTATGTTGAGTGAGAGGGATCCTCAGTTGTACAGGCGCTAATGGTTCAGATCTTCTCTGGCCTTGGGTGAACTATTTTACTTCTTTTATAAATTTCTGTGTAGATACATAGTGGTCTCACAGTGGGGGTTTGAGCCAAAGAAAAATGTTCTCCAAAACAGGCTATTGCGGGAATGATAAGCTCATTTGAGTGACCTCTAGACAAAACGTGCTAAATCATATCCTTTATCTTGTTAATTATTATTCAAGATATATCTCCAGAGAACACTAAAAACTAGGTCCTCTGTCAATCATCAAATAATATGTCACAATCATCATCATCATCATCATCATCATCATCATCATCATCATCATCATCATCATCATCATCATCATCATCATCATCATCATCATCATCATCATCACCATCTTCCACTTCTGCCGTCACGCGTCGTGGGGAGGAATAATTTGCGTTCCAGCACCCAGTGGGCGGCACTGGATAGTGTCATTCCGTGTGGTTGTACAATGTCTCTGATGTCGTGAATCCATTTTCTTCTTGGACGTCCTCGTGGTCTCGTCGCAGATGATCTTTGATGTAGGGCCAGTGCTGGTAGTTGATGGTGTTGCATTCTAACGACATGGCCAAACCACTTGATCTTCTGTCTTTCAATAAATGTGGCACAAGGTGTTGATCCCAGTGTCTGTCTGTTAACAGCATTTCTTACTCGGTCTCGTATTGTTAAGTTGGCAGCTCTCCTCAGGCATCTCATCTCGGAGGTGTTGATTTTGCGAAAGTGTGATTTGGATAAAGTCCAAGTTTGAGATTGGTAGCACAGGGTGGTGTGAATATGTTGTTTATTATCTGTCGTTTTGCGGACATGGGTATATTTGAAGGTTTCAGTAAGGGTGATAGGTGATATGTAAGTGCACTAGTTTTTTGACATCTGATTTCCATTTCTCTGTCCAATCTGCCATCTTCTGTGATCATACTTCCAAGATATTTGAATTCTTTTAACTTGTTTCAGAGTTGTGCTATTTATCTGTATATTTAGTGGACCAGGTGATCTGCTAACTTGTATTACTTCGGTTTTGGCTGTGTTTATACTCATATTGTATCTGCTGTAGGTTGAACTTAGATTATCATTATGATTTTGTAGTCTGCCCTCATCACTGTAAAACAGGCACTGATCGTCTGCAAATAGAAGTTCATTTATGTCCTGTGAATCAGTTGTTTCATCTGGAGAAAAGAGTTCTGAATTTTCTGAATCTGTTCTGTCAAGGCTTGCTTCTTTGGATATTCTGTCCATGTAGATATTAAATGGCAGAGGAGAGAGCACACATCCCTGTCTCACTCATGTATTGACTGTGAACATATCTGATATACCTTCTAGTGTTTTTATGCACTTTGGCTCGAGTGGTACATGGCTATGATGTTTTCAAGCAGTTGCCATTGTATCCCATAGTCTTCAAGGATGGTCCATAAATTGTATCTGTAGACTCTATCGAAAGCCTTTTCCTGATTTACAAACACAATATTCTGCTGGTTATTATATTTGATAGTTTGTTCACATACTTGTTTAAGTGTAAAATAATGCATCAGTGCAACTTTTACCTTTCCGAAAACCGAATTGTACTTTGCTTAACTGTTGTTCAATTACGGGTCTAGCTCTTTGTTCCAATAGTTTTGCATACATTTTCCCTACATGGCTCAGGAGTGATATACCTCTGTATGTTTCACACTCTCTCATATTGCTTTTCTTTTACCATATTGGTACAATTATTGCCCGTTGCAAATCATCTGGGACTTTTATTTCTTCCCATACTATATTAAAATATCTTGTTAGCCATTTAAGTCCAGTTTCCCGACAGGTCTGAATATCTTCTGTGGTTATTCCATCTGGACCCGGCGATTTGTTTTTAGGACTTTTCTGTATAACTGCTTTGACTTGTACAGGGATGAAGTTTGATTCTTGTTGTCCATGACATTTAGGCACCAAAGTGAGGTTGTAGTAGTTATTTAAGTCGTTTACATACACAATTTCACTCGCGAGGGACGATGCAGGGCGAGGGAGGTCTATGAAGGTGGCGGGGAGGGAGTGTGACCTCGTTCACGGACGAGGTCTATGAAGGGGAATTTTTGGCTGAAGTGAAAATCTGGGTGAAGTGTGGGAAAATCTGGAAGTTATATTTTTTGGTTGTTGAAGTGTGGGAATATCTGGAAGGTAGTAAGTTGTTGATGTGTACAAGGTCGGGTCGGGGTGTGACGGAACGGGGTATATGAGGGGTGGAAAAAGTTGTATTCGTGTGAATGGTCGGTACCTGTCAAATGTGTGAGGGGGTATGTGTTTAGTGTAATGTTAGACAACTACGGGTGCTGAGGCAGAGGTTAGTGAAAACGTGGTGTATAAACGGGGGGGGGGGGGGTAGAGTCCGAGGGCGGGGTGTGACGGAACGGGGTATACGAGGGGTGGAAAAAGTTGTATTCGTGTGAATGGTCGGTACCTGTCAAATGTGTGAGGGGGTATGTGTTTAGTGTAATGTTAGACAACTACGGGTGCTGAGGCAGAGGTTAGTGAAAACGTGGTGTATAAACGGGGGGGGGGTAGAGTCCGAGGGCGGGGTGTGACGGAACGGGGTATATGAGGGGTGGTTCATAACAGGGTGTATTTGTGTCGTTATATGAATGGTCGGTACCTGTCAAATGTGTGAGGGGGGCTGCGGTATATTATTTGTGTGGAAAGATTACGCGTGGGGAAATCTTGGTGATTCTGGTTGAATGGTAGGGAGTCGTGACTGGGGAAAAAAATGGCGGGTACATTGAGAATATATTTAAGAATGGAAACGTAAAAGTCGGAGAGTTGTGGGGGCGGGCTATATTATTTGTGTGAAAAAGAGGGAAACGCGGGGGTGTTGAAATCTGTGCGGATAGAAACGAATGTGTCGGTATGCGTTTTTGTGGGGCTGAGTTTTAGAAAATCATCGTGGTGGGTCGAAGTAGTTCTGTCCGGAGGTGGTAGGTTTGAATCCCTATCGGTCACTATATGTTGTCTCTGTGATCGCCATGTGCTTATAAGACTATAGTGGGAAATAGTATATGGGGGTGGTCATAAACATTAAATGGGTTTATGAGGTGTTATGTAGAGGGTCGCCTTTACTATCAGATGAAAAAGTAAACGTAGGAGTCTGGTGGGATTTGAGGGGATGGTGGCCTAGTTCTGGGTGATGTATGGAGGACCCTGGTGTAGCATCTGTCTGCGGGGTAGCAGAACACTGAAGAATCGAAGGACTATCATTGGTTGTTAATACGCCTTACATCCCCCAGATGAGGCCCCGTGGTGTGAAAACACTGTGCTGGTAAGAGGGTGTACGGACTATAGGAGTCGGTATCAACTGAACAAAAGTAAAGAGGGTCGTATTGATTATCATTAGTTGATAAGCGGTGGGCCGTATTAGCAGTGGTGATGATTGCCAGTCGGGCTCGCAGAATTCGCCGCCTGAAGAATCGAAGGACTATCTTTGAATGTCAATACGGTTCATATACGTATGACCCAGGTGCTTGGACTGGTCCTCTAGGCAACCAGCACAATATATCATGGTAATCGTCTCCAGGAGGGTAGCGTCATTGTCTATCACAGACACAAATACATAAACAAAAAGACACGTACACCCAAAGACAGACGAATACATACATCACAAAGACATCAACTACACAAGTATACACATAAACACACTCATACAGACAAGTACACATACACTTCTACATAATTACCAACCCCACCACTTTCCTTCTGTTACACTACACAAATATTCAACTTAGTATTCCATCGTATCCTGTTAAACAACCCCTTCTACAGACTACGCATGCATCTCTCTACCCACTTGGTTGCTTTCTACCATAAAAATATCTCTGTTTTTCATAGATGTCTTCACACCTTTTTTCCATGTCACTTCACTAAGACCTTCAAACCGCCATTGTTCACGAGCTCTAATGAAACAGTCATAAAAACATGTATGGTCATATCGTTACAACATCAAAGTACATTTAAAACTGGGTTGCTGATGGTCTTGAAGCGGCGTCTAGAGAGTGACTGGGCTGAAGAGGGAACCCATTCCACTACTGTTACCACAACTCAAACCATTACTATTGTCAATACAACAACTATACACACACACACACACACACACACACACACACACAGGCGGAGGTTACGTGAGAGAACCACCACACACGTGTCGTCAGCTGGCGCGTACCGAACAATGTCAATAATAAGACTAGCATCTGAGGAGGGTCGTCTCTGGGGTGTTTTTGAGATGTAAAACCGTGGCCGTGATTCAAATAGGGTGATGGTCATAATAATGGTACTTACATAAAGACACACACAAATACAGACAACTACAGAGACAGCACAAAAAGCAAAGACACACGTGTACAGACACATACACTTCTACATACAGACAAACACAGACATCACACGTACAGACACACTCGTACAATTACTACTGTCATCAAAACTATACACAACCACGTACAGACACAACTCCACGTACACACAGACATCAACTATCCAAATACACACCTACAAACAAAAACACACACCCAAAGACAGACACACACCCATAAACATCCACTCACGTGCAGACACAACCACACACGTACAATGCACTTGCACATACAGACATCACAAGTACAGACATCACACGTAGGACCACACTCACCCATAACCAAATACATGAAACACATGACACACACACTTACACAAAAGAAGCAAAACACACCCATCGCCTATCATTACTACTGTTACCACAACAAGTACATACAGACAGACATACACACAAAATACACACTTGATACACTTGTACATACAGCCATCACGATTGCAGACATACACACACAAATACAGACACGCATACAACCACTAAGACAGACATACAGACACGCCTACAAACACAAATACAGACATATACAGACAAGTACACATACAGACAAACACAAAGACAACCACCCATCTCCTATCATTACTACTGTTACCACAACAAGTACACACAGACAGACATACACACAAAAATACAGTTGATACACTTGTACATACAGACATCACGATTGCAAACACACACACACTCACCTAAAAGACACACATATACAGACAAGTACACACACAGACAAACACAAAAGACAGACACACTCCTACCATTACTACTGTCAACATCAGCTATACACACTCACCCATAAACAAATACACAAGTATAGCCTCTTCCTGGCCCCACAAGAATATTACAAACTACATAAACCACATACCCTTTTTGGTAACGAATGCGGATTTCAGAGACAACCCACACGTCATCAGCGCCATATGCAAACGTCATTAAGTGGTAGCGTGAGTCATCGGTCACGTGAAGGCGGGCGGTGGCGTGAGAATAGCCTGTCTACAAAAACTGCCACGTCAGCTATGTAGGGTCGTGTGCAGAACCAGTGTATAAAATGGACGGCGTCTCCTCACTCGCTCTACACCAGTTCACCTTCTGTCTTGGCTAGCCTTCACTACAGAGTTATTTGTGAAACCTGCTGTTGTAAGTCCCTTAGTGTAGTGAGCAGATATTGTTCACGTGCTGACTTGACTAGCTACAGAGGTATTCGTGAAACAGGTTGGTGTGAGCCTTATTCGTGTCGTCGGCATCTGCTAAAACAGTGAAACATATACTGTATACACCAGAACTTTTTTGTGGTTGTAAGAAAAACAAGTTTGGAACACACTTGTGTGACTTATTTATATACCAGCTTATCAATATGGCCACCAGATCTACTGTCACGTGTTCAGTGTGCGACAAAGGCTATTGTGATAACTATAACCTTAATCACCACATTCACGGTAAGAAAGATCAACCACACTTATGTCATATCTGTGGACAACTTTTCAACAGAAAAGGCAATCTACAAAGACACATACGAACACAGCATCACCCACGTATGAATACAACAGAACCAAACACTACAACACCAGAGACGACAGCACCACATGTATATTTACACCAGCCTCGTAGTGTAATTGAATTACCAGACTGCCTCCACTGTGACTTCAATGATAGTCTTACCCGCTACAATGGGAACATTCACAATGATTATCCCTGTCAGTTACGTGACAATCTATACAAGTCGAACCTACAACGGTACTTACGTACACATCACCAGACACCACGAGAAAGGACGACACCCTTAGACACCCTGGCAACACGTCCACTCATAGTAGCAGAGGATATCCAACCAAATGATAGAGACAGCTTGACAGCCCTTAAGTCGTACTGCAAGGACCTCTCGATTATGCTACCCAATCAAGTGGTAGTATTAGAAAAAAAAAGTGTCGGCCACCGCTACCGGGTGGTTTTGGTATGAGACCTTCACAAAAAGAAGTATTCAGATATCTTGTATAATATCTCATACATGTCTTTATTCTGGATCCGAAACAAATAAGGTATGTGTGACGACTTCGACAACAACAATGTTGTTTTAGTCAACCAAGTTATATCAGAGCCCGGAAGAACGAAGATCACTAATCAAATGGGTGTTGAATCAAAAAGAAAAAGTAACCATGTATGTCATTGATGTTTTCTTATATCACTAATCTGTTTTGATGAATATGTTGTGAACACATATATTTTGGTGATAAAAATATTGAAACCAAGTTTTTTGTTTGTTGATTTTTTTAAAGTGGTTTGTTTTCATGATGTTGTCTTTTTTCTTGTCGGAACAGAGCTTACATTACCAGACATGAACAAAGTCGGGGGAATAGTTATGCCAAATACAGAAATATTTTAGTCATATGTATAAAAAGTAGGAGTTAACCAAGTATGAAAAGGCCAAAATACGAAATGTCTCGGCCAAATGTATATAAAACTAGAAGTTAGTCAAATGGGAAAAATCTTGGCCAACACAGCTAAAAGGTTGACCAAGTAACGAAATACAGCGGCCAAATTTATAAAAACTAGCAGTTAACCATATATGAAGAATATTTCAACCAAATTTATAAATATTTCAACTAAACGTATAAAAAGTAGGAAAATATGTCAACCAAAAGGGAAAAGGTCGGCCAAATACAGAAATAGCTCAACCAAACTTATAAATATATCATCCATTCTTATGAAAACTAGAAAAATGCGTTAGCCAAATCAGAAAAATTTTGGCCAAATACAGAAATAGCTCGACCAAACTTATAAAAATCTAGGAACAAATAGCCAACACAACTAAATCCAAAGTTATAAATCCAAACTTATAAAAACTAGGAGTTAACCTTGTAAACATTATAAAAATAACCAAAGGGGAAACAAGTGAAGACATATTTCAACTAAACTTGTCAGCAACACTTATGAAATATTTTGGTCAAGTACAGAAATAGGTATGTAAGTCCACAAAAAAACCAAAAATGTGATACCCAAATTAGGGAAAAAATATAACTTCTGTAGTCAAAGGTGTCTTATCTGAAAAGAAATTTCACAATACATAATCATCACCACTTTTCCTTATTTTACATTACCGAAAAGCGTCAACGTATCTGCTACAGAAACCCCTATACCCCAAATTTGAGATCTATTAAAGAATACGTATGAGATAAACCAAGTCAACAAGAACATATCATACAAAACAATTCACAAATCAGACTGAGAACTCACTACCATATCAGACGAACCTCCCAACAACTACTACTAGAACAATATCATAATTAAGGAAACGCCTACATACACATTGTCAGACATTGGATTTAAATCCCCTACTACTAACATATCACCGGTGTCGAAATCCCCTGTTTCACAAAACACCCTTTTGTCAGTTGTTACTGGCCTGAAAACAATTACACCAGTCCAGAATTGCGACTCATGGAATCTACACTCACACTGACGTATCTGTAGTATGGGTGTGCGATCAGAGATTCTTCTATAATATCACCTTGTAATCCTAACATTGAAACTTTAAACCAAAGACATTTAACCTATTTGTTTAAAACTTTTTCACCTTCCACTCATCAGGTACAATGACAGCTTTATTTGATAGACGGACATCGTGGTCAGACGATGAGAATTGCTGTGAAGATGACAATGTTTTGCATGAGGCTGATTCCGAATTCTTCACCCCAGCTTTATGATTAGACATTTTGTTCTGTCAGAAACCTACTCGTTGCAGACAGACAGCTTTAGATGTGTCAGATACAACCTTTGATTGGGCTGATAATTCGTCTTCAGATGAAGATATTGACCTTTTGTGTGGTAGTCTTGGCCCAGACTCTCTCAAGAAAATTAATGTGTTGTGGAACGAAAACTATCCTACTGTCGGTGTCCGAAGGTGTTCGTCATCAACGAATAAGGTGTGTATGGTTAGTAATGATTATAGTCACATGCGTATTTTTGTAAACCTGTCTAATTCTGTTGTTTGTCCATCAAGAATGATGATGACCATTAATTTCATCCAGTGGGGTTGAAGGTGTGGAGCCGTGGGTTCTAAGATGGCTGATAAGGCCTATTTTGGCTCGAAATGTTCTTTGACAATGTTGGCAAAGAATGCTTGACGTCTCTGGAGGAGGATTTACTGCGGTGGTTTTTCTGTCCTGCCTTTTCTTCACAGCTCTTGCAGTCCTGGTTGCCTCACATATGACTGCACCTTTGCGCAATGATGCACGTCACGAATTTCGGTCTCTGGCTGCAGCCTCCCAGGTGTCATGATGAATTCCAAAAGATATTCAGTGAAATTTTCAGAGTGTCTTTAAAACGTTTCCTCTGGCCACCTAGGGAGCGTTTACCACAACGCAGTTCGTTGTAAAAAATTCGTTTAGGGAGCCTGTGATCTGGCATGCGAGTCAAGTGACCAGCCCAGCGAATCTGATTCTTCATCAGTAGAGTGTGGATACTGGGCATGGATGCTCTTTCTAGGACTTCAGTGTCTGGAATCTTGTCTTGCCATTTAATCTTCAGTAGCTTCCTTAGGCAGACTGTGTGGAAGTGGTTTAATTTCCTAGCGTGTCGCTGATAAACAGTCCGGGTTTCACAAGCATATAGCAGTGTGGATAATACAACTGCTTTGTAGACTTTTAGCTTTGTTTGCAGGCTTATTCCAGTTCTGTCCCATACATTCTTGTACAGTCTGCCAAAGGCTGCACTGGCCTTGGAGATTCTTGCATTCACTTCGTCATCGATTGTGGCAGCTTGTGACACGGTGCTGCCAAGATAGGTGAATTCGTCCACAACACTTAGTCTATGATCATTCAATTTGATATTCGGCACAGTGTGATTATTCCCTGGAGCTGGCTGGTACATCACTACAGTTTTCTCCAAGTTGATATTGAGCCCAAAGTTGGCACAGGCATGTGAGAAAGCTGAAACATTATGTTGCATGTCCGCCTCTGAGTTGGCGAATCATCAGCAAACAGGAACTCTCTGACGGTGCCGCTGTTAATTTTGGTTTTAGCTTTCAGCCTTCTGAGATTGAATAACTTTCCATCCATACGGTAGTTGATGTCTATTTCAATGTCATCGTTCTCGAAGGCATTCATCAACATGGCTGAAAACATGAGGCTGAACAGTGTTGGTGCCAGGACACATCCTTGCTTCACTCCATTGGTGACAGGAAAGGGTTCAGACAGTTCACCATTTTCCTGTACTCTTGCCTGCATGCCGTCATGAAATAGCCGCACTATTTGGACAAACTTTCGTGGACAGCCATATTTTGCCATAATCTTCCACAGTCCTTCTCTGCTGACTTTATCAAAAGCCTTGATAAGGTCAATGAAAGTGGAGAACATTTCGCAGTTCTGTTCCTGACATTTCTCTTGCAGCGAAAATCATGTCAACAGTTCCACGTTCTTTTCTGAAGCCACATTGACTCTCAGGATGAAGACCTTGATCGAGATGGGCTGTGAGGCGATTGAGAAGAATTCTGGCGAGTATCTTCCCTGCAATTGAAAGCAAGGAGATGCCTCGGTGGTTTTCACAGGATTGGCGGTTTCCTTTACGTTTGTAAAGGTGGACTATTGACGCGTCCTTAAAATCTTGTGGCATGGTCTCGTTCATCCATATGTTTGTGAAGACTTGGTGAAGCTGCGCTGTTAGGACCGGCCCACCTGCCTTGTATATCTCTGCTGGGATGGAGTCATGACCAGGTGCCTTGCCGCAGGAGAGTTGCTGGATGGCTTTGTTTACTTCCACTATGGTTGGCAGGTCATCAAGTGTCTCATTGGTGGGAGCTTGCGGAAGGCAGTTGATGGTTTCATCATCGAAGAAGGAAGTTGCATTTAAGATTTTGCTGAAATGCTCTGTCCAGCGTTGAAGGATTTCTTTCTTATCGGTGACCAATGTTCCCCCATCTGCACTGAGGAGGGGAACTATGCCTGGTGATGAAGGACCATAGACCGCTTTCAGTGAGTCGTAGAAGTTGTTTATATCATGTCTGTCAGCAAAGCCCTGAATTTCATCAGCTTTGCTGCTCAGCTAGGAGTCCCGCATGTGCCGAAGTTTCTGCTGCACTACTCTCTGAATGTTCTTGAAATCATCTTTTTTTTATGTTGACTTTGGGTCATTCAAATGTGCCTTGAGGAGAGGATGTTTCTCGGCCAGCAATTGGTTGATGTCTTCGGAATTTTCATCAATCCAGTCTTTATGCTTTCGGGGGGCTGGACCCAGGATTTCCATAGCAGTGTTGTAAAGTATGTCCTTTAGAGCTCGCCATTCTGTTTCTGTATCCTGTTTAGCTTCAGCATTGGGCTTGAGGCGGTCTTCCAGCATATTTTCAAACGACTGCTGTATTTTCTTGCTGTTTAGGCGGGTGACATTTAGCTTTGTTTGCATTTTCGCCCCTTGAGGACGCCGTGGTGGCCTGATGTGGATGTTCATTTTCGAGACAATGAGACGATGGTCTGTCCAACATTCGGCACCACACATGGATTTTGTCACTCGAACGTCTTGTCTGCCACTCCTCCTGACGATGACATAGTCAATGAGGTGCCAGTGTTTCGAGCGAGGGTGCATCCACGATGTCCTATTTCTCATGGGGAGACGGAAAATTGTGTTCGTAATCAGGAGATCATGTTCGGCACATGTCTGAAGGAGGCGGAGTCCATTGCTGTTACAATTTCCGATTCCATGCTTTCCAATAATGCCACTCCAAGAGGTGGTGTCCGTGCCTACTCTGGCATTGAAATCCCCAAGGAGTATAACTTTGTCTCCTTTGGGAACAGATGTTAATACATTGTGCAGGTCCTCATAGAACTTGTTCTTGACATCATCTTCGTTGGTCATAGTTGGTGCGTAGACACTCAGAATGGTTGTGTGCTTCCTTCCATTCAGCAGAGGCAACTTCATTGTCATGAGCCTGTCGTTTATAGCCTTTGGAAATCCAGCTAATTTGCCGACCCGGGCCGACTTAATGGCAAATCCCACACCGGATTGGCGTCTTTCCTCGCTTTTCCTTCCACTCCAGAAAAATGTGTAGCCGGCACCTATTTCACAGATTTGGCCTTCTTCTGCAAGTCGTGTGATATGTGACGTTGGATGAAGAATGACTTGCGCGATGACTTGGATTAAAGTGAGGAAGAGTTGCGCAATTCGTCGACCTCACTCTCTCGCCTGAGTCCATCTGTGTCCAGTGGCAAGACAAGCCGAGACGACTGGAGACGAAGACAGGTGCAGTGGATGACCAGGGCGCTCTACGTGCCTTGCCGTGCTCATTACGTTCCACAACGCTTTGCAGGTAAACGCCGTCTTGCCCGTTGAACCAGGAATGATTTCTTCCGCGCAGTCTGCCGAATCCTATCTTCACATGCTGGGTAGGCATACCCTAGTTTACCTCTTGGTTTGACACCAAATCGGATACCCATGCCTGGTTTAGCCAGCCTCTCACAGCTGTTGCCCGGGGGGTGGCCGCTGTCGCATGCTGACAGCTACTAGGAGCCACAGGCACGAGCTGGGTGTCAGGCTTGGACCAGTGGGGGATGGGTCCTGAAAGGACATGAGAGTCATCCTTACCAAAGGTGCTACCAATGCCTGACACCCCGCACCCCCCAAACCTCTCTAATACAGAAGACCTAGCTGCTATACCTGTTTTCTATGTACATCTCTCTATAGTACAAACCACCAGTTACTATACCTTTACCCTTTCTCAAGGCGAGACCCAAACAAATGTCGACAGTCTTTTTTTTTTTTTTTTTTTTGCTGCCTTTTACCACTTCTCATTGTGAAGTTTTTACTGTTTTTCTTTACTGAAGTAGTATGTGTGGCCGTCTTGTAAGTTTCAATATGTTTTATTTACCTCCACAGGTTAATTTTGCACCAGAACCCCACTTCTTGACAGTCCATATTGTTGGCACCGAAGAACGCAATGGTAACTGGCACCATGTAATCAGAGAACGTGAGAATTTTGAAAGGCGTATACTAGACTTTGAAAAAATGTTGAACCCAATCCTGAAGGACAAGCACAGAAGAAAAGTCATCGAACAAAGACAAAGGACACCAATGAAGAAGGCAGATATAGTCTAATTACCATGTTTCTCTCTGCCATATTAAAACAGTTATAACCAGAAATAAACTAGTATGTGTTTCCTTAATGTCGTTGGCGAGGGTTGTATGTTTATTTGGGTATTATGTTGGACAACTGGCCAGTGATTGTGTTCTTGGTAGATGTTTAGTTTTGGTGATAGGAAAGAAGTGTTGGTAGAATTCTAACGTGCAAAAGTTGCTTTTCCATGAGTCCCAATTCTGGACTGGTGTAATGGTTTTCAGGCCAGTAACAACTGACAACATGGTGTTTTATGAAACAGGGGAATTCGACACCGGTGATATGTTAGTAGTAGGGGATTTAAATCCAATGTCTGACAATGTGTATGTAGGCGTTTCCTTAATTATGAAATGTTTTGAGTTCTAGTAGTAGTTGTTGGGAGGTTCATCTGATATGGTAGTGAGTTCTAAGTCGGGTTTGTGAATTGTTTTGTATGATATGTTCTTGTTGTCCTGATGTATCTCATACGTATTCTTTAATAGATCCCCAAATTTGGGGTATAAGGGTTTCTGTACCAGATACGTTGACGCTTTTCGGTCATGTAAAATAAGGAAAAGTGGTGATGATTATGTATTGTGAAATGTCTTTCCAGATAAAACACCTTTTGACTACAGAAGTTACTTTTTTTTTCTTATTTTGGGTACCACATTTTTTTTTTTAGTTTTGTGGACTTACTTTTCCATACCTATTTCTGTACTTGACCAAACAATTTCATAAGTTTTGCTGACAAGTTTAGTTGAAATATGACTTTACTTGTTTCCCCTTTGGTTATTTTTATAATGGATATAAGTTTGGATTTATAACTTTGGTTTTAGTTGTGTTGGGTATTTTTTCCTAGATATTTATAAGTTTGGTTGAGCTATTTCTGTATTTGGCCGATCTTTTCCCTTTCGGTTGACATATTTTCCCACTTTTTATAAGTTTAGTTGAAATATTTATAAATTTGGTTGAAATATTCTTCATATTTGGTAAATCCTATTTTTGTTTTATAAATTTGGCCGATGTATTTCGTTACTTGGTCAATAGTTTTTCCATTTGGATGACACATTTTCCTATTTAGCCAAGATTTTCCCCATTTGACTAACTCCTAGTTTTCATAAATTTGGCCAAGACATTTCGTATTTTGGCCTTTTCACATTTGGTTAACTCCTACTTTTTATACATTTGACTAAAATATTTCTGTATTTGGCATAACTTTCCCCCCGACTTTGTACATGTCTGGTAATGTAAGCTCTGTTCCGACAAGAAAAAAGACAACATCATGAAAACAAACCACTTTAAAAAAATCAACAAACAAAAAACTTGGTTTCATTATTTTTATCACCAAAATATGTGTGTTCACAACATATTCATCAAAACAGATTAGTGATATGAGAAAACATCAATGACTTACATGGTTACTTTTTTTTTGTATTCAACACCCATTTGATTAGTGATATTCGTTCTTCCGGGCTCTGATATAGCATTGTGACATATTGGAAGTTGGAAGCAGTACCCACCTCGACTTACCCCACAATGAAGTATTGCTATGTGGATGGGACTGATTTCATTTGGAGGGGATGGGTCTTTGGAAGCCAAAGTGTCCCATAATAGCTCTGGAAATCTAGGGGTTTCCCCAGGAAAATTAATTTCTTCCCTCCAAAATCTTCCTTCCCGAAAAGAGAAACTTAATTAGCTCGAGAGTCCCCCACCTATGATCATTTTCCCTTTTAGGTGAAATTGTCACAGGAATTAATAAAATGGAAAGTTCCCTTTTCTGAGTAACCTGGAACCTGGGAGATTACAATAGGACAGAATTTAGCTGTCTATTAGAGTTTACCCAGTCACCTGTAGTTCCAGATACTACCTTTATGTGAAGTAGTTTCACTAACTAAACACATAGATAATAAAATGGTTTGCTACACCACAATGGACTTGACAGAAGAATGCAGGAACAGTTAATTGGGTTTATTAATCAAAATAAAAACCTATGGAAGTAACCAGTGATGCATTATGACATATATGAAATACATCAAGACATTGAGATAATGTTCATATTCAACATTAGAAATAAGAACTCTCATGTTCAGAGATGACTTCAGTCAGTTGGCCACTAAGCCCTCCCATCATTTAGCCTGCTATTGTTTCTGTAATAAATACCCCAGATGGTACTGGAACATTTCTCGAGGATTTGTAAAACAAACAGTCTAAACAGTCTCTACACACTGTATGAATCAGAGGAGTCTATGACTACTCTCTGTTCCTGAAAGTTATTGATTGTTCTCACAAGTATAAAGTTTCACTGAGTAAAATCACAGTATAGCAGTGATGAAATGTTGCCAAACTTCTGCCATATTTGTAAGTAATTTGCATTGAGGTATAAAATTGATCCTAATGATCTTAGCTGATCTCCTGTTTCTACACTTCAGATATAGTCAATCACCATATCACTCATGAAACGCAGATCCGGTTTGGGCACAGTTCAGTGGGGACTCATTGAATATTCTTGGTCCTGGCCACAGATTCCTGTTGCACCTTTATATTACAGATCTGCTATAGGTTGACAGCCATTGTACATTATTGGGCATAATTTCGTCTGAAGCTTTCCTTCTGAATCAGGATGAGGGACATACAGAGACCTAAATCACATCTGGATGCTTTGCCGGTCGCTCTGCAAGTGCTTGACATTTAGCGTCGCTGGACCCAAAACCTTTCGCGGGCGACGCGATTATTCTAGGTTAACCAATGAACAGAATGGGCCTAGATTACATGATCTGTCAATCATTGGGTGTCACAGCTATTAATACTGTTGACGCCACATTCCTAGCATTCCAATTCTCCCTAGTGCAAACCTTTAGTGAGAAGTGTGTTTTGAAATTGTGATGTCCAGCAGTGAACAAGACGGAGTGCGCAATCATGCGACAGAGCCCCCCCCCCCCCCCCCACACCTCCAGATTGATCTCTGTGGAGAACTATCGTTTCAGTCGTTCACAGATGACACGGTTCCTTTTGTGATCCCTCTTGTTGGTTTTCCACTTCATCCGAAGTTGATGGTTCATCAGGAACTGGACAACGACTCAAGAAGTCGGCGCCTACGTTCATTTTCCCAGGAACGTATTCGATTTGGAATGAGTATGGTTGCAACAGCAGCGACCATCGCATGAGTCTTGCGTTCAGATTCCGTGACGATGCCAGAAACATCAAGGGTTGGTGATCACATTGCACTGTAAAATGTTTACCATACAGGTATGCCTGAAACTTTTCCACAGCCCAGATTAGACCAAGGCACTCACGCTCGATCACCGAGTAGTTCCGTTCAGAAGCATTCAGTTTCCTGCTTGCATAAGCTACAGGGAATAGCTCTGAGTGATCATCTCCTTTCCTCTGGAGTAAAGTGGCCCCTATTCCAATATTACTCGCATCTGTGCGGAGCACGAATGAGCGGTCGAGGTTGGGTAGATGTAGGATCGGTTTGGCTGTTAAAGCTTGTTTGAGAGCTGTAAAAGCCTTCTCACAATCAGCTGACCATATTACTTTCTCTGGATTCCCCTTTTTGGTAAGATCCGTTAAGAGTGCAGCCAGTGTGTTGAAGTCTTTGATGTATCTTTGATAGAATCCACATAAGGAGACGAATGATCGAACATCCTTTTTGGTCCTTGGGCGAGGTGCTCTCTGAAGTTTCTCCACATTTCCTTCTTGAGGTGTTATGAAGCCTTGAGATACCTTATGGCCTAGGAAGTCCAATTGTTGAAATCCTATTTGACACTTCTTGGGTCTTGCTGTCAAACCTGTTTCCTTAAATCGCTTGAACAAGAGATGCAATGTTTCGACATGCTCCTCAAATGTTTCGGTAGCAACTAAAATATCATCCATGAAGTGGCTGATGGCCGGATGATGTAATGGGTCAAGTAATCTTCTCATCATGCGTGTAAATACACTTGGAGCGTTACTTAATCCAAATGGAAGAACATTGAACTCGTAGTGTCCTCCAGGTGTACTGAAAGCTAACCACGGTCTGACTTCCGGTTTCACAGGAATTTGGTAATATCCCTTACTGAGATCAATCCTGGTGAAGTATTGGGCTGTGTTGAGACTAGTGAACAGCTGATTCTGGTCGGGTAGAGGTTCTGCCTGAAATTCAGTAATCGCATTGAGCTGTCGATAATCGATGCACATTCTCTGTTCACCATTAGGTTTTCTCAACAACACCACACTAGCACTGTATGGAGATTCAGATTGTGATATAATTCCTGATGAGAGCATCTGCTGTATCTCTTCCTGCAAAGTGTTTTGCTTGGCATAAGGAACTGGGTACGTCTTGACTCGCACAGGTGTATCATCTGTTAGCTTCATATCAAATTCCACTAAATTAGTAAGACCTAGTTTGTCGGTAAGTATTTCTGCATACATTGCCATAAGATCTCGAATTTGCTTCTGTTGATCTGGGATTGATATCCACATCCTGAAATGTCTCCTTGACTTGCAGTGTACATTCTGTTCCCATGGTAATTCCTTGTTCTACTTCAGTAGCAACAGCCATAGCCATCAGGTGTGCAGTTTCGGAGGTTGTGGACCTTTCATTCCATTTCTTCAAAAGGTTTATGTGAAACACTTTCAACTTCCCTTTGACAGAAATTTTGTAGTGAGTACGAGATATTTTCTCTGTCACCTCAAATGGTCCTTTCCATCCAATTTGCAACTTGTTCTGACTGGTTGGAAGTAGTAGCAGCACCTTTTCACCCACTGTCAGCTCTCTATCTTTTGCCTTCTTGTTGAAATTGCGAGTCATTCTTCGTCGAGCTTGACGCAGATTCACATTCGCTTGTCTCCAACCACGTTGTAGACGTTTCTTCAACTCAGCAACATAAACAGATACAGTAACAACTGTATCATCTGCATGATCATCAGTCCATGTTCTCAGTAATACTTCCAAGGGTCCCTTGATTGGCCTCCCAAACAACAGTGTTGCGGGCGCAATCCCAGTAGAGTGATGCGGCACTTCCCGGGTTGCGAAAAATGCATCAGGAATATATGTGTCCCAATCCTCTGGTTTTTCATGAGCTAACTTTCTCAGAATACTGATGAGGGTACCGTTCCACCGTTCTACACTCCCGTTCGTTTGAGGCAAATGGGGAGATGAATAGATATGGCGAGCATGAAATAGCCGAAAGACTTCTTCCATGAGTTTACTGCGAAACTGTGATGCATTGTCGGTTAGGATTTTGAGGGGAAATCCAATCCGAGTAAATATCTCAAGTAAGGCTTCAGCAATGTGCTTGGAGTCACTTGATGGCATTGGAATACTTTCTGCCCACATTGAACAGACGTCCACCAATGTTAATATGTATCGATTCTTCCTCCTCGTCCTGGGGAGTGGTCCGATAATGTCTACGGCAACTCTCTCGAAAGGAGATCCAGTTAGGGGCATCTCACCAAGCGGGACAGGGGGTGTCCTATGTCTTGGGGTCACTCTTTGGCATTCAGGGCATGACTTGACATATCTGGTGATGTCAGAATTCATTCCGGGCCAAAAATAGTGCATGGAAATTCTTTGCATAGTAGCATTTATTCCCATATGCCCACTGAAAGATAAGTTGTGGCCCATATCCAATAGTTGAGCACGATACGTAGACGGGACAATTAATTGAGAATATTCTTGTCCACTTTTACCTACCTTGCGATATAGAAGTCCACCCTTCATATACATGTCGCCTCTCCTTGGAGGTGAATGTGCTTTAGGCAGTTTGTTGAAGTATGGCAACAAGGTGCTGTCAGCACTCTGTGCTTTCTTCAGATCCTCTGGTCGAGGGTTGGTCGGAGTCGACGATGCTGGAGTCTTTTCTGTCTGCGAATTAGTCGTCAAAGCAGCGACTATCACAGGCTGTATAGGTTCTCCTAGAAGGACGTAACGACAACCGAGCAGGACTGGGTACACGGGATTTTCCATCACCGCTGCCTTGATTGTTCCAGTAACATAACGCGAAGCTATATGTACTCGAGCCACAGGTAGTGACATCTTGGCTGAACTTTTCAAGGGTCCCTGTATAATCACCATTTCCTCAGTCAACTGTTCTGGCTGAACTAAGGATGTTGCTACGACGCAGTCATAATTTAGACCTGTATCATATAAGCAAATGGCGGGGTATCCATTTAGCAAGATGGATTCCACTACCGGAATTTTGGAGTGGGTGTCTTCATGAGTTGTCACACTGGACGTTTCACTAGTGCTCACCTTACGTTCCTTCCGGCGAGTCAGACATGCAACTGCGTGAGGGGTAGGAGGTTTCTTCCGACAATCTTTTGTGTGATGTCCTACCTTCCGGCAATTGGTACAGTAGTCCTTCCCACTCTTCTTGGCAGCCTGAATATAAGTTTGACTGGTGCTCGCAGATTTCTTCAACTTCTTATTGGGGTTGGTGTGTTCTTTTTCTTTGGTCTTGAGTGATTGGTCTGGGGGAGAAGCTTTGGTCATCCGACTCTTAGTTAGTTAGTTATCAGTTGGGGTATCTTCGTTACACTCCGGACATGTCCATAGGTGCTCAGATCCTCCCCCCCCCCCCAGCATATGCATCAGCGTCCGGTGGCTAATAGTGCCAGTTCTGTGTTGGTTGACGAGGCGCTTTGTTTTCCCGGTGTACCTCTCGCGTCTGGCTGTGCCGATTCTTACTCCCATGTCTTTCATCCTGGAAAGCGATGTGGAATCACTGGCGTCAAAATCCTCTGTTCTCGCCATATCTTTAAGGGCGTTAATAACATCGGCACGATCCATGGGCTGGCCATCTACAGGGGGTGCAGAGCCAGCCAATTTATCAGCTCGTTCATTTCCCTCGACTCCCGCATGTCCCGGGACGAAGATGAAGGTGACTTTGCGGACAACAGACTTCCGCAGCGACTCAGTCCACTGTCTACGTACAGATCCAGCTTCGACCTTCTGAATCATGCTCATTGAATCACTTAGTACACACACGTTGGTATAATGCTGTGATTCCAGCCATATGAAAGCCTGTGTAACTGCCATCACCTCCATCGTCATGCTGCTCGTGGTCATAGAGTGGGCACCACTGGATTCTTGAACGGTTCGGCCCGCTGAACGGGCTGTAAATGCCCACGCACTTCTCTGCTGCTTTACAACAGATCCATCTGTATAGATGAGCACTTCGGGGCTATCTGAGTGATCATGGATGAGCGCGTTAACCTCTGCATTGACAGCGGCAGGGTTCTGCTCTCTGCACCGTCTGTAGAGTGTGATAATGCAGGAGAAGGTACACTTAAAAGCTGGAGGCACCGGCACCCATTCCTTGCCGGGGTTGATACTGGTAAGACTGCAGACCTGTCCGACGACATCTTCCGCCCGACCCATCCATGATTTGCCCCTCTTTAGCCTGTCACCCTTTTCTCTGAATACAGCGTCATGCAGAGGGTGCTGCTCATCTGCACTTATTTTTAAGTATGCACGAGCTCTCCAGATCTTGATCCTGTGTTCCATTGTCGGGAAGTCAAGGAGGTATCTCATTGCTACACAGCTGGTGTCTCTCGTGCAGCCCAAAATGATGCGCATGGCTTGGTTTTGTACCTTTTCAAGTCTTCCAATCTGTGTAGGGCTGACAGTAAGGATGGCCAGGGCATACTCGATGCGTGAAAGCACAAGTCCTTGGAACAGAAGTAATAGCAGTCTTTGCTCGATATTGGCAGTCGCCATGACTCTCATTGCTGCCAAACCTTTTCGAGCCTTCGTTATGACATAATCGACATGATCTCTGAAGGACAGGCTACGATCAAGCCTCACGCCAAGATATGTCATTGACTGGGTTCTACTCAGAATGCTCCCATCCATTCTTACTGCCGGCAGGTCTGTTTTCACAATATGGTTGTTTAGTGAGAACCATGTAACCGTTGCCTTTGCAGGGTTGACAAGGGCATCGGCATCAGCACACCATGAGGAAATTCGATCTAGTTCGCCCTGCATATAGTTGGCAACCGCCTGTCTATCTCGACCCTGTCGATACACGAGGATGTCGTCAACGAATGATAGAGTCCTACCCCTCCCATCCAACTGTTGTTCAGTGATCGGCACCGTATACACGTTGAATAGTACTGGTGACAGTGGTGAACCCTGCGGCAATCCTGGACATATCGTTATCGGCTCAGAAGACCAACTCCCGCATCTTAGCACCACCTTCCTTTGGAGTAGAACTGCAGCTATCCATCGTACAAGGTGAGGGTGCACTTTCAGTCTGAGGAGGGTTTGCATCAAGTGCTCGAAAGATACTCTGTTATATGCGTCCTCTAAGTCTATGGCGGCCTCACATGTCTCTTCTCTGACCTGAAATCCTTCGTAAACATCTTGAGCAAAGACCGCCGCATTCAGCCATGACTCTTTGTTGCGTCTGTATCCTCCAAGTGTGGGCGGGAAGCAGCCGAGCTGTTCCAAGTCCCAAGCAAGTCTGTGTGCTACAATTTTCTCCAGTAGCTTGCCAACAGTATTCTGCATCGTAATGATTCTGTAGCCGCTTATCTTGGAGTGGTCTTTGTTCGGTTTTGGCAGCGGCAGCAAGTAGCTGTGTAGCCATTCTTCTTTGACCTGACCCCTCTGGATACTGGTGTTGAATTCTCTGGCCAGTTCTTCCATGTCATCATCTGATATCACCATTAGGTCACCATATCGGATGCCGTCTGGGCCTGGGGCGGTGTTAGGTGGTTTCTTGAGCATCGCACGCAATATGTCAACTGTGATTGTCCATTCTTCGTCTGTCCCGACCCCCTCGCACAACTGAGAGAGTGTTGTTGTGGTCCTCTGTCTGGCGGGCTCGTCTTTCTGGTCAGTCTGTTCTATGTAGCGTGCAAGAAGGGCCTTACCTTTATCCGCATCCGACTTTTTCCATGCGAGGTCTGTGCCTTGAAAGTCTGGAATACCCCTACGTTGTGCAGCACCGTTCATGCTCTTGTGGAGGCGCCAGAATGTCGTAAGAGATTGCTCGGAGCACACCTTCCTGCAGAACTCGTCCCATTTGTCGGCCTTGGCCTGTTTGGCGCAGGATTTGAATAAAGTCGTCGTCCTAACGACCTCAGTCTTCAGGTTCGCCAACTCAACCTGTGGCATGTTAGCCTTTCTGGCCTTTTGCCAGTCTTTGACAGCCTGCCTCTTTCCCAGCCACACCTTCTCGACCTCTCCATTCCACCATGGTGGCTGCAGCCATCTTTCTTGTCTCCTACGGGAGGAAGTTAGTTTCCTTCTTCTGATCTTGCTTATGGCGTCTTGACCAGTGGTGTCGTACGGAAAGGCATTGGTCTTGTTTCTTTGACTCATGGCCCCGTCTTTCTTGATCAGGATGACACAAGGGTAGTGGTCACTATCGTGGTATCCCAGTGTGCCCCACCGGCACCTTGGTGCGATGGTGGGCGACACCAGAGCCAAGTCAATGATGCTGTCAGAGTCGCCTGGTCGAGTGGCCATTCTAGTGACCTTCCCATCATTCAGACAGATTAGGGCAGCAGATGCCAGGGCGTCCTCCAAATCTTCTCCCTGTCTATTGGTGATGCAATTCCCCCATTGACTGCCTCTGGCATTGAAGTCCCCGCAGTAGATGATATGCCTTTCATCCATATCGAACAAACCCTGCCATTGTCGCACGTCGACCTTCCCATTTCGCGCATAGACGTTAACGATTACAAGCTGCACTGGTGTCATTATTCTTAATGCCTGCACTTGCAGGGCATCGCTGTTCCAGGCGGACATATCGATCTCAGACACTAGAATGTTGTCGCGGACCAGAATGGCCTGTCCGAGGTGCCGCCTGTTAAGGAAACCCTGAAATCCCGCAACATTGACTGTTCCGTTGGTGAGCTGTGTTTCTTGCAAGACTACAATATCGTTTCCGTAGAGTAGTTTTTCAAGAATGGGTCGGCGTTGACTAAATGATGCACAGTTCCAGTACAGTACTCGAACATTTCCGATACCCAATCTGTCACATTTTAAGCGCCTTCTGCGCGCGCCCGCCCTCTTACCACGTTGTGTCCTAGCTGGTCGTCTGGCCGTCATGTTAGGCTTAATCCGACTCTTACTTCCCACCTCCTTCTGAGATTTCTCCCATCTCTCTGCCAAAAGAATAATTTCCTCAAGTCTATCAGCTCCATTCTGTGTTAAGAACGCCCGAAGTTCTGATGACATTTTATCCCTTAATTGGTCAATCAATATCATCTCTCGGAGTCCTTCAAATGTTTCTTCAAACTTTCCCATCTCTGCCCATTTGTGCAGGTAGGATTTTAATCTTTCAACCCATTGGCCGTAACTTTCCCCAGGCTCCTTCTTAGCTGATCTGAATTTCCTTTTATAGTTATCAGAATCGACTTCGAAGCGAGTTAGTAAAGCTCTTTTGAGAACACCGTAATCCTGTCATTCCTCATGACTAAGTCTAGAGAAAATTTCAAAAGCAGTAGTTCTTAAACCCTGGGATAGTTTCACCGACCATTTAGATTCATCAAGCCCACATGTAGAACACATAAGTTCGAACCTGGAAAGATAGTGATCAATCCCTTCAGCGTTCTCATTATATGGTTCCAAAGGAAATGCCATCGCTCCAGTGTGATGGTAGTTTTCCTCTGTCTGTATATCTGTAGTTGGCCTGCGTGTGGAAATGGAGGGGGTGGTAGGAACACCACTCTCCAGTCTCCTCCTCTCCAATTCATTATCCATGCGCCTAATCTCCAACTGATGTTGTCTTTCCTTTTCTCTATTTTCCATCTCACACTGCAGCTTCCTATCCTCCAACTCTAAAGCTATCCGGCTTTCTCTCTCTTTCTGAATCATTTCAGCCTCTCTGTCTTTTTCCTTCTGAATTATTTCAGTCTCTCTGTCTTTTTCCTTCTGGGTTATCTCAGCCTGTAAACGCTCATGTCTATCGAATTCGTCAGAGACGTACTTCGCGAGCTCAGGACCCTTTAACCCACATGATTTGCCTACATCGACATATTGTTTCCGTAGTAAAGCTGTTTCCGCCATGCTAAATTTTAGATCTTTCCCAAATATTTGAAAAAAATACTAAGTGTCGCCTCTGTCTGATTCAGATAGGAAAACCCCTGTATCTGAAACGGTACAAAGCATGCAATGGCGAAATACAAACAACAAATCAACAATGTAATGTTGCAGGAAAATCCTGCACGAAATCTGGAGTTTTCGACTATTGAGAGAAAAACACCAAACACACGAAGTCAACCTCACTAGACAATAAAGATTCTGATTTACCCCTCTGATCTACACCTGGTAACATAATACCTAAAGTGATTTCTAATCAGTGGTTCTGAATCTTGAATTACACAAAGTCCACCTAGTGGCCATGCAAATGCGGTCCTTAAAATTGTAAATAAAGTTCCGCAAAAAATGTAGAGTTCTGTTTCACTTCAAAAACCTGAAAGAAAATATTCACATATTTCAAGCAGTTGTGGTGTGAACAAAATTAACCCACTATGTGGTACCAACAATAAATGTTGTATGGTTACGAGAAAGCACGAGTTCTACCCCGAGACGAGCCTAACAGTAAATGTGACATATTGGAAGTTGGAAGCAGTACCCACCTCGACTTACCCCACAATGAAGTATTGCTATGAGGATGGGACTGATTTCATTTGGAGGGGATGGGTCTTTGGAAGCCAAAGTGTCCCATAATAGCTCTGGAAATCTAGGGGTTTCGCCAGGAAAATTAATTTCTTCCCTCCAAAATCTTCCTTCCCGAAAAGAGAAACTTAATTAGCTCGAGAGTCCCCCACTGTCACAAAATAAAACCTTGCGTTTAACCAGTGGATTATTATAGAGGCTTTCTGATTAAACGGACTATCTGCCAGCGACAACTATTTTAACTAACAGAAAAAACAAATCGGATGTCAAAATCCCAGGACAATATTTGTAGTGTACATCTGGTCGACGGATTGGGAACACTCGGTGGTGAGTGAGACGGATCCCTGCATCGCTTTGACAGTTTATCAACAGGTCGGATTGAAAGCGGAAGTACTCAGCTCGGAAGTAAACAGTCCGTCTGTCATGTAGAATTTCCCGACATAAAACGGAAGGATGGCTGGGATTGTCACCCCTCGACAGCAGATTGGCAGTTTGTTGTGGAAACTGTTGTTGGGATCATACAGTAACTCGCTGGCTTGTTGGGGAGGTCAAAACAAGTGATGACAGCTTTGACGGTGACTAGGCCAGGGGTAATGGATTCTTGACAGTGGATGATATGCCCAAATAACACCTGCAGGACATCAATACCGACACGTGACCAATTTTAGGTTTTGCCAAAAACCATGATTGGAGATGGGGAGTTGACCAAAACCGTGGATTATGATGGACGTGATTGTGGGAGAGCTCTACAGTGTTAGATTAATTTAATATTAACTAGCATGTGTCGTTATGGCAAAGTGTAGTAGCCATCCCGGAATGAGGCGGTTTTGCATAAGGTAGAATCTATTATAATTAGTTTTAATTAATATAGGCTGTAGCCTTGTTAAAACTAAAGTGTGATGATTAGCACTGTTAGCGGAAAACTAGCTAGAGTAGGGAAGTGATACTTGGCTCTGTTAGTTGAAAATAGATTAGTGAAGTGTTGATAAGCTTTACTAGTTGAGAATTGAGTAATGAGGGATAATTGGGATAGTCCAGTAGGGGTCCCTGGTAGGCGGGGTTCCGCATTCTGTTTGTTGATTTTTTTTTTCTTGTCTTGGCCTGATGATAACCTATGTGTTCAGTCATCTGTCTCTGACAGAGTAGGTTCACTGTATTTTCTGAGCGAGGCCGATGGCCACGATCATCTAATAGAGATCAGTGACGGAGAGGCTATCACCAGTTGTTTGATTTATTTCACAGGTTCCTCTGGTTGGAATGAAGAACCCGGAACCAAAAAAAAATCCGATCCCGGATAGAGTTTGGCGCAGGAAGATTGGCCAGCAACTTTATCAAAGAGCTTATGCTAGAGGAAGATGATCAACATTGCTCAGTGGAGCTGAATGGTATATGTATCCTGCAGGATAAATACCGAATGAGTTTAGGTCATACCAGTTTTAACACACCAGTAGTGATGGATATTCAGTTCACTTATGACTAGAACAAAAATAAAGGACTCTATTGGAGTATAGACAATAACTGTTTAATAGTGAGAACTAGAGAACATTTAGCAAGAGACAAAAAGTCCTGTTCATAGGACAGTGTTCCATGTTTGTTTCACCGCGCCGGAATTATGAAGCCGGAGTTTCTATAAACTAATAGGAACCGTTGTGTTAGGAACAATAATAGTATTTTCCACGGATTATATATTTACATGGGATTCAGATCTCATGGTCATCAGAGCTCCTGGAGGAGGACATGTCTGGAGAGAGGGGTACGACTTCGGTGAGGTCTATTGTACTGACTCGTGTGATGTCGTGTAATCCTTGCCATGATGTGTGCACTATGATCCTGAACTTTGAAGGCTGACATATACATCTATGTTATAATACACGACACACATTGTCTTCGCATACACGTCTCATATACGTTACACTGTTCTTTTAATAAATTAATCTTTATTAATTTTTAGAAGCAAGAGTTGTTGAGTATGTTGCGTTGGGGAAGTATGAGAAGGGGGCATAGTACGACAGTGAGAGAGTGATAGGAAAAGGTGTCCATGGGCTGATGGAGTGTGTTGGGCGGAAGCTGGTGGATTCTCCAGGATATTGATAGGGAAAAAAATATTATAATGTGGGTGTTGACTCTCTTCACTCCAGGGACGACACTTTAAAGGAGGACACGACACCCACCTATGATCATTTTCCCTTTTGGGTGAAATGGTCACAGGAATTAATAAAATGTAAAGTTCCCTTTTCTGAGTAACCTGGAACCTGGGAGATTACAATAGGACAGAATTTAGCTGTCTATTAGAGTTTACCCAGTCACCTGTAGTTCCAGATACTACCTTTATGTGAAGTAGTTACATTAACTTAACACATAGATAATAATGAAAAGTTTTGTCACACCACAATGGACTGACAGAAAAATGCAGGAACAGTTAATTTTGGTTTATTAATCAAAATAAAAAACCTGTGGAAGTAACCAGTGATGCATTATGACATATATGAAATACATCAAGACATTGAGATAATGTTCATATTCAACATTAGAAATAAGAACTCTCATGTTCAGAGATGACTTCAGTCATTTGGCCACTAAGCCCTCCCATCAGTTAGCCTGCTCTTGTTTCTGTAATAAATACCCCAGATGGTACTGGAACATTTCTCAAGGATTTGTAAAACAAATAGTCTAAACAGTCTCTACACACTGTATGAATCAGAGGAGTCCATGACTACTCTCTGTTCCTGAAAGTTATTGATTGTTCTCACAAGTATAAAGTTTCACTGAGTAAAATCAAAGTATAGCAGTGATGAAATGTTGCCAAACTTCTGCCATGTTTGTAAGTAATTTGCATTGAGGTATGAACTTGATCCTAATGATCTTAGAACTGTTTCTACACTGTAAATATATCAATCACCAGATCAATCATGAAACACAGATCCGGTTTGGACACAGTTCAGTGAGGACAATTTGAATATTCTTGGTCCTGGCCACAGATTCCTGTTGCACCTTTATATTACAGATCTGCTCTAGGTTGACAGCCATTGTACATTATTGGGCAATGTTCTGCACCTCTGGATCATGACAATCTGTGAAAACCGCCATCCTCAACTGACTCAGAAATAAACAAACTCAGGCATAATTTCGTCTGAAGCTTTCCTTCTGAATCAGGATAAGGAACATCCATCCATCCATCATGTGCCATGCCGGTAAGCGTGGGCGGTCATGTTCTGCCATCTCACCCGATCACCAGAGTCGTGGATCAGCTCCGTGTTTCTGTCTCGACCATGCCACAAGGCCAAGCCATCCAGGTACTTGCTTCTAGGTCTTCCCCTTGGTCTGTTCCCCTCGATCTTACCAGTTGTCACCAAATTCTCCAATCCATTTCTTCTCATAACATGCCCAAAAAATTTTGACTGTCTACGTCTAATTTCTCTAATTCATTTCTTTTTTGATGTTTTCTAACTTTCCATCTGCATTCATTGTTCTAACGTTCCAAGTTCCTACTTTCAATGATATTAATCTGTTGCACCTAGTAGCAACATACAGAGACCTAAATCACATCTAGATACTTTGCCGGTCGCTCTGCAAGTGCTTGAACTTTAGCGTCGCTGGACCCAAAACCTTTCGCGGGCGACGCAATTATTCTAGGTTAACCAATGGACAGAACGGGCTTAGACCACATGATCTGTCCATCATTGGGTGTCACAGCTATTAATACTGTTGACGCCACATTCCTAGCATCCAAATTCTCTCTAGTGCAAACGCTTAGTGAGAAGTGTGTTTTGAAATTGTGATGTGCAGCAGTGAACAAGACGGATTGCGCAATCATGCGACAGACACTGTGTGGGCTGCTGTAATACTTATGTAGTGTGTAGACATTGTGTAGGCAGCTTTAATACTTATGTAGTTTGTAGACATTGTGTGGGCAGCTGTAATACTTATGTAGTGGGTAGACATTGTTTTGGCATGTGTAATACTTATGTAGTGTGTAGATATTGTGTGGGCACCTGTATTACTTATGTAGTGTGCAGACAATATGTGGGCAGCTGTAATACTTATGTAGTGTGTAGACATTTTGTGTGCAGCTGTAATACTTATGTAGTGTGTAGACAATGTGTGGGCAGCTGTAATACTCATGTAGTGTGTAGACATTGTGTGGGCAGCTGTAATACTTATGTAGTGTGTAGACATTGTGTGGGCATCTGTAATACTTATGTAGTGTGTAGACATTGTGTAGGCAGCTGTAATATGAATGTAGTGTGTAGACACTGTGTGGGCAGCTGTAATACTTATGTAGTGTGTACACTTTGTGTAGACAGCTGTAATACTTATGTAGTGTGTAGACATTGTGTTAGCAGCTGTAATACTTATGTCGTGTGTAGACATTGTGTGGGCAGCTGTAATACTTATGTAGTGTGTAGACACTGTGTGGGCTGCTGTAATACTTATGTAGTGTGTAGACATTGTGTAGGCAGCTTTAATACTTATGTAGCTTGTAGACATTGTGTGGGCAGCTGTAATAGTTATGTAGTGTGTAGACATTGTGTGGGCATCTGTAATACTTATGTAGTGTGTAGACATTAGGTGGGCAGCTGTAATACTTATTTAGTGTTTAGACATTGTGTGGGCAGCTGTAATACTTATGTAGTGTGTAGAAATTGTGTGGACAGCTGTAATACTTATGTAGTGTTTAGACATTATGTGGGCTGCTGTAATACTTATGTAGTGTGTAGACATTGTGTGGGCACCTGTATTACTTATGTAGTGTGCAGACATTGTGTGGGCAGCTGTAATACTTATGTAGTGTGTAGACATTTTGTGTGCAGCTGTAATACTTATGTAGTGTGTAGACAATGTGTGGGCAGCTGTAATACTCATGTAGTGTGTAGACATTGTGTGGGCAGCTGTAATACTTATGTAGTGTGTAGACATTGTGTGGCCAGCTGTAATACTTATGTAGTGTGTAGACATTGTGTAGACAGCTGTAATACTTATGTAGTGTGTAGACATTGTGTAGACAGCTGTGATACATACGTAGTGTGTAGACATTGTGTGGGCAGCTGTAATACTTATGTAGTGTGTAGACATTGTGTGGGCAGCTGTAATACTTATGTA
Source organism: Cepaea hortensis (assembly GCA_963921405.1). Taxonomy (NCBI): domain Eukaryota; kingdom Metazoa; phylum Mollusca; class Gastropoda; order Stylommatophora; family Helicidae; genus Cepaea; species Cepaea hortensis. Next base: position 100,800,815 of record OY992890.1, read on the forward strand.
GTGTGTAGACATTGTATGGGCAGCTATAATACGTATGTGGCGTGTAGACATTGTGTGGGCAGCTTTAATACTTATGTAGTGTGTAGACATTGTGTGGGCTTCTGTAATACTTATGTAGTGTGTAGACATTGTGTAGACAGCTGTAATATGTATGTAGTGTGTAGACATTGTGTGGGCAGCTGTAATACTTATGTAGTGTGTAGACATTGTGTGGGCAGCTGTAATACTTATGTAGTGTGTAGACATTGTGTGGGCAGCTATAATACTTATGTAGCGTGTAGTCATTGTGTGGGCAGCTTTAATACTTATGTAGTGTGTAGACATTGTGTGGGCAGCTGTAATACTTATGTAGTGTGTAGACATTGTGTAGACAGCTGTAATATGTTTGTAGTGTGTAGACATTGTGTGGGCAGCTGTAATACTTATGTAGTGTGTACACTTTGTGTAGACAGCTGTAATACTTATGTAGTGTGTAGACATTGTGTATACAGCTGTAATACTTATGTAGTGTGTAGACATTGTCTGGGCAGCTGTAATACATATGTATTGTGTAGACATTGTGTCGGCAGCTGTAATACTTATGTAGTGTGTAGACATTGTGTAGACAGTTGTAATACTTATGTAGTGTGTAGACATAGTGTGGCCAGCTGTAATACTTATGTAGTTTGTAGACATTGTGTAGACAGCTGTAATACTTATGTAGTGTGTAGACATTGTGTAGAAAGCTGTAATACTTACGTAGTGTGTAGACATTGTGTAGACAGCTGTAATACTGATGTAGTGTGTAGACATTGTGTCTGCAGTTGTCATACTTATGTAGTGTGTAGACATTGTGTAGACAGCTGTAATACTTATGTAGTGTGTAGACATTGTGTAGACAGCTGTACTACTTATGTAGTGCATAGACATTGTGCGGGCAGCTGTAATACTTATGTAGTGTGTAGACATTGTGCGGGCAGCTGTAATACTTATGTAGTGTGTAGTCATTGTGTGGGCAGCTGTAATACTTATGTGTTGTGTAGACATTGTGTGGGCAGTTGTAATACTTATGTAGTGTGTAGACATTGTGCGGGCAGTTGTAATACTTATGTAGTGTGTAGACATTGTGTGGGCAGTTGTAATATATATGTAGTGTATAGACATTGTATGGGCAGCTGTAATACTTATGTAGTGTGTAGACACTGTGTGGGCTGCTGTAATACTTATGTAGTGTGTAGACATTTTGTAGGCAGCTTTAATACTTATGTAGTTTGTAGACATTGTGTGGGCAGCTGTAATACTTATGTAGTGTGTAGACATTGTGTGGGCATATGTAATACTTATGTAGTGTGTAGACATTGTGTGGGCAGCTGTAATACGTATTTAGTGTTTAGACATTGTGTGGGCAGCTGTAATACTTATGTAGTGTGTAGACATTGTGTGGACAGCTGTAATACTTATGTAGTGTTTAGACATTATGTGGGCTGCTGTAATACTTATGTAGTGTGTAGACATTGTATGGGCACCTGTATTACTTATGTAGTGTGCAGACATTGTGTGGGCAGCTGTAATACTTATGTAGTGTGTAGACATTTTGTGTGCAGCTGTAATACTTATGTAGTGTGTAGACAATGTGTGGGCAGCTGTAATACTCATGTAGTGTGTAGACATTGTGTGGGCAGCTATAATACTTATGTAGTGTGTAGACATTGTGTGGCCAGCTGTAATACTTATGTAGTGTGTAGACATTGTGTAGACAGCTGTAATACTTATGTAGTAGTGTGTAGACATTGTGTAGACAGCTGTGATACATACTTAGTGTGTAGACATTGTGTGGGCAGCTGTAATACTTATGTAGTGTGTAGACATTGTGTGGGCAGCTGTAATACTTATGTAGTGTGTAGACATTGTGTGGGCAGCTATAATACTTATGTAGCGTGTAGACATTGTGTGGGCAGCTTTAATACTTATGTAGTGTGTAGACATTGTGTAGACAACTGTAATATGTATGTAGTGTGTAGACATTGTGTGGGCAGCTGTAATACTTATGTAGTGTATACACTTTGTGTAGACAGCTGTAATACTCATGTAGTGTGTAGACATTGTGTAGACAGCTGTAATACCTATGTAGTTTGTAGACATTGTGTAGACAGCTGTGATACATACGTAGTGTGTAGACATTGTGTGGGCAGCTGTAATACTTATGTAGTGTGTAGAAACTGTGTGGGCTGCTGTAATACTTATGTAGTGTGTAGACATTGTGTAGGCAGCTTTAATACTTATGTAGCTTGTAGACATTGTGTGGGCAGCTTTAATACTTATGTAGTGTGTAGACATTGTGTGGGCATCTGTAATACTTATGTAGTGTGTAGACATTGTGTGGGCAGCTATAATGCTTATTTAGTGTTTAGACATTGTGTGGGCAGCTGTAATACTTATGTAGTGTGTAGAAATTGTGTGGACAGCTGTAATACTTATGTAGTGTTTAGACATTATGTGGGCTGCTGTAATACTTATGTAGTGTGTAGACATTGTGTGGGCACCTGTATTACTTATGTAGTGTGCAGACATTGTGAGGGCAGCTGTAATACTTATGTAGTGTGTAGACATTTTATGTGCAGCTGTAATACTTATGTAGTGTGTAGACAATGTGTGGGCAGCTGTAATACTCATGTAGTGTGTAGACATTGTGTGGGCAGCTGTAATACTTATGTAGTGTGTAGACATTGTGTGGCCAGCTGTAATACTTATGTAGTGTGTAGACATTGTGTAGACAGCTGTAATACTTATGTAGTTTGTAGACATTGTGTAGACAGCTGTGATACATACGTAGTGTGTAGACATTGTGTGGGCAGCTGTAATACTTATGTAGTGAGAAGACATTGTGTGGGCAGCTGTAATACTTATGTAGTGTGTAGACATTGTGTGGGCAGCTATACTACTTATGTGGCGTGTAGACATTGTGTGGGCAGCTTTAATACTTATGTAGTGTGTAGACATTGTGTGGGCAGCTGTAATACTTATGTAGTGTGTAGACATTGTGTAGACAGCTGTAATATGTATGTAGTGTGTAGACATTGTGTGGGCAGCTGTAATACTTATGTAGTGTGTACACTTTGTGTAGACAGCTGTAATACTTATGTAGTGTGTAGACATTGTCTGGGCAGCTGTAATACATATGTATTGTGCAGACATTTTGTGTGCAGCTGTAATACTTATGTAGTGTGTAGACAATGTGTGGGCAGCTGTAATACTCATGTAGTGTGTAGACATTGTGTGGGCAACTGTAATACTTATGTAGTGTGTAGACATTGTGTGGGCAGCTGTAATACTTATGTAGTGTGTAGACATTGTGTGGCCAGCTGTAATACTTATGTAGTGTGTAGACATTGTGTAGACAGCTGTAATACTTATGTAGTTTGTAGACATTGTGTAGACAGCTTTGATACATACGTAGTGTGTAGACATTGTGTGGGCAGCTGTAATACTTATGTAGTGTGTAGACATTGTGTGGGCAGCTGTAATACTTATGTAGTGTGTAGACATTGTGTGGGCAACTATAATACTTATGTAGCGTGTAGACATTGTCTGGGCAGTTTTAATACTTATGTAGTGTGTAGACATTGTGTGGGCAGCTGTAATACTTATGTAGTGTGTAGACATTGTGTGGGCATCTGTAATACTTATGTAGTGTGTAGACATTGTGTGGGCAGCTATAATACTTATTTAGTGTTTAGACATTGTGTGGGCAGATGTAATACTTATGTAGTGTGTAGAAATTGTGTGGACAGCTGTAATACTTATGTAGTGTTTAGACATTATGTGGGCTGCTGTAATACTTATGTAGTGTGTAGACATTGTGTGGGCACCTGTATTACTTATGTAGTGTGCAGACATTGTGAGGGCAGCTGTAATACTTATGTAGTGTGTAGACATTTTATGTGCAGCTGTAATACTTATGTAGTGTGTAGACAATGTGTGGGCAGCTGTAATACTCATGTAGTGCGTAGACATTGTGTGGGCAGCTGTAATACTTATGTAGTGTGTATACATTGTGTGGCCAGCTGTAATACTTATGTAGTGTGTAGACATTGTGTAGACAGCTGTAATATGTATGTAGTGTGTAGACATTGTGTGGGCAGCTGTAATACTTATGTAGTGTGTAGACAATGTGTGGGCAGCTGTAATACTCATGTAGTGTGTAGACATTGTGTGGGCAACTGTAATACTTATGTAGTGTGTAGACATTGTGTGGGCAGCTGTAGTACTTATGTAGTGTGTAGACATTGTGTGGCCAGCTGTAATACTTATGTAGTGTGTAGACATTGTGTAGACAGCTGTAATACTTATGTAGTTTGTAGACATTGTGTAGACAGCTTTGATACATACGTAGTGTGTAGACATTGTGTGGGCAGCTGTAATACTTATGTAGTGTGTAGACATTGTGTGGGCAACTATAATACTTATGTAGCGTGTAGACATTGTGTGGGCAGCTTTAATACTTATGTAGTGTGTAGACATTGTGTGGGCAGCTGTAATACTTATGTAGTGTGTAGACATTGTGTGGGCATCTGTAATACTTATGTAGTGTGTAGACATTGTGTGGGCAGCTGTAATACTTATGTAGTGTGTATACATTGTGTGGCCAGCTGTAATACTTATGTAGTGTGTAGACATTGTGTAGACAGCTGTAATATGTATGTAGTGTGTAGACATTGTGTGGGCAGCTGTAATACTTATGTAGTGTGTAGACAATGTGTGGGCAGCTGTAATACTCATGTAGTGTGTAGACATTGTGTGGGCAACTGTAATACTTATGTAGTGTGTAGACATTGTCTGGGCAGCTGTAGTACTTATGTAGTGTGTAGACATTGTGTGGCCAGCTGTAATACTTATGTAGTGTGTAGACATTGTGTAGACAGCTGTAATACTTATGTAGTTTGTAGACATTGTGTAGACAGCTTTGATACATACGTAGTGTGTAGACATTGTGTGGGCAGCTGTAATACTTATGTAGTGTGTAGACATTGTGTGGGCATCTGTAATACTTATGTAGTGTGTAGACATTGTGTGGGCAGCTATAATACTTATTTAGTGTTTAGACATTGTGTGGGCAGCTGTAATACTTATGTAGTGTGTAGAAATTGTGTGGACAGCTGTAATACTTATGTAGTGTTTAGACATTATGTGGGCTGCTGTAATACTTATGTAGTGTGTAGACATTGTGTGGGCACCTGTATTACTTATGTAGTGTGCAGACATTGTGAGGGCAGCTGTAATACTTATGTAGTGTGTAGACATTTTATGTGCAGCTGTAATACTTATGTAGTGTGTAGACAATGTGTGGGCAGCTGTAATACTCATGTAGTGCGTAGACATTGTGTGGGCAGCTGTAATACTTATGTAGTGTGTATACATTGTGTGGCCAGCTGTAATACTTATGTAGTGTGTAGACATTGTGTAGACAGCTGTAATATGTATGCAGTGTGTAGACATTGTGTGGGCAGCTGTAATACTTATGTAGTGTGTAGACAATGTGTGGGCAGCTGTAATACTCATGTAGTGTGTAGACATTGTGTGGGCAACTGTAATACTTATGTAGTGTGTAGACATTGTGTGGGCAGCTGTAGTACTTATGTAGTGTGTAGACATTGTGTGGCCAGCTGTAATACTTATGTAGTGTGTAGACATTGTGTAGACAGCTGTAATACTTATGTAGTTTGTAGACATTGTGTAGACAGCTTTGATACATACGTAGTGTGTAGACATTGTGTGGGCAGCTGTAATACTTATGTAGTGTGTAGACATTGTGTGGGCAACTATAATACTTATGTAGCGTGTAGACATTGTGTGGGCAGCTTTAATACTTATGTAGTGTGTAGACATTGTGTGGGCAGCTGTAATACTTATGTAGTGTGTAGACATTGTGTGGGCATCTGTAATACTTATGTAGTGTGTAGACATTGTGTGGGCAGCTGTAATACTTATGTAGTGTGTATACATTGTGTGGCCAGCTGTAATACTTATGTAGTGTGTAGACATTGTGTAGACAGCTGTAATATGTATGTAGTGTGTAGACATTGTGTGGGCAGCTGTAATACTTATGTAGTGTGTAGACAATGTGTGGGCAGCTGTAATACTCATGTAGTGTGTAGACATTGTGTGGGCAACTGTAATACTTATGTAGTGTGTAGACATTGTGTGGGCAGCTGTAGTACTTATGTAGTGTGTAGACATTGTGTGGCCAGCTGTAATACTTATGTAGTGTGTAGACATTGTGTAGACAGCTGTAATACTTATGTAGTTTGTAGACATTGTGTAGACAGCTTTGATACATACGTAGTGTGTAGACATTGTGTGGGCAGCTGTAATACTTATGTAGTGTGTAGACATTGTGTGGGCAACTATAATACTTATGTAGCGTGTAGACATTGTGTGGGCAGCTTTAATACTTATGTAGTGTGTAGACATTGTGTGGGCAGCTGTAATACTTATGTAGTGTGTAGACATTGTGTGGGCATCTGTAATACTTATGTAGTGTGTAGACATTGTGTGGGCAGCTATAATACTTATTTAGTGTTTAGACATTGTGTGGGCAGCTGTAATACTTATGTAGTGTGTAGTAATTGTGTGGACAGCTGTAATACTTATGTAGTGTTTAGACATTATGTGGGCTGCTGTAATACTTATGTAGTGTGTAGACATTGTGTGGGCACCTGTATTACTTATGTAGTGTGCAGACATTGTGAGGGCAGCTGTAATACTTATGTAGTGTGTAGACATTTTATGTGCAGCTGTAATACTTATGTAGTGTGTAGACATTGTGTGGTCAGCTATACTACTTATGTGGCGTGTAGACATTGTGTGGGCAGCTTTAATACTTATGTAGTGTGTAGACATTGTGTGGGCAGCTGTAATACTTATGTAGTGTGTAGACATTGTGTAGACAGCTGTAATATGTATGTAGTGTGTAGACACTGTGTGGGCAGCTGTAATACTTATGTAGTGTGTACACTTTGTGTAGACAGCTGTAATACTTATGTAGTGTGTAGACATTGTCTGGGCAGCTGTAATACATATGTATTGTGCAGACATTTTGTGTGCAGCTGTAATACTTATGTAGTGTGTAGACAATGTGTGGGCAGCTGTAATACTCATGTAGTGTGTAGACATTGTGTGGGCAACTGTAATACTTATGTAGTGTGTAGACATTGTGTGGGCAGCTGTAATACTTATGTAGTGTGTAGACATTGTGTGGCCAGCTGTAATACTTATGTAGTGTGTAGACATTGTGTAGACAGCTGTAATACTTATGTAGTTTGTAGACATTGTGTAGACAGCTTTGATACATACGTAGTGTGTAGACATTGTGTGGGCAGCTGTAATACTTATGTAGTGTGTAGACATTGTGTGGGCAGCTGTAATACTTATGTAGTGTGTAGACATTGTGTGGGCAACTATAATACTTATGTAGCGTGTAGACATTGTCTGGGCAGCTTTAATACTTATGTAGTGTGTAGACATTGTGTGGGCAGCTGTAATACTTATGTAGTGTGTAGACATTGTGTGGGCATCTGTAATACTTATGTAGTGTGTAGACATTGTGTGGGCAGCTATAATACTTATTTAGTGTTTAGACATTGTGTGGGCAGCTGTAATACTTATGTAGTGTGTAGAAATTGTGTGGACAGCTGTAATACTTATGTAGTGTTTAGACATTATGTGGGCTGCTGTAATACTTATGTAGTGTGTAGACATTGTGTGGGCACCTGTATTACTTATGTAGTGTGCAGACATTGTGAGGGCAGCTGTAATACTTATGTAGTGTGTAGACATTTTATGTGCAGCTGTAATACTTATGTAGTGTGTAGACAATGTGTGGGCAGCTGTAATACTCATGTAGTGCGTAGACATTGTGTGGGCAGCTGTAATACTTATGTAGTGTGTATACATTGTGTGGCCAGCTGTAATACTTATGTAGTGTGTAGACATTGTGTAGACAGCTGTAATATGTATGTAGTGTGTAGACATTGTGTGGGCAGCTGTAATACTTATGTAGTGTGTAGACAATGTGTGTGCAGCTGTAATACTCATGTAGTGTGTAGACATTGTGTGGGCAACTGTAATACTTATGTAGTGTGTAGACATTGTGTGGGCAGCTGTAGTACTTATGTAGTGTGTAGACATTGTGTGGCCAGCTGTAATACTTATGTAGTGTGTAGACATTGTGTAGACAGCTGTAATACTTATGTAGTTTGTAGACATTGTGTAGACAGCTTTGATACATACGTAGTGTGTAGACATTGTGTGGGCAGCTGTAATACTTATGTAGTGTGTAGACATTGTGTGGGCAGCTGTAATACTTATGTAGTGTGTAGACATTGTGTGGGCAACTATAATACTTATGTAGCGTGTAGACATTGTGTGGGCAGCTTTAATACTTATGTAGTGTGTAGACATTGTGTGGGCAGCTGTAATACTTATGTAGTGTGTAGACATTGTGTAGGCATCTGTAATACTTATGTAGTGTGTAGACATTGTGTGGGCAGCTATAATACTTATTTAGTGTTTAGACATTGTGTGGGCAGCTGTAATACTTATGTAGTGTGTAGAAATTGTGTGGACAGCTGTAATACTTATGTAGTGTTTAGACATTATGTGGGCTGCTGTAATACTTATGTAGTGTGTAGACATTGTGTGGGCACCTGTATTACTTATGTAGTGTGCAGACATTGTGAGGGCAGCTGTAATACTTATGTAGTGTGTAGACATTTTATGTGCAGCTGTAATACTTATGTAGTGTGTAGACAATGTGTGGGCAGCTGTAATACTCATGTAGTGTGTAGACATTGTGTGGGCAGCTGTAATACTTATGTAGTGTGTAGACATTGTGTGGCCAGCTGTAATACTTATGTAGTGTGTAGACATTGTGTAGACAGCTGTAATATGTATGTAGTGTATAGACATTGTGTGGGCAGCTGTAATACTTATGTAGTGTGTAGACAATGTGTGGGCAGCTGTAATACTCATGTAGTGTGTAGACATTGTGTGGGCAACTGTAATACTTATGTAGTGTGTAGACATTGTGTGGGCAGCTGTAGTACTTATGTAGTGTGTAGACATTGTGTGGCCAGCTGTAATACTTATGTAGTGTGTAGACATTGTGTAGACAGCTGTAATACTTATGTAGTTTGTAGACATTGTGTAGACAGCTTTGATACATACGTAGTGTGTAGACATTGTGTGGGCAGCTGTAATACTTATGTAGTGTGTAGACATTGTGTGGGCAGCTGTAATACTTATGTAGTGTGAAGACATTGTGTGGGCAACTATAATACTTATGTAGCGTGTAGACATTGTGTGGGCAGCTTTAATACTTATGTAGTGTGTAGACATTGTGTGGGCAGCTGTAATACTTATGTAGTGTGTAGACATTGTGTAGACAGCTGTAATATGTATGTAGTGTGTAGACATTGTGTGGGCAGCTGTAATACTTATGTAGTGTATACACTTTGTGTAGACAGCTGTAATACTCATGTAGTGTGTAGACATTGTGTAGACAGCTGTAATACTTATGTAGTTTGTAGACATTGTGTAGACAGCTGTGATACATACGTAGTGTGTAGACATTGTGTAGACAGCTGTAATACTTATGTAGTGTGTAGACATTGTGCAGACAGCTTTACTACTTATTTAGTGTGTAGACATTGTGTAGACAGCTGTACTACTTATGTAGTGTGTAGACATTGTGCGGACCACTGTAATACTTATGTAGTGTGTAGACATTGTGGGGGCAGCTGTAATACTTATGTAGTGTGTAGTCATTGTGTGGGCAGCTGTAATAATTATGTGTTGTGTAGACATTGTGTGGGCAGTTGTAACACTTATGTAGTTTGTAGACATTGTGCGGGCAGTTTTAATACTTATGTAGTGTGTAGACATTGTGCGGGCAGTTGTAATACTTATGTAGTGTGTAGACATTGTGGGGGCAGTTGTAATATATATGTAGTGTATAGACATTGTGTGGGCATTTGTAATACTTATGTAGTGTGTAGACATTGTGTGGGCAGCTGTAATACTTATGTAGTGTGTAGACATTGTGTTAGCAGCTGTAATACTTATGTAGTGTGTAGACATTGTGTGGGAAGCTGTAATACTTATGTAGTGTGTAGACATTGTGTTAGCAGCTGTAATACTTATGTAGTGTGTAGACATTGTGTGGGCAGCTGTAATACTTATGTAGCGTGTAGACATTGTGTGGGCAGCTGTAATACTTATGTAGTGTGTAGACATTGTGTGGGCAGCTGTAAAACTTATGTAGTGTGTAGACATTATGTGGGCAGCTGTAATACTTATGTAGTGTGTAGACATTGTGTGGACAGCTGTAATACTTATTTAGTGTGTAGACATTATGAGGGCAGCTTTTATACTTATGTAGTGTGTAGACATTGTGTGGGCAGCTGTAATACTTATGTAGTGTGTAGACATTGTGTGGGCAGCTATAATACTTATGTAGTGTGTAGACATTGTGTGGGCAGCTGTAATACTTATGTAGTGTGTAAACATTTTGTGGGCAGCTGTAATACTTATGTAGTGTGTAGACATTGTGTTAGCAGCTGTAATACTTATGTATTGTGTAGACATTGTGTGGGCAGCTGTAATACTTATGTAGTGTATAGACTTTATGTGGCAGCTGTAATAATTATGTAGTGTGTAGACATTGTGTTAGTAGCTGTAATACTTATGTATTGTGTAGACATTGTGTTAGCAGCTGTAATACTTATGTAGTGTGTAGACATTGTGTAGGCAGCTGTAATACTTATGTAGTGTGTAGACATTATGTGGGCAGCTGTAATACTTATGTAGTGTGTAGACATTGTGTGGACAGCTGTAATACTTATTTAGTGTGTAGACATTATGAGGGCAGCTTTTATACTTATGTAGTGTGTAGACATTGTGTGGGCAGCTGTAATACTTATGTAGTGTGTAGACATTGTGTGGGCAGCTATAATACTTATGTAGTGTGTAGACATTGTGTGGGCAGCTGTAATACTTATGTAGTGTGTAGACATTGTGTGGGCAGCTGTAATACTTATGTAGTGTGTAAACATTTTGTGGGCAGCTGTAAAACTTATGTAGTGTGTAGACATTGTGTTAGCAGCTGTAATACTTATGTATTGTGTAGACATTGTGTGGGCAGCTGTAATACTTCTGTAGTGTATAGACTTTATGTGGCAGCTGTAATAATTATGTAGTGTGTAGACATTGTGTTAGTAGCTGTAATACTTATGTATTGTGTAGACATTGTGTTAGCAGCTGTAATACTTATGTAGTGTGTAGACATTGTGTAGGCAGCTGTAATACTTATGCAGTGTGTAGACACTGTGTGGGCTGCTGTAATACTTATGTAGTGTGTAGACATTGTGTAGGCAGCTTTAATACTTATGTAGTTTGTAGACATTGTGTGGGCAGCTGTAATACTTATGTAGTGTGTAGACATTGTGTGGGCATCTGTAATACTTATGTAGTGTGTAGACAATGTGTGGGCAGCTGTAATACTCATGTAGTGTGTAGACATTGTGTGGGCAACTGTAATACTTATGTAGTGTGTAGACATTGTGTTGGCAGCTGTAATACTTATGTAGTGTGTAGACATTGTGTGGCCAGCTGTAATACTTATGTAGTGTGTAGACATTGTGTAGACAGCTGTAATACTTATGTAGTTTGTAGACATTGTGTAGACAGCTTTGATACATACGTAGTGTGTAGACATTGTGTGGGCAGCTGTAATACTTATGTAGTGTGTAGACATTGTGTGGGCAGCTGTAATACTTATGTAGTGTGTAGACATTGTGAGGGCAACTATAATACTTATGTAGCGTGTAGACATTGTGTGGGCAGCTTTAATACTTATGTAGTGTGTAGACATTGTGTGGGCAGCTGTAATACTTATGTAGTGTGTAGACATTGTGTAGACAGCTGTAATATGTATGTAGTGTGTAGACATTGTGTGGGCATTTGTAATACTTATGTAGTGTGTAGACATTGTGTGGGCAGCTGTAATACTTATGTAGTGTGTAGACATTGTGTTAGCAGCTGTAATACTTATGTAGTGTGTAGACATTGTGTGGGAAGCTGTAATACTTATGTAGTGTGTAGACATTGTGTTAGCAGCTGTAATACTTATGTAGTGTGTAGACATTGTGTGGGCAGCTGTAATACTTATGTAGCGTGTAGACATTGTGTGGGTAGCTGTAATACTTATGTAGTGTGTAGACATTGTGTGGGCAGCTGTAAAACTTATGTAGTGTGTAGACATTATGTGGGCAGCTGTAATACTTATGTAGTGTGTAGTCATTGTGTGGGCAGCTGTAATAATTATGTGTTGTGTAGACATTGTGTGGGCAGTTGTAACACTTATGTAGTTTGTAGACATTGTGCGGGCAGTTTTAATACTTATGTAGTGTGTAGACATTGTGCGGGCAGTTGTAATACTTATGTAGTGTGTAGACATTGTGGGGGCAGTTGTAATATATATGTAGTGTATAGACATTGTGTGGGCATTTGTAATACTTATGTAGTGTGTAGACATTGTGTGGGCAGCTGTAATACTTATGTAGTGTGTAGACATTGTGTTAGCAGCTGTAATACTTATGTAGTGTGTAGACATTGTGTGGGAAGCTGTAATACTTATGTAGTGTGTAGACATTGTGTTAGCAGCTGTAATACTTATGTAGTGTGTAGACATTGTGTGGGCAGCTGTAATACTTATGTAGCGTGTAGACATTGTGTGGGCAGCTGTAATACTTATGTAGTGTGTAGACATTGTGTGGGCAGCTGTAAAACTTATGTAGTGTGTAGACATTATGTGGGCAGCTGTAATACTTATGTAGTGTGTAGACATTGTGTGGACAGCTGTAATACTTATTTAGTGTGTAGACATTATGAGGGCAGCTTTTATACTTATGTAGTGTGTAGACATTGTGTGGGCAGCTGTAATACTTATGTAGTGTGTAGACATTGTGTGGGCAGCTATAATACTTATGTAGTGTGTAGACATTGTGTGGGCAGCTGTAATACTTATGTAGTGTGTAAACATTTTGTGGGCAGCTGTAATACTTATGTAGTGTGTAGACATTGTGTTAGCAGCTGTAATACTTATGTATTGTGTAGACATTGTGTGGGCAGCTGTAATACTTATGTAGTGTATAGACTTTATGTGGCAGCTGTAATAATTATGTAGTGTGTAGACATTGTGTTAGTAGCTGTAATACTTATGTATTGTGTAGACATTGTGTTAGCAGCTGTAATACTTATGTAGTGTGTAGACATTGTGTAGGCAGCTGTAATACTTATGTAGTGTGTAGACATTATGTGGGCAGCTGTAATACTTATGTAGTGTGTAGACATTGTGTGGACAGCTGTAATACTTATTTAGTGTGTAGACATTATGAGGGCAGCTTTTATACTTATGTAGTGTGTAGACATTGTGTGGGCAGCTGTAATACTTATGTAGTGTGTAGACATTGTGTGGGCAGCTATAATACTTATGTAGTGTGTAGACATTGTGTGGGCAGCTGTAATACTTATGTAGTGTGTAGACATTGTGTGGGCAGCTGTAATACTTATGTAGTGTGTAAACATTTTGTGGGCAGCTGTAAAACTTATGTAGTGTGTAGACATTGTGTTAGCAGCTGTAATACTTATGTATTGTGTAGACATTGTGTGGGCAGCTGTAATACTTCTGTAGTGTATAGACTTTATGTGGCAGCTGTAATAATTATGTAGTGTGTAGACATTGTGTTAGTAGCTGTAATACTTATGTATTGTGTAGACATTGTGTTAGCAGCTGTAATACTTATGTAGTGTGTAGACATTGTGTAGGCAGCTGTAATACTTATGCAGTGTGTAGACACTGTGTGGGCTGCTGTAATACTTATGTAGTGTGTAGACATTGTGTAGGCAGCTTTAATACTTATGTAGTTTGTAGACATTGTGTGGGCAGCTGTAATACTTATGTAGTGTGTAGACATTGTGTGGGCATCTGTAATACTTATGTAGTGTGTAGACAATGTGTGGGCAGCTGTAATACTCATGTAGTGTGTAGACATTGTGTGGGCAACTGTAATACTTATGTAGTGTGTAGACATTGTGTTGGCAGCTGTAATACTTATGTAGTGTGTAGACATTGTGTGGCCAGCTGTAATACTTATGTAGTGTGTAGACATTGTGTAGACAGCTGTAATACTTATGTAGTTTGTAGACATTGTGTAGACAGCTTTGATACATACGTAGTGTGTAGACATTGTGTGGGCAGCTGTAATACTTATGTAGTGTGTAGACATTGTGTGGGCAGCTGTAATACTTATGTAGTGTGTAGACATTGTGAGGGCAACTATAATACTTATGTAGCGTGTAGACATTGTGTGGGCAGCTTTAATACTTATGTAGTGTGTAGACATTGTGTGGGCAGCTGTAATACTTATGTAGTGTGTAGACATTGTGTAGACAGCTGTAATATGTATGTAGTGTGTAGACATTGTGTGGGCATTTGTAATACTTATGTAGTGTGTAGACATTGTGTGGGCAGCTGTAATACTTATGTAGTGTGTAGACATTGTATTAGCAGCTGTAATACTTATGTAGTGTGTAGACATTGTGTGGGAAGCTGTAATACTTATGTAGTGTGTAGACATTGTGTTAGCAGCTGTAATACTTATGTAGTGTGTAGACATTGTGTGGGCAGCTGTAATACTTATGTAGCGTGTAGACATTGTGTGGGTAGCTGTAATACTTATGTAGTGTGTAGACATTGTGTGGGCAGCTGTAAAACTTATGTAGTGTGTAGACATTATGTGGGCAGCTGTAATACTTATGTAGTGTGTAGACATTTTGTGGACAGCTGTAATACTTATTTAGTGTGTAGACATTATGAGGGCAGCTTTTATACTTATGTAGTGTGTAGACATTGTGTGGGCAGCTGTAATACTTATGTAGTGTGTAGACATTGTGTGGGCAGCTATAATACTTATGTAGTGTGTAGACATTGTGTGGGCAGCTGTAATACTTATGTAGTGTGTAGACATTGTGTGGGCAGCTGTAATACTTATGTAGTGTGTAAACATTTTGTGGGCAGCTGTAATACTTATGTAGTGTGTAGACATTGTGTTAGCAGCTGTAATACTTATGTATTGTGTAGACATTGTGTGGGCAGCTGTAATACTTATGTAGTGTATAGACTTTATGTGGCAGCTGTAATAATTATGTAGTGTGTAGACATTGTGTTAGTAGCTGTAATACTTATGTATTGTGTAGACATTGTGTTAGCAGCTGTAATACTTATGTAGTGTGTAGACATTGTGTAGGCAGCTGTAATACTTATGTAGTGTGTAGACACTGTGTGGGCTGCTGTAATACTTATGTAGTGTGTAGACATTGTGTAGGCAGCTTTAATACTTATGTAGTTTGTAGACATTGTGTGGGCAGCTGTAATACTTATGTAGTGTGTAGACATTGTGTGGGCATCTGTAATACTTATGTAGTGTGTAGACATTGTGTGGGCAGCTGTAATACTTATTTAGTGTTTAGACATTGTGTGGGCAGCTGTAATACTTATGTAGTGTGTAGACATTGTGTGGACAGCTGTAATACGTATATAGTGTTTAGACATTATGTGGGCTGCTGTAATACTTATGTAGTGTGTAGACATTGTGTGGGCAGCTGCAATACTTATGTAGTGTGTAGACATTTTGTGTGCAGCTGTAATACTTATGTAGTGTGTAGACATTGTGTAGACAGCTGTAATACTTATGTAGTGTGTAGACATTGTGTAGACAGCTGTAATACTTATGTAGTGTGTAGACATTGTGTAGACAGCTGTGATACATACGTAGTGTGTAGACATTGTGTGGGCAGCTGTAATACTTATGTAGTGTGTAGACATTGTGTGGGCAGCTGTAATACTTAAGTAGTGTGTAGACATTGTGTAGACAGCTGTAATACTTATGTAGTGTGTAGATATTGTGTAGACAGCTGTAATACTTATGTAGTGTGTAGACATTGTGTGGGCAGCTGTAATACTTATGTAGTGTGTAGACATTGTGTGGGCAGCTATAATACTTATGTAGCGTGTAGACATTGTGTGAGCAGCTTTAATACTTATGTAGTGTGTAGACATTGTGTGGGCAGCTGTAATACTTATGTAGTGTGTAGACATTGTGTAGACAGCTGTAATATGTATGTAGTGTGTAGATGTTTTGTGGGCAGCTGTAATACTTATGTAGTGTGTTCACTTTGTGTAGACAGCTGTAATACTTATGTAGTGTGTAGACATTGTGTATACAGCTGTAATACTTATGTAGTGTGTAGACATTGTCTGGGCAGCTGTAATACATATGTATTGTGTAGAAATTTTGTGTGCAGCTGTAATACTTATGTAGTGTGTACACAATGTGTGGGCAGCTGTAATACTCATGTAGTGTGTAGACATTGTGTGGGCAGCTGTAATACTTATGTAGTGTGTAGACATTGTGTGGGCAGCTGTAATACTTATGTAGTGTGTAGACATTGTGTGGCTAGCTGTAATACTTATGTAGTGTGTAGACATTGTGTAGACAGCTGTAATACTTATGTAGTGTGTAGACATTGTGTAGACAGCTGTGATACATACGTAGTGTGTAGACATTGTGTGGGCAGCTGTAATACTTATGTAGTGTGTAGACATAGTGTGGGCAGCTGTAATACTTATGTAGTGTGTAGACATTGTGTGGGTAGCTATAATACTTATGTAGTGTGTAGACATTGTGTAGACAGCTGTAATAAGTTTGTAGTGTGTAGACATTGTGTGGGCAGCTGTAATACTTATGTAGTGTGTACACTTTGTGTAGACAGCTGTAATACTTATGTAGTGTGTAGACATTGTGTATACAGCTGTAATACTTTTGTAGTGTGTAGACATTGTCTGTGCAGCTGTAATACATATGTATTGTGTAGACATTGTGTGGGCAGCTGTAATACTTATGTAGTGTGTAGACATTGTGTAGACAGCTGTAATACTTATGTAGTGTGTAGACATAGTGTGGCCAGCTGTAATACTTATGTAGTTTGTAGACATTGTGTAGACAGCTGTAATACTTATGTAGTGTGTAGACATTGTGTAGACAGCTGTAATACTTACGTAGTGTGTAGACATTGTGTAGACAGCTGTAATACCTATGTAGTGTGTAGTCATTGTGTGGGCAGCTGTAATACTTATGTGTTGTGTAGACATTGTGTGGGCAGTTGTAATACTTATGTAGTGTGTAGACATTGTGCGGGCAGTTGTAATACTTATGTAGTGTGTAGAAATTGTGTGGGCAGTTGTAATATATATGTAGTGTATAGACATTGTGTGGGCAGCTGTAATACTTATGTAGTGTGTAGACACTGTGTGGGCTGCTGTAATACTTATGTAGTGTGTAGACATTTTGTAGGCAGCTTTAATACTTATGTAGTTTGTAGACATTGTGTGGGCAGCTGTAATACTTATGTAGTGTGTAGACATTGTGTGGGCAGCTGTAATACTTATGTAGTGTGTAGACATTGTGTAGACAGCTGTAATATGTATGTAGTGTGTAGACATTGTGTGGGCAGCTGTAATATTTATGTAGTGTGTACACTTTGTGTAGACAGCTGTAATACTTATGTAGTGTGTAGACATTGTGTATACAGCTGTAATACTTATGTAGTGTGTAGACATTGTCTGGGCAGTTGTAATACATATGTATTGTGTAGACATTTTGTGTGCAGCTGTAATACTTATGTAGTGTGTAGACAATGTGTGGGCAGCTGTAATACTCATGTAGTGTGTAGACATTGTGTGGGCAGCTGTAATACTTATGTAGTGTGTAGACATTGTGTGGGCAGCTGTAATACTTATGTAGTGTGTAGACATTGTGTGGCCAGCTGTAATACTTATGTAGTGTGTAGACATTGTGTAGACAGCTGTAATACTTATGTAGTGTGTAGACATTGTGTAGACAGCTGTGATACATACGTAGTGTGTAGACATTGTGTGGGCAGCTTTAATACTTATGTAGTGTGTAGAAATTGTGTGGGCAGCTATAATACTTATGTAGCGTGTAGTCATTGTGTGGGCAGCTTTAATACTTATGTAGTGTGTAGACATTGTGTGGGCAGCTGTAATACTTATGTAGTGTGTAGACATTGTGTAGACAGCTGTACTATGTATGTAGTGTGTAGACATTGTGTGGGCAGCTGTAATACTTCTGTAGTGTGTACACTTTGTGTAAACAGCTGTAATACTTATGTAGTGTGTAGACATTGTGTATACAGCTATAATACTTATGTAGTGTGTAGACATTGTCTGGGCAGCTGTAATACATATGTATTGTGTAGACATTGTGTGGGCAGCTGTAATACTTATATAGTGTTTAGATATTGTGTAAACAGCTGAATTACTTATGTAGTGTGTAGACATTGTGTGGGCAGCTGTAATACTTATGTAGTGTGTAGACATAGTGTGGCCAGCTGTAATACTTATGTAGTTTGTAGACATTGTGTAGACAGCTGTAATACTTATGTAGTGTGTAGACATTGTGTAGACAGCTGTAATACTTACGTAGTGTGTAGACATTGTGTAGACAGCTGTAATACTTATGTAGTGTGTAGACATTGTGTGGGCAGCTGTAATTCTTATGTAGTGTGTAGACATTGTGTAGACAGCTGTAATACTTATGTAGTGTGTAGACATTGTGTGGGCAGCTGTAATTCTTATGTAGTGTGTAGACATTGTGTGGGCAGCTGTAATACTTATGTAGTTTGTAGACATTGTGTAGACAGCTGTAATACTTATGTAGTGTGTAGACATTGTGTAGACAGCTGTAATACTTACGTAGTGTGTAGACATTGTGTAGACAGCTGTAATACTTATGTAGTGTGTAGACATTATGTAGACAGCTGTAATACTTATGTAGTGTGTAGACATTGTGTAGACAGCTGTAATACTTATGTAGTGTGTAGACATTGTGTGGGCAGCTGTAATTCTTATGTAGTGTGTAGACATTGTGTGGGCAGCTGTAATACTTATGTAGTGTGTAGACATTGTGTGGGCAGCTATAATACTTATGTAGCGTGTAGACATTGTGTGAGCAGCTTTAATACTTATGTAGTGTGTAGACATTGTGTGGGCAGCTGTAATACTTATGTAGTGTGTAGACATTGTGTAGACAGCTGTAATATGTATGTAGTGTGTAGATGTTGTGTGGGCAGCTGTAATACTTATGTAGTGTGTACACTTTGTGTAGACAGCTGTAATACTTATGTAGTGTGTAGACATTGTGTATACAGCTGTAATACTTATGTAGTGTGTAGACATTGTCTGCGCAGCTGTAATACATATGTATTGTGTAGACATTTTATGTGCAGCTGTAATACTTATGTAGTGTGTACACAATGTGTGGGCAGCTGTAATACTCATGTAGTGTGTAGACATTGTGTGGGCAGCTGTAATACTTATGTAGTGTGTAGACATTGTGTGGGCAGCTGTAATACTTATGAAGTGTGTAGACATTGTGTGGCCAGCTGTAATACTTATGTAGTGTGTAGACATTGTGTAGACAGCTGTAATACTTATGTAGTGTGTAGACATTGTGTAGACAGCTGTGATACATACGTAGTGTGTAGACATTGTGTGGGCAGCTGTAATACTTATGTAGTGTGTAGACATAGTGTGGGCAGCTGTAATACTTATGTAGTGTGTAGACATTGTGTGGGCAGCTATAATACTAATGTAGCGTGTAGTCATTGTGTGGGCAGCTTTAATACTTATGTAGTGTGTAGACATTGTGTGGGCAGCTGTAATACTTATGTAGTGTGTAGACATTGTGTAGACAGCTGTAATATGTTTGTAGTGTGTAGACATTGTGTGGGCAGCTGTAATACTTATGTAGTGTGTACACTTTGTGTAGACAGCTGTAATACTTATGTAGTGTGTAGACATTGTGTATACAGCTGTAATACTTATGTAGTGTGTAGACATTGTCTGGGCAGCTGTAATACATATGTATTGTGTAGAAATTGTGTGGGCAGCTGTAATACATATGTATTGTGTAGAAATTGTGTGGGCAGCTGTAATACTTATGTAGTGTGTAGACATTGTTTAGACAGCTGTAATACTTATGAAGTGTGTAGACATAGTGTGGCCAGCTGTAATACTTATGTAGTTTGTAGACATTGTGTGGACAGCTGTAATACTTATGTAGTGTGTAGACATTGTGTAGACAGCTGTAATACTTACGTAGTGTGTAGACATTGTGTAGACAGCTGTAATACTTATGTAGTGTGTAGTCATTGTTTGGGCAGCTGTAATACTTATGTGTTGTGTAGACATTGTGTGGGCAGTTGTAATACTTATGTAGTGTGTAGACATTGTGCGGGCAGTTGTAATACTTATGTAGTGTGTAGACATTGTGTGGGCAGTTGTAATATATATGTAGTGTATAGACATTGTGTGGGCAGCTGTAATACTTATGTAGTGTGTAGACACTGTGTGGGCTGCTGTAATACTTATGTAGTGTGTAGACATTTTGTAGGCAGCTTTAATACTTATGTAGTTTGTAGACATTGTGTGGGCAGCTGTAATACTTATGTAGTGTGTAGACATTGTGTGGGCAGCTGTAATACTTATGTAGTGTGTAGACATTGTGTAGACAGCTGTAATATGTATGTAGTGTGTAGACATTGTGTGGGCAGCTGTAATACTTATGTAGTAAGTACACTTTGTGTAGACAGCTGTAATACTTATGTAGTGTGTAGACATTGTGTATACAGCTGTAATACTTATGTAGTGTGTAGACATTGTCTGGGCAGATGTAATACATATGTATTGTGTAGACATTTTGTGTGCAGCTGTAATACTTATGTAGTGTGTAGACAATGTGTGGGCAGCTGTAATACTCATGTAGTGTGTAGACATTGTGTGGGCAGCTGTAATACTTATGTAGTGTGTAGACATTGTGTGGCCAGCTGTAATACTTATGTAGTGTGTAGACATTGTGTAGACAGCTGTAATACTTATGTAGTGTGTAGACATTGTGTAGACAGCTGTGATACATACGTAGTGTGTAGACATTGTGTCTGCAGTTGTAATACTTATGTAGTGTGTAGACATTGTGTAGACAGCTGTAATACTTATGTAGTGTGTAGACATTGTGTAGACAGCAGTACTACTTATGTAGTGCGTAGACATTGTGCGGGCAGCTGTAATACTAATGTAGTGTGTAGACATTATGCGGGCAGCTGTAATACTTATGTAGTGTGTTGTCATTGTGTGGGCAGCTATAATACTTATATGTTGTGTAGACATTGTGTGGGCAGTTGTAATACTTATGTAGTGTGTAGACATTGTGCAGGCAGTTGTAATACTTATGTAGTGTGTAGACATTGTGTGGGCAGTTGTAATATATATGTAGTGTATAGACATTGTGTGGGCAGTTGTAATACTTATGTATTGTGTAGTCATTGTGTGGGCAGCTGTAATTCTTATTTAGTGTGTAGACATTGTGTCGGCATTTGTAATACTTATGTAGTGTGCAGTCATTGTGAAGACAGCTGTAATACTTATGTAGTGTGTAGACATTGTGTGGGCAGCTGTAATACTTA
The DNA here is from genome assembly GCA_963921405.1 of Cepaea hortensis. Classification (NCBI taxonomy): domain Eukaryota; kingdom Metazoa; phylum Mollusca; class Gastropoda; order Stylommatophora; family Helicidae; genus Cepaea; species Cepaea hortensis. The sequence goes on from OY992890.1 coordinate 100,822,454, forward strand.
TGTAGTGTGTAGACATTATGTGGGCAGCTGTAATACTTATGCAGTGTGTAGACAATGTCTAGACAGCTGTAATACATATGTAGTGTGTAGACATTGTGTGGGCAGCATTAATACTTATGTATTGTGTAGTCATTGTGTGGGCAGCTGTAATTCTTATTTAGTGTGTAGACATTGTGTCGGCATTTGTAATACTTATGTAGTGTGTAGTCATTGTGTAGACAGCTGTAATACTTATGTAGTGTGTAGACATTGTGTGGGCAGCTGTAATACTTATGTAGTGTGTAGACATTATGTGGGCAGCTGTAATACTTATGCAGTGTGTAGACAATGTCTAGACAGCTGTAATACATATGTAGTGTGTAGACATTGTGTGGGCAGCATTAATACTTATGTAGTGTGTAGACATTGTATGGGAAGCTGTAATATTTATGTAGTGTGTAGACATTGTGTGGGAAGCTGTAGTACTTATGTAGTGTGTACACTTTGTGTAGACAGCTGTAATACTTATGTAGTGTGTAGACATTGTGTATACAGCTATAATACTTATGTAGTGTGTAGACATTGTCTGGGCAGCTGTAATACATATGTATTGTGTAGACATTGTGTGGGCAGCTGTAATACTTATGTAGTGTTTAGATATTGTGTAGACAGCTGAATTACTTATGTAGTGTGTAGACATTGTGTGGGCAGCTGTAATACTTATGTAGTGTGTAGACATAGTGTGGCCAGCTGTAATACTTATGTAGTTTGTAGACATTGTGTAGACAGCTGTAATACTTATGTAGTGTGTAGACATTGTGTAGACAGCTGTAATACTTACGTAGTGTGTAGACATTATGTAGACAGCTGTAATACTTATGTAGTGTGTAGACATTGTGTAGACAGCTGTAATACTTATGTAGTGTGTAGACATTGTGTGGGCAGCTGTAATTCTTATGTAGTGTGTAGACATTGTGTGGGCAGCTGTAATACTTATGTAGCGTGTAGACATTGTGTGGGCAGCTATAATACTTATGTAGCGTGTAGACATTGTGTGAGCAGCTTTAATACTTATGTAGTGTGTAGACATTGTGTGGGCAGCTGTAATACTTATGTAGTGTGTAGACATTGTGTAGACAGCTGTAATATGTATGTAGTGTGTAGATGTTGTGTGGGCAGCTGTAATACTTATGTAGTGTGTACACTTTGTGTAGACAGCTGTAATACTTATGTAGTGTGTAGACATTGTGTATACAGCTGTAATACTTATGTAGTGTGTAGACATTGTCTGCGCAGCTGTAATACATATGTATTGTGTAGACATTTTGTGTGCAGCTGTAATACTTATGTAGTGTGTACACAATGTGTGGGCAGCTGTAATACTCATGTAGTGTGTAGACATTGTGTGGGCAGCTGTAATACTTATGTAGTGTGTAGACATTGTGTGGGCAGCTGTAATACTTATGTAGTGTGTAGACATTGTGTGGCCAGCTGTAATACTTATGTAGTGTGTAGACATTGTGTAGACAGCTGTAATACTTATGTAGTGTGTAGACATTGTGTAGACAGCTGTGATACATACGTAATGTGTAGACATTGTGTGGGCAGCTGTAATACTTATGTAGTGTGTAGACATAGTGTGGGCAGCTGTAATACTTATGTAGTGTGTAGACATTGTGTGGGCAGCTATAATACTTATGTAGCGTGTAGTCATTGTGTGGGCAGCTTTAATACTTATGTAGTGTGTAGACATTGTGTGGGCAGCTGTAATACTTATGTAGTGTGTAGACATTGTGTAGACAGCTGTAATATGTTTGTAGTGTGTAGACGTTGTGTGGGCAGCTGTAATACTTATGTAGTGTGTACACTTTGTGTAGACAGCTGTAATACTTATGTAGTGTGTAGACATTGTGTATACAGCTGTAATACTAATGTAGTGTGTAGACATTGTCTGGGCAGCTGTAATACATATGTATTGTGTAGAAATTGTGTGGGCAGCTGTAATACTTATGTAGTGTGTAGACATTGTTTAGACAGCTGTAATACTTATGTAGTTTGTAGACATAGTGTGGCCAGCTGTAATACTTATGTAGTTTGTAGACATTGTGTGGGCAGCTGTAATACTTATGTGTTGTGTAGACATTGTGTGGGCAGTTGTAATACTTATGTAGTGTGTAGACATTGTGCGGGCAGTTGTAATACTTATGTAGTGTGTAGACATTGTGTTGGCAGTTGTAATATATATGTAGTGTATAGACATTGTGTGGGCAGCTGTAATACTTATGTAGTGTGTAGACACTGTGTGGGCTGCTGTAATACTTATGTAGTGTGTAGACATTTTGTAGGCAGCTTTAATACTTATGTAGTTTGTAGACATTGTGTGGGCAGCTGTAATACTTATGTAGTGTGTAGACATTGTGTGGGCAGCTGTAATACTTATGTAGTGTGTAGACATTGTGTAGACAGCTGTAATATGTATGTAGTGTGTAGACATTGTGTGGGCAGCTGTAATACTTATGTAGTAAGTACACTTTGTGTAGACAGCTGTAATACTTATGTAGTGTGTAGACATTGTGTATACAGCTGTAATACTTATGTAGTGTGTAGACATTGTCTGGGCAGCTGTAATACATATGTATTGTGTAGACATTTTGTGTGCAGCTGTAATACTTATGTAGTGTGTAGACAATGTGTGGGCAGCTGTAATACTCATGTAGTGTGTAGACATTGTGTGGGCAGCTGTAATACTTATGTAGTGTGTAGACATTGTGTGGGCAGCTGTAATACTTATGTAGTGTGTAGACATTGTGTAGACAGCTGTGATACATACGTAGTGTGTAGACATTGTGTGGGCAGCTGTAATACTTATGTAGTGTGTAGACATTGTGTGGGCAGCTTTAATACTTATGTAGTGTGTTGACATTGTGTGGGCAGCTATAATACTTATGTAGCGTGTAGTCATTGTGTAGACAGCTGTAATACTTATGTAGTGTGTAGACATTGTGTAGACAGCTGTAATACTTATGTAGTGTGTAGACAATGTGTCTGCAGTTGTAATACTTATGTAGTGTGTAGACATTGTGTAGACAGCTGTAATACTTATGTAGTGTGTAGACATTGTGTAGACAGCAGTACTACTTATGTAGTGCGTAGACATTGTGCGGGCAGCTGTAATACTTATGTAGTGTGTAGACATTGTGCGGGCAGCTGTAATACTTATGTAGTGTGTTGTCATTGTGTTGGCAGCTATAATACTTATATGATGTGTAGACATTGTGTGGGCAGTTGTAATACTTATGTAGTGTGTAGACATTGTGCGGGCAGTTGTAATACTTATGTAGTGTGTAGACAATGTCTAGACAGCTGTAATACATATGTAGTGTGTAGACATTGTGTGGGCAGCATTAATACTTATGTATTGTGTAGTCATTGTGTGGGCAGCTGTAATTCTTATTTAGTGTGTAGACATTGTGTCGGCATTTGTAATACTTATGTAGTGAGTAGTCATTGTGTAGACAGCTGTAATACTTATGTAGTGTGTAGACATTGTGTGGGCAGCTGTAATACTTATGTAGTGTGTAGACATTATGTGGGCAGCTGTAATACTTATGCAGTGTGTAGACAATGTCTAGACAGCTGTAATACATATGTAGTGTGTAGACATTGTGTGGGCAGCATTAATACTTATGTAGTGTGTAGACATTGTATGGGAAGCTGTAATATTTATGTAGTGTGTAGACATTGTGTGGGAAGCTGTAGTACTTATGTAGTGTGTAGACATTGTGTTAGCAGCTGTAATACTTATGTACTGTGAAGACATTGTGTGGGCAGCTGTAATACTTATGTAGTGTGTAGACATTATGTGGGCAGCTGTAATAATTATGTAGTGTGTAGACATTGTGTGGGCAGTATTAATACTTATGTAGTGTGTAGACATTGTGTGGGCAGCATTAATACTTATGTAGTGTGTAGACATTGTGTGGGCAGCTGTAATACTTATGTAGTGTGTAGACATTGTGTGGGCAGCTGTAATACTTATGTAGTGTGTAGACATTGTGTGGGCAGCTGTAATAGTTATGTAGTGTGTAGACATTGTGTGGGCAGCTGTAATACTTATGTAGTGTGTAGACATTGTGAGGGCAGCTGCAATACTTATGTATTGTGTAGACATTGTGTGGGCAGCTGTAATACTTATGTAGTGTGTAGACATTGTGTGGGCAGCTGTAAAACCTATGTAGTGTGTAGACATTATGTGGGCAGCTGTAATACTTATGTAGTGTGTAGACATTGTGTGGACAGCTGTAATACTTATTTAGTGTGTAGACATTATGTGGGCAGCTATTATACTTATGTAGTGTGTAGACATTGTGTGGGCAGCTGTAATACGTATGTAGTGTGTAGACATTGTGTGGGAAGCTGTAATACTTATGTAGTGTGTAGAAATTGTGTGGTCAGCTGTAATACTTATGTAGTGTGTAGACATTGTGTGGGCAGCTGTAATATTTAATCCTCCCTCTTCCTCATCCCTTCTCTTTCCCCTCCTCCCTCTTCCTTCCTCCTCCTCCTTCTCCCTCCTCCTCCCTCCTCCTCCCTCCTCCTCCTCTCTCCTCCTCCTCCCTCCTCCTCCTTTATCCTCCTTCCTCCTCCCTCCTCCTCCCTCTTCTTCGTCCTCCCTCCTCCTCCTTCTCCTCTTTCCTCCCTCCTCCTCCTAATCCCTCCTCCTCCTTCCTCCTCCCTCCTATTCCTCCCTATACCTCCTCCTCCTTTCTCCTCCTCCCTCTACCTCCTCCCTCCTCCTCCCTACACCTCCCTCCTGGTCCCTCCACCTCTCTCCTCCTCCTCCTCCCTCCTCATCCTCCCTCCTCATCCTCCCTCCTCCTCCCCCTCCTCCCTCCTCCTTCTCTCTCCTCCTTTTCCCTCTTCCTCCTCCCTCCTCGTTTTCCCTCTCTCTCCTCCCTCCTCCTCCCTCCTCCTTTTCCCTCCGCCTCAATGCTCCTCCTCCCTCCTGATTCTCTCTCCTCCTCCCTCTCCTCCTCCTTGCTTCCTCCCTCCTCTTCCCTCCTCCCATTCCCTCCTCCTCCTCCCTCCTCGTCCTCCTGTCTCGTCCTCCTCCCTTCTCCTCCTCCTTCCTTCTCCCTCCTCCTCCCTCTTCCTCGCTCTTCCTCCTCCCTCTTCCTCCCCCTCCTCCTCGCTCCTCCTCCTTCCTCCTCCTCCTCTCCTCCCTTCTCCTTCTCCCTCCTCATCCTCTCTCCTCCTCCTCCATCCTCCTCCACACTCCTCCTCCCTCCTCCTCCCCCTCCTCCCTCCTCCTCCTCTACCTCCTTCTAATCCCTCCTCCTCCCTCTCCTCCTCCCTCCTCCTCCTCCTGTCTCCTCCTCCTCCCTCCTCCTCCTCCCCCTCCTCCTCCTGCGTTCTCCTCCTCCTCCTTCTCATTCCTCCTCCCTCTTCCTCCTCCTCCTCCTCCTTGCTCCTCCTTCCTCTTCCTCCTCCTCCTCTCCTCCTCCCTACTCCTTCTCCCTCCTCCTCCCTCCTCCCTCCTTCTCCTCTCTCCTCCTCTTCTCTCATCCTCCTCCCTCATCCTCCTCCCTCATCCTCCTCCCTCCTCGTCCCTCTTCCTCCTCCTCCTACAGGCAGACAGACAGACAGTCGGGAACTTATATGACTACTTATATGAATTAAATGCGATGCTACCTATCAAGGTCAGGGCGAAGAAGGGCCGGGACAGACAGAAAGACAGACAGGACAGACAGACAGACAGACAGACAGACAGACAGACAGACAGACAGACAGACAGACAGACAGACAGACAGACAGACAGATAGTCAGGAACGGGAACTTATATGACTATTTATATGAATTAAATGAGATGATTCCCACCAGGGTCTGGGCGAAGCCGGGCCGGGTCAGCTAGTATATCTATAAAAGAGAATCTCCGTCTGTATGTATGTATGTCCTTTATGCGTTCGCGAACGGTCCATCCGATTGAGATGAGATTTTCTACACGTCTTCTTCTCATTCCCGTGATGTGATATTGTCATCTACTGTCATATTTTTTAGTGTAAAAACATATTTAATTAATATTATTTAATATTTTAATTTACATTATAATTTATATATAGCGAGGGGACATAACTTCTAATAACATTGCTATATATGTAAAATTGTTGCATATTTCTCAAATAGGTGGACCTTTTTGCTACAGTTATCTACAGGCATATACGTTATAATCCTCCTTCTCTCCCTCCTCCCCCTCCTCCTCCCTCCTCCTCCCCTTCCTGCACTCCTCCTTCCTCTTCCCCCTCCCCCTCCTCATCCGCCTCCTCTCCTCCTCTCCTCCTCCTCCCCTTCTCCTCTCATCCTCCATCTCCCCCTCCCTCCCCCTCCTCCTCCCTCTTCCTCCCTCCTCCTCCTCCTCCCTCCTCCTCCCTCCTCCCCCTCCTCCCTCTTCCTCCTCCTCCCTCCTCCCCCTCCCTCTTCGCTCCTCCTCCCTCCTCCTCCTCCCTCTTCCCTCCTCCCTCCTCCTCCCCCTCTTCCCTCCTCCTTCTCCCTCCTCCTGCTCCCTACTCATTTTCCCTCTCCTCCTCCTCCCCCTCCTCCCTTCTCCTCCTCCCTCCTCCTCCCTCCTCCCCCTCCTCCTCCTTCTCCCTCCTCCTCCCTCTTCCTCCTACCTCCTCCCCCTCCTCCCTTCTTCTCCCCCCTCCTTCTCCCTCCTCCCTCCTCATCCTCCTTCTCCCTCCTCCTCCCTCTTCCTCCTCCTCCTCCCTTCCTCATCCTCCTCCCTCCTCCTCCCTTCTTCTCCCTCCTCCTCGTTGTCCTTCCTCTTCTCTCTTCCTCCTCCCTCTTCCGCCTCCTCCCCTCCTCCTCCCTCCTCCTTCTCCTCCTCCTCCCTCACTCCTCCTCCTCTCTCCTCTTCCTCAATCCTCCTGCTCCCTCCTCCTCCTCCCTCATCCTCCTCTCTCCTCCTCCTTCCTCCTCCCTCTTCCTCCTCCCCCTCCTCATCCGCCTCCTCTCCTCCTCTCCTCCTCCTCCCCTTCTCCTCTCATCCTCCATCTCCCCCTCCCTCCCCCTCCTCCTCCCTCCTCCTCCTCCCTTTTCCTCCCTCCCCCTCTTCCTCCCTCCTCCTCCTCCCTCTTCCTCCCTCCTCCTCCTCCTCCCTCCTCCTCCCTCCTCCCCCTCCTCCCTCTTCCTCCTCCTCCATCCTCCCCCTCCCTCTTTGCTCCTCCTCCCTCCTCCTCCTCCCTCTTCCCTCCTCCCTCCTCCTCCCCCTCTTCCCTCCTCCTTCTCCCTCCTCCTGCTCCCTACTCATTTTCCCTCTCCTCCTCCTCCCCCTCCTCCCTTCTCCTCCTCCCTCCTCCTCCCTCCTCCCCCCTCCTCCTCCTTCTCCCTCCTCCTCCCTCTTCCTCCTACCTCCTCCCCCTCCTCCCTTCTTCTCCCCCTCCCTCTCCCTCCTCCCTCCTCATCCTCCTTCTCCCTCCTCCTCCCTCTTCCTCCTCCTCCTCCCCTCCTCCTCCTCGTCCTCCCCTCCTCCTCCTCCTCTCCCTCCTCTTCCTCTCTAATCCTCCTCCCTCCTCATCCACCTCCCTCCTCCTCCCTTCTTCTCCCTCCTCCTCCTTCTCCTTGTCCTTCCTCTTCTCTCTTCCTCCTCCCTCTTCCGCCTCCTCCCCTCCTCCTCCCTCCTCCTTCTCCTCCTCCTCCCTCACTCCTCCTCCTCTCTCCTCTTCCTCAATCCTCCTGCTCTCTCCTCCTCCTCCCTCATCCTCCTCTCTCCTCCTCCTTCCTCCTCCCTCTTCCTCCTCCTCCTCCTTCCTCCTCTTCCTTCCCCTCCTCCCTCCAGCTCCTAATCCCTCCTCCTCTTTCCTACTCCTCCCTCCTCCTCCTGTCTCCTCCTCCTCCCTCCGCCTCGTTTTTCCTCCCTCCTCCTTCTCCCTTATCCTCCCTCCTCCACCTCCCTCTTCCCCCTCCCTCTTCCTACTCCTCCATTTTCTTCTTCTGCTGCTGCTTATGCCGCTATATTTACCCAGTAAAATACAGTCTTCAGCGTTTGTGTACACCGTACAGTCATCTGCAAATAGATCGCAGGACGACGAAAGATGCAAAGGTAGATCGTTAATATATATGGCAAATAATAGAGGGCCAAGAATAGAGCCTTGCGGTACTCCAATATTGAAGGTAGTGGTTTGAGACAGAGATTTATTGTGTGATACTACTTGCTTTCTGTTTGATAGAAAAGATGATATTAGAGTGACTACATTAAGGCCAATTTTCATTGTCTCGAGTTTTTTAATTAAAATAACATGGTCTATCATATCAAATGCTTTCTTGAAATCAATCAACACAGTTCCACATAGACTGTTGTTGTTTATATTCTGGTGCCAATTTTCTATCATGTTTGTTAGGGCCGTATGGCAAGAATATTTTGGTCGAAATCCTGATTGGCTGTCAACAATAAGCTTGTTGCGAACTAAATACTGTAATGATACTTTATGGATGTGTTTTTCTAGTGGCTTAAATAGTGATGATAGTAATGAAATGGGTCTGTAATTGTTCGGGAGACCATTGTCCAATGAACCATATTTAAGAAGAGGGTACACTTTAGCGATTTTGAGAGCTGATGGAAAGTGGCCTTTGGTTAGACACTGATTATATACATAGGTTAGTGATGTACAGATCACTGGCGCAGCACAACGGAGAATACGGTTGCTGATTCCATCTAACCCAGATGAGGTTGTGTTTTTTTAGGTTACTGAGGTAAGCGAATACTTCAGGTAGATAGATAGATAGGTAGATAGATAGATAGATAGATAGATAGATAGATAGATAGATAGATAGATAGATAGATAGATAGATAGATAGACAGATAGACAGACAGACAGACAGACAGACAGACAGACAGACAGACAGACAGACAGACAGACAGACAGACAGACAGACAGACAGACAGACAGACAGACAGACAGACAGACAGACAGACAGACAGATAGATAGATAATAATAATAATAATAATAATAATAAGTCTTTATTTTCAAAGGGTTAAGAATTGGGCACGCAGGCCCGTCTGACATTCTGCCCTTCTTCTCTATTTCCTCTCATACATTCTTTCATTCAACATCACTTATGAAGCAACTTTTGACAACAAAAGAACATTAAAACGCATGAAAAATAATCAATAACAAATGACTCACTGAAGCAGTGTTTAACATGGGCATTATAAATACCTAAGGAGGGTGTAACGTGCCATACATAAGGGAATGTTTTTTGGCTAGTTGTCGTTTGAGATAAGTTACCATTATTGTCTTTTTTGTGTTGTTTGTTATGGGGGCATGTAGTCTGTACTAAGGTAGTGTTCAAACAGGTTGCGAATGTATGTATCATGATTGGTGGTGTCTTTGATTTCTTGTGGAAGATTGTTCCACAACTGAGCGGCAGAGTATGCTAAGCTTGTGTTATATAAGTCTATCCTAGGTTTAGGGACATGAAGTATATTTAGTCGTTCGCTATGTCTAGCGTTATATTTAAACAATGGCCAAAGGTAGCTTGGAGCATTTTGAAATAGGATTTTGTGAATTAGTTTGGTTTTATTAAAAAGCAGGCGCTTGTGGAGTGGCAGTAACCGGAGACGTTTATATAGGTTAGAATTGTCGGTAAGCTTTTCACCATTAATTAAACGCACTGCCCTTTTCTGGAGTGAATATAGGCGTTTTGTTATTGATTTGGAGCATCCATCCCAGACTGTGGAGCAGTAATCAATATGTGTTTGTATATGAGAAGTATAGAATATCTTTCTTGTGTTTTCGTCAAGGAAATTTTTAATTTTGGCAAGTTGGTATACTTTTTTGGCTATAGATAGATAGATAGATAGATAGATAGATAGATAGATAGATAGATAGATAGATAGATAGATAGATAGATAGATAGATAGATAGATAGATAGATAGATAGATAGATAGATAGATAGATAGATAGATAGATAGATAGATAGATAGATAGATAGATAGATAGATAGATAGATAGATAGATAGATAGATAGATAGATAGATAGATAGATAGATAGATAGATAGATAGATAGATAGATAGATAGATAGATAGATAGATAGATAGATAGATAGATAGATAGATAGATAGATAGATAGATAGATAGATAGATAGATAGATAGATAGATAGATAGATAGATAGATAGATAGATAGATAGATAGATAGATAGATAGATAGATAGATAGATAGATAGATAGATAGATAGATAGATAGATAGATAGATAGATAGATAGATAGATAGATAGATAGATAGATAGATAGATAGATAGATAGATAGATAGATAGATAGATAGATAGATAGATAGATAGATAGATAGATAGATAGATAGATAGATAGATAGATAGATAGATAGATAGATAGATAGACGTACGTAAATAGAAGAGATCAAAGAATCCCTGAACCACAACGCTAGGAAAAGCGAAGAAAATGACAGAATCGTCACACGGCAATATCAATAACAACTCATCTTTTTATGTGTAAAGAAGTTATCTACAGTCATTTTGGTGATTAAAATCACTTTTCATTACATATAATTTATTTATTTTAGATACGTTAGAATTTTATTTCTTTACTAATTTGGGATAGCAACTTTTGAATTAATAGAAGCAATTGTTATATCCGTTCGCTTCGCCCAGTCACTGGCGGAGATCTATCTATCTATCTATCTATCTATCTATCTATCTATCTATCTATCTATCTATCTATCTATCTATCTATCGATCTATCTATCTATCTATCTATCTATCTATCTATCTATCTATCTATCTATCTATCTCCTCCTCCTCCGTCCTCCTCCCTCCGTCCTCCTCCCTCCTCCTCCCTACTCCTCCTCCCTATTCCTCCCCCTTTCTCCTCCCTCCTCCTCCCTCCTCTTCCCTCTCTCTCCTCCTCTCTCCTCCTCCCTCCTCCCCCTCCTCCCTCCTCCTCCCTCCTCCTCCCTCCTCCTCATTCCTCCTCCTCATTCCTCCTCATCCCTCCTCCTCCTTCCTCCTCCTCCCACCTCCTCCTATCTCCTCCTCCCTAATCCTCCCTCCTCCCTCTCCCTCCTTCTCCTCCTCCTCCCTAATCCTCCCTCCTCCCTCTCCCTCCTTCTCCTCCTCCTTCCTCTTCCTCCCTCCTCCCACCTCCTCCTCCTCCCTCCTCCTGCCTCCTCCTCCCTCCTCCTCTTCTCTCCTTCCTCCTCCCTCCTTTTCCTAATCCCTCTTCCTCCTCCCACCTTATCCTCCACCCTCCTCCTCCCTCCTCCTCCTCCCACCTCCTCCTTCCTCCTCCTCCTCTATCCTCCTCCTCTCTCCTCCTCATCATCCCTCCTCCTTCCTTATCCTCCTCCCTCCTCTTCCTCTCTCCTCCCTCCTGCTCCTAATCCCTCTTCCCCCTAATCCCTCCTCTCTCCTCCTCCTCCCCCTCCCTTCCCCTCCTCCATCTCCCTCTTCCTCCTCCTTCTCCTCCTCCTCCTCCCTTTTCTTCTTCTGCTGCTGCTGCTGCCGCCGCTCCATTTGCCAAAGTTAATTGTTGGGGGAAGATGTAAAGATCTTTCAAGTGCTCTGTCTAATAATAGACAGAATTATAGATAGATAGTCAGGAACGGGAACGGGAGCTTATATGACTACTTATATGTATTAAATGAGATGGACCAGGAGCTGGGCGAAGCCGGCCGTGTCAGACAGACAGACAGACAGACAGACAGACAGACAGACAGACAGTCGGGAACGGGAACTTATAATGACTAATATGAATTAAATGAGATGCTTCCCATGAGGGGCTGGGTGAAGCCCGGCCGGGTCAGACAGACAGACAGACAGACTGACAGACAGATAGATAGTCGGGAACGGGAACGGGAGCTTATATGACTACTTATATGAATTAAATTAGATGCTCCCCACCAGGAACTGGGCGAAGCCAGGCCGGGTCAGCTAGTGTATGTATATATACTTTAAAACAACAAAACACATGTTTCATTTGCAGGTTTTGAGAAATTTTATTTCGTGAATTCGTTCATGAACAATTTTCTTCCGTGTCTAAACTTCAGGTAATTATCGATGAGTAAACCAAACACGAATTCGAAATATTTAAACACATTCTGTCTTGAACTCTGCAATTGTAACACTAGTCTAGCAACATTTAGTTATGTTTAACATAATAATAAGAAACATAAAGAATAGGTTAACTAACGTCAGCAATAAGAAACATAAAGAAAATTTAACTTACCAGAGCAATAAGAAACATATCTTCTTCTTCTTCTTCTTCTTCTTCTTCTTCTTCTTCTTCTTCTTCTTCTTCTTCTTCTTCTTCTTCTTCTTCTTCTTCTTCTTCTTCTTCTTCTTCTTCTTCTTCTTCTTCTTCTTCTTCTTCTTCAGCGTTCAGAGCCATTGAAACATAATGAAATGGTTAAATAACGAAAGCAAAAAGAAACATAAAGAAAAGTTTAAGTAACGACAGCAATAAGAAACATAAAGTACAAGTAAATAACGACAACAATAAGAAACATGAAGTGCGAGTTAAATAACGACAACAATAAAAAACGTAAATTGCAAATTAAATAATGACAGCAATAAGAAACAGAAAAGGTTAAATAACAATATTATTAAGAAACATAAATTAAACTTTTGTATATTTATTAACAATTACATCTCAAAATAAAACTTGCGAAATGGAATGGAAAAGGCAACAGTTTTGGTCTTTCTATATGCAATTCAGAAAATAACCATGTTATAGATAACGTCTTCTGTTTCTGCAGACTGTGGGTCAGCATTGGACTTTCGTTTAATGCACTCAACATGAAATCCCCAGGAGGGTTATCTCTTCAAACCACTGCCAATATATGGATTATAACTCAGATCATTCACAATTTGGATGACAAACTTTTGAATGTCAGCAGAGCACATTGAAAGAGTATTCATTTCTCGTCTAACGCAGTAAGTAGTAACTCTTCCGTAGGTCCCGGTAAGACATCTCCACAATGCCTTATCTGTACCACGGTGGACACAGGAGCGGAGTGCGGGAAGTTTCGCAACGCGTTCACAGGTGTATCTACCAACATTCATGAGAAAAATGACGTATCGGTCGTCATGTAATCTCTCAGACCACGGTTTCGTAACGTTTGCTGCACACGCATGTTTTAACAATGTGCAATTTTCCTGACGTGCCAACAGTATCCTACATTGATATCTAATGTTATAGGGAATCCTGGAGAAATTCATTTGTTTTATATATATCTCGACCCCACTCGATCTTCCAAGTCCTGGGAAAATACAGTCAGCATACCCACAGCCATCAGTTTCTGTAACGAGACAACAGACGCAGTTGTTATATTACAATCAAAAACAGGGTTCCGTGGTAAGAAGCTAACATAGGTATGCGAGGTGTTAGAACCATTTCATTATGTAGGCCAGAGTGCATAGAGAAATAGGTGGTCAGTCTCTCCCTCCGATGCTCCACGCTCAGAGGAAAGGCCAGACAGACATATAATCAGATTGTTACTGGAACTGTTAGTGTTGGAACTCTTCGCTTGCTGCTGAGGATGGGGACGGAGCGCTTATAGGAATGTCCCGAATGCTGTGATGTCGGTTCCTAAATCAGTCAGTCAATTAATCAATCAATCAATCCCTCCCGTGTCGCGCAGGCATCAAACCCGCGTCCGACCGCGCTCATGCCATAATCAACGTAAGGTCCCAGCCGCTACACCAACAGGACTGATCACTTGTTGTGAGGCAGTTTCCTGCTATGGGTCAGCGAAGTCATAGCCTCATCACATGTTGTTGACCCCAGGGCAAGGAAGATTTGATAGCCAGTCTTTCCTTCACTTTCGCAGGCGACGAGCCAAGGCGTCGAACCCCCGTGATATTCTGCTCATGACATTATCAGTGCGTTCCCTATCAACTTCGTTAACTCGGCGGCTTCTGCAGGTATATATGCACAGTCAAGGACTGTTCTACAACGTGCTGCCATTGTATTTAGTCCCATATTCTGGTGCTACTGTGTATAGCCCGACACAGATTAAGGTATGGGCAGATCGCAGACACTAATCCACATGCACAACTACTGGGATATTTCGCTCCAACTATTCAGAAGAATTGTAGGCCCCAAACATTACAGCATCAGCACAACAATAAAATTTGTCAATGGTAACATTTTGTATTCCACAGTGATGAATTTTCAGTTCCGCAAGCCCTCAACGGTGACAAACAAATGGCATTGGGAAAAAAAACAACAACAACAACACTAAACGTATTGACTACCAACAGAAGAGTAAAACTGAAGTTGAAGCCGACATACTGTGGCGTAACAAGAAACACATTGTCAAATTATGGGACAGCACACGAACATACGAATCAATCTATACACTTCAATGAAAAGAAAACCAATATCTTGGCCGTTGAGACGGAAGCCCACAATAGAGACATTCACAACTACGCGTATATTCGTCGTGCAAATCAAGTAATCATGTTCCGTCTCTGAACAGTAAATAGCAGAGTAGACAATCTTTCACGAAAACTTAAAGCGGGTCTGTCACCAATATGTACGTGTGAACAAACTACCCAGTCATCTGAACAGATCTTTAAAAATTGACACATGATGACTAAATTGCGCTATCATATCTGGTCACTCCAGACGCACATTAATGTAATACACAGCTATTTGGAAGCTGTCACAATACATCCTAGTAACATGACTCCTTGTGCACACATTATTAACCAGCAGCTGAAGAAAGAAGAAGGAAATTAATAATAAGGTAATAAATACATTCCTTCTACTGTCCTGTCCATTTCCGTTCCTATTCCACATACTCTGTCTTTACTAATATTACACATAGACTCACATTCATACGAATCTAGATTTGCCTTATGTCATCACCCGAATTGACGGACATTACTGTCAAGAAAGTTTGTTAGCGCGAATTCTCTAATTTGTCATCAAACCATCAAAGAAATGTCGCCGCTTTCGATGATTTAAGTTGCCTTTGGACCTATCAAAGACATATTCCTTGGGTGGGGGTAAATATAAGACGGCAGAAAAAAAATTAATAACGATGCAACAGATAGTTTTCAAGAAAATTGATCTTGAATGAAGGCATTCATTTCTAAACGGACCATAGTATATATGACAGGAGACATGTTGGGGTCAAGCGAGCGCGTCACTCGGAGCTCCCAATGGCGGGGTCAACCTGCTCACGGGAAAACATATAGCACGGGACAAGTGAATGCTAAAGGGCGGGAAAGTAGGGGTCGAGATACGGCGGAAAATACCTCGCACAGGGAGAGCCTAAAAGTCCTGGCGAAATGCATCGTGGCGTCGTTAGATTGATGTACAATGTTGGTTTTTTGAGTTATTGTAACAGCATTGGGACAATATTGTCACTACACACCGTAAAAGTGTTAAATTGTGGAGAAATACTACAGCATTTGATAAACACATGCGAGTATTGTGCTTCCGTGTGTAAATAATAATTTAGTGAGAATGGGTCCAGATGAGCTTGACGGAGTGTTTGGAAGCCAACTGCAAGCTAGCAGCTACTGTAATCAGCTGACATTATGGAGATAACATCTATACATTGGAGACCTTCATAGCTGAAATACTGGAGATACACATCTATAAGTGGGCGACACACCCAAGCTATAGGCTAGTATAAACATCTCATATGCAACAGATACACATCTATAATTGGGAGACCCATGAAGAGCTGGATCGATCCAGTCAGCAGTCTGGTATCAGCCATGTCAGGGACATTGATGATGCAACCGACATTGTCAAAGATAACCACACAAGGAGAGTGTTCCTCAATCAATCTAGTACAAAAGCCTGGCGCAGTTATCCACAAATCCATCCATCCATCATGTGCCATGCCGGTAAGCGTGGGCGGTCATGTTCTGCCATCTCACTCGATCAATAGAGTCGTGGATCAGTTCCGTGTTTTTGTCTCACTTATCCACAAATAATCAATAATATAAGCACCCTATCCTACGGCTGACAATAGAAGTTTCCGGCAGCTGTTTTTATTGCCGTCTAAATGTGTTTTATTGCCGCACTTCTTGCAGTGAGCTTTCACGAAGCGGGCTATTGTTTACTTTATTTAAAATCATCATGTTCGTTTAAAAACGGAAATACATCAAACATTTCATATGTAACCTACCCACGGGTAGATAGAACCCATTACCTGGATGGAAGTTGTCAAAGAGAAGGATTGCTAAGAACATCGACGGAAAGTTTGCAAAGAAAGCGATAGAAGGCTTGCAAATAACAACTATGGAAGGCTTGCAAAGAAAGCGATGGAAGGCTTGCAAAGAACAGCAATGGAAGGCTTGCAAAGAACAGCGATGGAAGGCTTGCACATAAAAAGGATGGAAGTCTTGCAAAGAAAGCGATGGAAGGATAGCAAAGATCAGCGATGGAAGGCTTGCAAAGAAAGCGATGGAAGGATTGCAAAGATCAGCGATGGAAGGCTTGCACATAACAGCGATGGAAGGATTGCAAAGATCAGCGATGGAAGGCTTGCACATAACAGCGATGGAAGGATTGCAAAGATCAGCGATGGAAGGCTTGCACATAACAGCGATGGAAGGCTTGCACATAACAAGGATGGAAGTCTTGCAAAGAAAGCGATGGAAGTCTTGCAAAGAACAACGATGGAAGACTTGCACAGAACAGCGATGGAAGGCTTGGTTTCGGCAAGAAGAAAGAAGTTTCGACCAGCAGGAAGATTAACTCAGGACATTGCAATCACCGTGGATATGAGAATGCACGATGTGAGGGACCCAGCTACTGATGGAGACACTTTCGGCTGCTAGCTGTAATGAGAGCGACGTACTGCACACGTCATGCCTCTTGGTATAATGATGCCTGTCTCTCCTCTATGAACGCTGTGACCTAATTGCCGTGTCCTCCCATCACGTGTGCCATAGAATGATGCTTGTCTCTCCTCTATGAACGCTGTGATCTAATTGAAGTGTCCTCCCATCACGTGTGTCATTTTTTTGCGCTCGCTTTGAACTCAAGCGGTGTCCACACACACTATTTATAGTAGTGATGGACTGAATTTTGTGTGTGGATTAGCTTTCCTTAGTAACAGTGTTCCTCGTCATCAGGCGACCCTATTCCGACTTCAGAGGTACTTGTAATTTACGTCCCCAATTCAAGGACGGCATGTCACATTTTAGTCCAGCTGTCCGGTGTAGGGGTTGAACCGCTTACCTCGGCATCAGCACAACTGATGTTTAAGAACAGGCGATCTTACCCATTCGGCCATGCAGACCTTCACGTATTATGCATCTGAATTCGTGTGTAGGACCCACAGACAATACCAAGTTCAGATTACCAAGCTAGTGGGTCAAATTATTGCATTGCTGAGTTCCATTTCTGGTGGTGGCTATTGCATTCTTCATCATAACCCAGTTCATTGTTAGTCAACTGATTCTTTCCCCAGAGTCCGTGCAGCGTGGCGTTGATAACTGTTGTTCCACACGGTTCTGCATCGTGTACCGCCAGTCATTTCTGACGCCCGAGTTTATGCCATGATCTCATGATGTCCAGCATTTTCTCGGTCGGTCTTCCACTGCCTCGCTTACTTCCAACTTCCCCCTTGTTACAATATTCTTCCCCTTCTCACAAGGTGCCCAATAAATACGACCTCATTTTCTCTGATGCGAATGACCAGTTGCCTTTGCCAGTATTGTTTCAGTCTATTCTCCTTGAGCTGTGTATCTGTCCACGGTGTTTTCATAGTACTCTATCCAACCATATCCCTGTGTCTCACACATCTCCTCACCTGTCTGCTAATTGCTCATGATTCTCTTCCGTAAATCTCAATTTACCTGATATGTCTCTTTAGAACTTTAGTTTCTCACGTTCACTGACAGAATTATGTTGTACAGAACAGTTTTCATATTGTGGTGTGCTGCTCTCGCCTAGACTATTCTACGTATAAAGTTTATCTCCCATCTCCCATCTACTGAGATAACAGTGTTCTCATGTTTAAACAGTCGCTTGTTTTAGAATAGTTCCAACCAATTTGATATTATGTTAATAAACAATAAATGAATATATTGCCAGGAAGCAATTGCCTGCTGTGGAACTGTGATGTCATAAAGCCATCACATATTGTAGGCCGAGAGCACAGGGGAATAGGTGGTAAATCTTTCCCTCATGCTGGCCAGCTACGAGTCCAGCATACAAACTGCGCCATAAGATATTCATGATATGACCAGAGCAGTTCGCTATCAACTTCGTTAATACGAAACCTGCCTGTACTTCTTGTAGTTACTAACTTAGCCGGCTTCGTGGCTTAGAGGTTATGACTTTTCTCCGTAATCTCGTATATTCTCGTGGGTTAACGTGATGACGGTAAGAATCAGCGGTGGTTCGAATCGCATCGATAACTTACGGGGTATGTGAGCCGGCCGCTCAGAAAGCAATGGCAAACTACTGAGCGTAATCTTGCCAAGAAATCAACATACAGCTGAAAGATGCTGGTGTTGACAGCAATGTCCTGTAAAGGATATGCAAAAAAAAAAAAAAAAAAAAAAAAAATTACTAACTTACTTCCAATCCCCGTCATGAAATTTGCCTACACTTCTTGTAGTTACTAAGTGACTTCCAATCTTCATCATAAAACCTACCCGTACTTCTTGTAGTTACTAATTTACTTCTTGTAATTACTTCCAATCCTCGTCATCAAACCTGCCTACACTTCTTGTAATTACTAACTGACTTCCAATCCTCATCATGAAACCTGTCCCTACTTCTTGTAGTTACAAACTGAATTCCAATAATCTATGTCGATTTGTGTGCGGATATCGCTAGCGTGACGTATTAATCACTATGTTTCTATCACCATAGTCCTGATTCTAACCGCGTTGCTGTGAGAATCAGTTTAGTTTACAATAGTGTAGTCGACGGATCAACATCACGGTACACGGGTGTAACCCATAAGTGCTCCGTTCTACTCCTAACTTAAGCCTGAGTCAAGAGAAACGCAGCTCAGTGCACGAACTCCTTAGCACCGACGAGGATCCTGAAATATTTTGGGTAGATTCTTTAATCGAAATTTTGCCGCTAGGCTATTATTTTTCGATTTCCAACTGATAAGGGATTTTTACGTGCGCAACAATACCCACGGGCGTTCGATCTCACTACTCAGAGACCAGGGGACATTTTGTTACTAGATATCCAGGTGAAATAATCCCACTCCTCTCCAGGGCTTGAACCCGGGACCTCCAGCTCTCGAGGCGGATACCATACCTCGAGACCACTCAGCGCCCTTTTGAGAATCAACGAGAATCAACGTCATGAAATAGTAAACACAATACCTTGAGTATCAGTGCTCGGGATCACGGAGATGAACGCTGCAGCCAGAGCGAAGATGGTTGCTGAAACCCACATCATGATTGCTGTCGGGTAGTTGGAGTCTTCTCGTGTCTGAAAGTCAGTCGTGGAGTGTGCAGAGGAGAATATGCCGGCCTTTTAAGTACCTCTTCTGGTCACACCTTGTTAATTCATAGACAAGATACACGTACCTATTTCGTAAACTTTCAACTGGTTGGGAACTGTTCTTAAAACAGTGACGTGTTGATTGACAATTGGGGGATTGAACAACAATGTACATAAATATGTCAGTCAAGCAGTTTCCTGCTAGGGTGTCGAATGTGGAGTGTGGGATGTGGGATATGCGATGTGGGGTGTCGGATTTAGGGTGTATGGGTGCTGTGTCTGATGTGGGTGTGGGATGTAGGGTGTGGGATGTGGAGTGTGGGATGTGGAGTGTGGGATGTGGGATATGCGATGTGGGGTGTCGGATTTAGGGTGTATGGGTGCTGTGTCTGATGTGGGATGTAGGGTGTGGGATGTGGATTGTGTGGGATGTGGAGTGTGGGATGTGGGATATGCGATGTGGGGTGTCGGATTTAGGGTGTATGGATGCTGTGTCTGATGTGGGTGTGGGATGTAGGGTGTGGGATGTGGAGTGTGGGATGTGGAGTGTGGGATGTGGTATATGCGATGTGGGGTGTCGGATTTAGGGTGTATGGGTGCTGTGTCTGATGTGGGTGTGGGATGTAGGGTGTGGGATGTGGAGTGTGGGATGTGGGATATGCGATGTGGGGTGTCGGATTTAGGGTGTATGGGTGCTGTGTCTGATGTGGGTGTGGGATGTAGGGTGTGGGATGTGGAGTGTGGGATGTGGAGTGTGGGATGTGGGATATGCGAAGTGGGGTGTCGGATTTAGGGTGTATGGGTGCTGTGTCTGATGTGGGTGTGGGATGTAGGGTGTTGAATGTGGGGTGTCGGATTTAGGGTGTATGGGTGCTGTGTCTGATGTGGGTGTGGGATGTAGGGTGTTGAATGTGGAGTGTCGGAGTTAGGGTGTATGGGTGCTGTGTCGGATGTGGGAGTAGTATATTATGGGTCACACCCACGTATTTCAGCATCCAGATTTGTATGCGTAGTTAGGTAATATAGGAAGGAAAAAATGGATGCGGATTTTTTCGGGTTTTTTGTGGACGAGGGATTTTCTCCAATTTTACCCGTCGAGGTCTATGAATTTTGTTTGAAAATCTGTGGGATTTTTTTGTTCGTCTCTGGTAGTTGGTTGGAACGGGGTATATGAATGGTCGGTCAAATGCGTTTAGTGTAATGTATGCGTGGTGAGAGATGGGTGTAGTGAAAGCGTGATGTATAAAACAGGGGTGGTATACAACTACGGGTGGTGAGAGATGGGTGTAATGAAAACGAGGGTTCCAACCAGCACAACATGTTATGGCATCGTAGTCGGGAAATTCTTGATGGTTGGTCGGGGTGTGACGGAACGGGGTAGTCTGTAAAAGTAATTAGTTGAAAGTAGGAAGAGTGGGGTGTTCGTGTCGGTACCAATTGTTTTAAATGTGCGTAAATGTGTGATGATAAATGTGGGGTGATAGTAATGTCTTAGTGAAATTAAAAGGTGGGATGTTCATAGTAGCTTATTCACCGATTACAAATGAAATCTTATAAAGGTGTAATGGATATGGTGTCATTTGGTGGTAAGGGGTGGTTACCAGGTATTAGTGGTCAAGTAGGAGTGGTCGATATAGGGGTGGTCATAAATGTAATAGGTATTGATAAGAGGTGTTATGTTAGCAGTTACACACATTGGTCAACCAGTGGTCAAGCAGTGGTCAAGCAGCAGTCAAGTAGTCAAGTGAGGAAATTTTAGGGAAAAGTGGTTGTAATGATATGGTGATGTTTAACGGGTGGTAAATTAGTGGTCAAGCAGTGGTCAAGTGAGGAAAATTTTAGGGAAAAGTGATTGTAATGATATGGTGATGCTTAAGGGGTGGTCACCCAGTGGTCAAGCAGTGGTCACGTGGTGGTCAACTGAGGAATATTTAGGGAAAAGTGATTGTAATGATATGGTGATGCTTAAAGGGTGGTAAATTAGTGGTCAAGCAGTGGTCAAGCAGTGGTCAAGTGGTCAACTGAAGAAATTTTAGCGGAAAGTAGTTGTAGCGACATGGTGATGCTTAAAGGGTGGTAAATTAGTGGTCAAGTCGTGGTCAAGCAGTGGTCAAGTAGTGGTAAAGTGGTCGAGTGACCACTTAAAGTGTAGAGGACGATGTGCCAAAGATTATGGTTGTGGTTAAAGTGATCGATGACATGGTCAAGCAGTGGTCAACCAGTGGTCAAGTGGTCGAGTGACCACTTAAATTGTAGGGGAAAGTACGTATAGTGCAATGGTGGTGGGTAAAGTGAGGAGGAATCACTAGTAGGGATAACAGTACTACCAATATTAGGGACAAGAATATTAGCTGGTGCGTTGTTATAGATACAAGTCTCTTTTTTGTGGGGTGTGTAAAAATCATATAAAGAGGGTCATACAAACACAAAGACAGCCAAGTACACACATGTACACACGCACACACAACCACAAAGACAGACAAATATAGTACAGACAAGTATACAAGTACACACATACAGACACGTGTACACACAGACAAACACAAAGACAAACATACACACCCATCTCCTACCATTACTACTGTCAATATCAGCTATACACAAGTACAGACACACTCACCCATAACAAATACACAAATAGGTTCACACAAACACACATACAAACACAAAGACAACCACACACAGCCGTAAACAACCACTCAAGTACAGACACAGGAAAACAAAGAAGCAAACAAGGACAGACACACACTTATAAACTCAAAGACACACATCCATCTCCTGCCATTACTACTGTCATCACAACTATACACAACCACGTACAGACACATCTGCGCGTACACACAGACATCAACTACACAAATACACACCCAAAGACAGACACACTTACCCATACACAAGTACACACAGACACAAAACACAAGTACAACCAGACATCAACTACACCCATACACACTTGATACACTTGTGCATACAGACCTACAAGCGTACAAACACAAAGACACACCCATCTCCTACCATTACTACTGTCAACATCAGCTATACACAAGTACAGATACACTCACCCATCGCAAATACACAAGTATAGCCTCTTCCTAACCCCACAAGAATATCACAAACTACACAAACCACATACCCTTTTTGGTAACGAATGCGGATGTCCGAGAAGCCCCTACGTCATCAGCGCCATATGCAAACATCATTAAGTGGTAGCGTGAGTCATCGGTGTGTGGGGAAGCAGGCGGGAGGTGGCGTTAGAAAACCCTGTCTACAAAACTGCCACGTCAGCTATATAGGGTCGTGTGCAGAACCAGTGTATAAAATAGACGGCGTCTCCTCACTCGGTCGTGGTATACCAGTTCACGTGCTGAGTTGGGTATCTACATAGTTATTTGTGAAATCGGCTGTTGAAATTCGCTTAGTGTAATGACCAGATATTGTTCACGTGCTGACCTGGCTAGCTACAGCGGTGAAACAGGTTGGTGAGAGCATTATTCGTGTCGTCGGCCTCTGCTAAAACAGTGAAACATATATTGTATACACCAGAACTTTTTTGTGGATTTAAGAAAAACAAGCCAAACTGTGTGACTTATTTATATACCACTTTATCAATATGGCCACCAGATCTACTTTCACGTGTTCAGTGTGCGACAAAGCCTATTGTGATAACCTTAATCACCACATTTACGGTACGAAAGATCAACCACACTTATGTCATATCTGTGGACAACTTTTCAACAGAAGAGGCAATTTACAAAGACACATACGAACACAGCATCAACCACGTATGAATACATCAGAACCAAACACTACACCTACCTCTTCAATACCAGAGACGACAACACCACATGTATATTTACGGCATCCTCATACTACGATCTCGTCTCAAGTACCAGACTGCCACCACTGTGCCTTCAATAATAAGCTTACCCGCCACAATGGGACCATTCACAATGATTATCCCTGTCAGTTACGTGACAATCTATACAATTCGAACCTACAACGTTACTTACGAACACATCACCAGACACCACGAGAAATGACGACACCCTTAGACACACCGTACATGACAACACGTCTACTCATAGTAGCAGACGATATCCAACCAAATGATAGGGACAGCTTGGCAGCCCTTAAGGCGTACTGCAAGGACCTGTCGATTATGCTACTCAATCAAGTGGTAGTATTAGAAAAAAGTGTCGACCACCGATACCGGGTGGTTTTTGGTATGATACAATCACAAAAAAAGAAGTATTCAGATATCTTGTATGATATCTCATGTGTGATGACTTCGACAACAACATCAGTGTTGTTTTAGTCAACCATCAGTCAATTGTATACTCAAGAATGAAGATCACTAATCCAGAAGCAAAATCGGTGTTGAATCAAAAAACTTCACTAAGCATGCATGTTATTGATTTTTTCTTATAATATATCACTAAACTGTTTTGATGAATATGTATGTCATTGATTTTTTCTTATGATATATCACTAAACTGTTTTGATGAATATGTTGTGAACACACATATTTTGGTGATAAAAATATCGAAATCAAGATTTTTGTTTTGTTGATTTTCTTTAGTGGGTTGTTTTCATGACGTTGTCCTCTTCTTATCGGAGAGGGGATGAACAGAGACACATACAGACATGTACAGAGACATTTGATACAGACATGAACAAAGTCGGGGAAAAAGTTATGGCAAATACAGAAATATTTCAGTCAAATGTATGAAAAGTAGAAAACTTTGCTAACCAAATACGGGAAGATACTGACCAAAATATGAAAATGTCTCGGCCAAATTTATGAAAAGTATGAAAATCTGATTACCAAATGGGAAGAAACTTTCAATCAAATTTATAAATATTTCATCTAAACTAATAAAAACTAGGAAAATTTGTCAACCAACAGGTAAAAGGTCGACCAAATACTGAAATATCTCAACCAAAACTTATAAAAATATCATCAATTCTTATAAAAAATAGAAAAATGCGTCAGACAATTCTGAAAAATGTTGGCCAAATACAGATATAACTCGAACAAACTTATAAAAAGATAGGAAAAAAATATTACCCAACACAACTAAAATGTTGACCAAAGTTATAAATATCACATCCAAACTTATGAACAGTAGGAAACTTTACTAACCTTATAAAAAGTAGGAATATTTGTCAACCAAAGCGAAGCAAGTAAAGACATATTTCAATCAAACTTATAAATGTGTCATCCAATGTGAATAAAAACTAGGAAAATCTGTCAGCCAGTCTAAGAAATAGCTATGGAAAAGTAAGAACTATGTCGATCAAACTAAGGCAAAAGTGTTACCAAAATTAAGAAAAATGTAACTTCTGTAGTTATCTCATACGTGTCTTGAACTTTTATCTGAAAACCCGTTATCAATGTCACCACTTTCCCGATTTTACATTACCGAAACCTCCAACTTCAACGTATATGCTACAGAAACCCTTATACAGACTAAGCACTCATCTCTCCACACTCTTGGTTTCTTTCTAACACAAAGTGATCACATCAACAAGAACTTCAAACATCCATTGTACACGTGGTCCATTGAAACAAACATAACAACATTTATGGTAAGGTCGTCTATGGTTCCATCTGGTATAGTTTCTGTCTCATCTAAGTATTCGTCAGCAAAGATCCATTTTCCATGACTGCCATCTTCATCTTTCTATACCACAATGTCTGCTACACTATCATTTTATTGTTCCCGCTTTCAACAATACATCGGTTTTTTTCTCGACATTTGCCTAAAATAACATTTCTGAGGGTGTCCACTCCTAGCTCACTTTACAATTTCACATCCGCAATAACGACAAGTCTGCAAGCAACCACCACTGTCTGTTATAAATTCGGCCTTTCTTAAAAACACGCCTACCTTAGTGAACTCATGAATACCAGCTACCACATCTTCTAACCGACTTTCAATGTTTCATAACAAATAACACTAACATTCTTTTTGATTACAGAACAATATAATTTCTGGTGACTAGGCAGCTTTTCCAACCTAATGGAGGTAAACCATCTGTCCCCCTAACCTATTAGGTGCTATTCTATTGCACTGTAGAATTCTACCAACACTTCTTTTCTATCACCAAAACTAAACATCTACCAAGAACACAACCACTGGGCATTTGTTCAACATAATACACATACCCTCGCCAACGACATTAAGGAAACGCCTACATACACATTGTCAGACATTGGATTTAAATCCCCTACTACTAACATAATACCGGTGTCGAATTCCCCTGTTTCACAAAACACCCTTTTGTCAGTTGTTACTGAAAACCATTACACCAGTCCAGAATTGTGACTCGTAGAATCTACAATCACACCAGCGTATCTGAGATATGGGTGGGGGATTAGAGATTCTTCTATACTATCACGTTGTAATCTTAACCTTGAAACTTTAAACCAAAGACATTTAACCTATTTGTTTAAAACTTTTTCACCTTCCACTCATCAGGTACAATGACAGCTTTACTTGATAGACGGACATCGTGGTCAGAAGATGAGGATTGTTGTGAAGATGGTAGTGTTTTGCAGGAGGATGATTCTAGCTTCTTCACCCCAGCTTTATCATTAGACATGTTGTTTTGTCAGAAACCTACTCGTGGCACCCAGCCAGCTTTAGATGTGTCAGAGACAATCTTTGATTGGGTTGATGATTCGTCTTCAGATGAAGATATTGACCTTTTGGGTAGTAGTCATGGTTCAGACTCTCTCAAGAAAATTAATGTGTTGTGGAACGAAACATATCCTACTGTCGGTGTCCGAAGGTGTTCCTTTTCAACGAATAAGGTGTGTATGGTTAGTAATGATCATAGTTCACATGTGTATTTTTGTAAACATGTCTAATACAGAAGACCTAGGTGCTATACATGTTTTCTATGTACATCTCTCTATACTACAAACCATCAGTGACTATACCTTTACCCTTTCTCAAGACGTGACCAATAGAATGTCGACAGTCTGTTTTTGATGCCTTTTACCACTTCTCATTATGAATTATTTTATTACTGTTTTTCTTTAGTGAAGTAGTATGTGTGGCCGTCTTGTAAGGTTCGATGTGTTTTATTTACCTCCACAGGTTAATTTTGCATCAGAACCCCACTTCTTGACAGTCCATACTGTTGGCAACGAAGAACGCATTGGTAGCTGGCACCATGTAATCAGAGAACGTGAGCATTTTGAAAGGCGTATACTAGACTTGGAAAAAATTTTGAATCCAGTCCTGAACGACAAGCACAGAAGAAAAGTCATCGAACAAAGACAAAGGACAGCAGTGAAGAAGGGAGATATAGTCTAATTACTATGTTTCTCTCTGCCATATTAAAACAGTTATAAACAGAAATAAACTAGTAGGCGTTTCCTTAATGTCGTTATTTTTTGAGTTCTAGTAGTACTTGTTAGGTGGTTCATCTGATATGGTTTTAGTTTTAGTTTGTGAATTGTTTTGTATGATATGTTTTTGTTGTCTTGGTGTATCCCATACGTATTCTTTAATAGAGCCCCAAATTTGGGAAATGTCATGTAATGTGTATGTTAGAATAAGATGTCAGCCAGGGGAAATTGATCTTTGGTGATGAATACTCGGCTGATATCGAAACTATCCCCGATGGACTCACAGATTCCATGGCGATACCTGTTGTTATGACTGTTTTCATTAGAGCTCATGTACAATGAAGGTGTGGAGTTCTTGGTGATGTGACCACTTTATGATAGAAAGAAAACAACCAAGAGCGTGGAGAGATGAGTGATGTATAAGGGTTTCTGTACCAGATTTTCCCCTCGACCTTTCCAGTTGTCACGATGTTCTTGTGTCTCTTACATGACTAAAGACAGCTATTTTGACTCTTTCTTTTCTAGCTTGAACTAGTTGTTACTCAGACAGGGAATTCGTCTTACAAACCACACCTCTGCTTCTAATTTCTTCTTAATTTTGTTCATTCGAAGATTCACTCCCATACACCAAAAATGGTTCTATATAGCACTCTTTTACATTACTTTTTCATTTTCTGAAATGTGGCTTTTGTTTGTCCTATTCTGTTCATTAATCTCTTGTACATCATCCATCTGATAACTACCACTAAGTAATTTATCCACTTGGTTAAGAATGTTTCTATGTCACTTTTGACACTTTCTTTGATCCTGGCCTAGAGGTTAGCGAATTTTCTCCGTAATCTCGTAAGTAACGTGACGACTGCGAGAATCAGCACTGGTTCGAATCGCGTCGGTAACTTATGGGGGTGTTTGAGCCGGCCGCTCAGAAAGCAATGGTAAACTACAGATTGTAATCTTCCCAAGAAATCAACAATCGGCTGAAAGATGATGTTGACAGCGATGTCCTGTAAAGGATATGCAAAACATTTATTTTCTTTCTTTGATATCACCATTATTACTATTTTCTTGATAGTGAGTCCTTTCTTTACACTCCATCTTACTACAATGTCCAACAATTGTTGTGGATCTGTTGCATTATCTACCCCCAAAACTGTGTCATTATATCGCTTATATCTTCCGATTAGTATTGTCGGTTCTTTCTGGTTTCTCATATGATAACTTCGCCTAGGCACGCGCGCGCGCGAGCAAGTGAAAAAGAGAGGTCGGGCGCCACAAGTTCTGTCGTACTTTATCTGTTTTTTCTTTACTTGGTCTCTTTATTTTCCCTTTTAATTGGTGTTACAGTATTTGTCTTCGTTACCTACATTTCAGAGGTACAGAATGTAAAATACCGCAAAAGTCAGCTACACGCCCGAATGGTCTGTAAAAACACGAATAATACAAACACAATGCTTTTAGCACTCAATAAAAGTTTTAAAACCCTAAAACAAGTGTGAATGTTATCACGTAGATAAGGGTTTCAATAGTGTACGGCATGTCAACAAATTAGATGTTTGTAGATCTACAAACGGCTGGGGGAAAAAACATATATTGGAAACAAAACTATCATATGGATTGATAATGAAATAGGTAAATATCAGCCTATTAAGATAGACAGGGATGTGTAATGTTTTTCCCCTGTACACCAGAAATGTAGAAGATATGAAAAGACTCATCATTGAAGGACGTAACATCAATAACAATAGATATGCAGTCTCTATTGTAGACAATGAACAGGACCTGCAAAATTTAGTACATGCGTTTGTTGCGAACAACTAGGATTAGAATTAAAAAGACACAGGTTATTGTCGTCAATTGGAAAAAAAGGAAACACCACAAGTAAATAGGCGTATTCTTAAAACAAGTGAATCGGTACAATTAACTCGGAACAGTTATAATATCTGATTGGAAATGCCTTGAAGAGATTAGAACAAGAATCGTCACGGGAAATGTAGCCTTTAGCAAGATGAAAAACATACTGACCAATAAAAAGATGTCATTTCCAAAGAAAAAAAAAAGCGTGTTGAAGTGCTTCATACCGCCTATACATTTGTATGGATGTGAAGTCTGGACCAGGCTGAAACACATCGGATGGGTGTGGAAATGTGGAGAAAATGCAAATACCCTGGGCAGACAGAAAAAAAAAAACCAATGAGCAAGTCCTACAAGAAAACAATATGAAAATAGTAAATAGATTAGAGAAATTGGACGTAGACAAAATGTGTTGGGTATTTTATGAGAAAGAATTACACATGGTAGCAAGACATCTTTCTACAATAATCAAATCCATCTGCTCCCTTTGGGTCGTAAACGAAGCCATTTTTAAATGTTGTATACCAATAAAACCAGTTTGAAAATGTTACTTTTTTTGTTTGTTTTTTAAAATTTTGTCTCTCTGTTTTATTATGTTTTTTGTTCCATTGTATGGTTTTCTTGTATATATATATATATATATATATATATATATATATATATATATATATATATATATATATATATATATATATATATATATATATATATATATATACAGGGTCAGACAGCAATAACAGTAGAACCAAGAATGGATAATAGAAACGTTAGAATAATACAGTGGAACTGCAGGGGCATTAAATCCCTCCTCCCAGACATCATGAAACAACTGGGGAGCCAGAACTGTATTTATGCCCTGCAGGAAACCCACTTGAAAACATATCAACCGTTTAGGTGCCGTGGGTTCACGGTAATTAGACAGGACAGGACAGAAGCTAAAGGGGGCGGGGTTGCCCTGTTAGTGCACGAACAGTTCCAGATTGTGACACAGGAAACATTCCGCACCAAGAACTTGGAGTGTGTCAGTGCAACTATCACAGGGAACCCTAAAAACCTAACTATAATTAATGTATACTGTCCCAGAGGGGTAATTGAGGATGAAGACACCAGAGCCCTCCAAACCAGACTTACGTCAGAAGCCCTAATAGTGGGAGACTTCAACTGTCACCACAACACATGGGGAGCTATACAGAACGACAGGGCTGGTACAAAACTCATGGAGTTTATCGAAGACAATCAGCTGGCAGTGCTCAACGATGGGACGATAACCAGGATAGATCCCAGACCAAACTGCTAAGACACAGCCATTGACCTGACAATAGCCACCTTAGGTCTAGCAAGCAGCCAGTGGGAAGTGACAGAGGACACGAACACAGACCACATACCCATAATAATCAACACCAGAACAAAGCCCCAGCTAAGCGCCAACAACAACAGGCCAACCTTTCACTTCAAGAAAGCAAAATGGGAGCAGTTCAGAGAAGAGATGACCAACACAGACCTGGAACAGCAGGAACGGGAAGACATGGATAAATATACAGAGAGACTGACCAGAAACATACTGCGGATAGCCATCAAGCACATCCCTAACAAAAATATGCCAGAGTATCTAAGACCGGGTAAGACGGAGCCCCAGACAACCCAAAAACGATGGCACAACCCAGTGGCCTGGTGGAACGATAAGTGCACAGCGGCACAACAAAATAGGAAAAGAGCGCTGCAGAAATACCAAAAGGCAAGGACAGAAGAGAATTTTGAAGAATTCAAGAAATTCAGAAACGAAGCAAACAGAGCAGTAAAACATGCAAAAGAGAAGGAGTGGAAAAGATTCTGTCAAACACTCAGTCCAGATACACCAACCAGAAAGGTATAGAAACAAATAAAAACTATTCAAGGAAATAAAAAGACCAGCAAAATCCCAACCATCAAAAGTACGAAACTAGCAGTAACAGACCAGGACAAAGCCAAAGTGTTGGAGATTACTTCCACGAAGTCTGCTCTAACAAAAGACTGGGAATCAAAGAAAGACAAAGAAGGGAGGAGCTGAGACAAGAGCTAAAAGACACAGCAGACGAGAACAGCGAAGAACACTTTATGGATGCAGACATCGCAACAGATGAGGTGATGACAGCGCTAAACGAAAAATCCGACACCGCGGCTGGGGCGGACATACTAAATTATACCATCCTCAAAAAGCTCCCGAATAACACCATAAAAACAATTACTAAGCTGTTTAATGTAATATGGCAGACGGGAAAGATCCCCAGGCAGTAGAAAACAGCCACTGTGATCCCAGTCAAGAAACTAGGGAAAGAGCCAACAAGGGTAGAATCATACCGCCCCATCTCGCTGACATCGCACCTGGGCAAAGTTATGGAGACAGTGATAAATAAAAGAATAACATTCCACCTGGAGAAGAATGAACTGTACAGCCATTCACAATCCGGGTTTAGAGCCAACAGGTGCAGGATGGATCAGATCATCAAATTGGAAAACCATGTAAAGAAAGGATTTAAGAGAGGGGAAAAGACGTTGGCTGTATTCCTGGACCTAGCCCAGGCGTACGATCAATGCTGGAGTGAAGCCGCACTAATCAAACTGAAGAAAGTAGGCATAACTGGTAGAACCTACCAATACATAGAAAACTTCCTCCAAGATAGAAGCTTCTCAGTGAGGGTAGGGAATGAGGTATCCGACACATATGTGCAGGAGAACGGCATTCCCCAGGGCTCAGTCATCTCACCAACAATCTTTTCAATACTGGTGAACGACCTGACAGATGAGATTCAAGACCAGAAAACAGGACTTTCTCAATTCGCGGACGACTGCGCCATATGGAGGAGCGGCAAGGCGGCAAAGACTACAAGAGGACCCCTCTGTCAGAGCCTCACATGGTATAGCTGTGCAGCAACATCGTTGCGACACCCGGCGGACAAGAATTGTCGGCTGACAAGATTGTTACCTGACACGCGACCAGCGGTCAGGCTGACGACAGACGCACGCAGGACACGTGACACCACTAGAGGCAGTGGGCAGTTGGCGTGCTAACCTCAGACCGAGCTGGGACCGGAGACTGGACGGACATGTGCGATGAGAGCAAGGCGTTTGTGTGAATCTCCGTGATTGAAAGCCGAACGACTGATATCTTGAGCGTCAGACCTATGAGCTGTAGTGTGGTTGTGAGCGTCGTGAGTTATATATTGTAGATTGTTGTAATTATCGTTCTGTATTTAATGTGGCAATAAATCCATAGAACTTGTGTTGCTGTGTCTTACGTCGAATCACGTTATACTTGTACTGTCTCACACGTGTTAGCTAACGAGCCAATTATAAGATCCTGACATGTGTGGACGTGGGTTGCTCGTCCTTGTTTAAGAACCTAATATATGTAGACGTGTGTTGCTCGTCTTTGGTATTTAAAACTATAATTCTTGAACTTGTAAAATTTGTCAAGGTTATAGCTATGTAAATGTGATCGTGAAAGTCTCAGTATGATCCATTATTACATTGTTTAAATATGTTTAAAACCATTAGTAAATGTGCAGTACATATTGTTTGATCCTGTAAGCGTGTAAAACATTTGTGATTTGTGAAACTTGTCACCGTTTGACCTTGTCGACATTGTTATTTTGTCGCCATTTTGACCTTGTCGCCATCTTGTAAACTTGATGTCTATGTCCTTACTGAATGTCATCTTGATGTAAGTGATGTGTCATCAATGTTATTGAGTGTTCAAATACAGATAGATTGTCTTTGTGTATTGAGTTTGTGGAACGCAAAGAGTTTTGGAAAGAGTGTAACTTCTGTTGAAAGAAACACTGTTGACGACAAATTTACGACATACAATTACACTCGACGCCATCCAAACCTAATCAACACTGAGTGACTTGCAGGCACACACCAACAAATAGACGCTAACTTATTTTCTTCCAAAAACAAAGCAGGTTTTTCCGTACCATCCATAACCTTGCCGTAGAGGTCATTAGTGGTTCCAAAGTAACGACCCTACAGTTTTCTAGCCCGATTTTCCAACCATTCGTCACCGTATCCAGGGCACTTGAGTATATTTTTCTATACTTTAACTTTACGTATGCAATAGTAGGCACGCATCGTATAGTAAAATAAATTGTAAACTATTTTCTACTAACCATTTACAACATATTTTGTGTAGTTGATTTTCATTGACGTATTTTCTCCATCATGTCGTCATTATTTGATTTCATCGATATGGGGTTAAAATTGAAGTTAGAAGGTGATGAATTAACAAAATGGAGTGAGAACAAATACGCAGAATACCTACTTGTTCAGGAAAAAGCTGCCGAACGCGATGAAAGAGCAGCAGAAAGAGCTCTAAAACAAGCAGAAATATCTGCCAAGCAATCAGAGGCAGAAACAGTCTTGAAACAGGCAGAGATTGAAAAAGCTGCCAAGCAAATAGAGGCAGAAACAGCCTTAAAACAGGCAGAGATTGAAACAGCATTAAAGCAAGCCGAAGTAGAAATGGCTGCAAAGATAAAGCAAGCCGAAGTAGAAATGGCTGCAAAGACAAAGCAAGCTGAGATAGACAGAGAACGTAAATCGTTCAAAAGTAAACGTAAATGTTTTCTCTGCAAGGCTTTCGGGCACCATCGCATGGATTGTAGAGGCAGGCATATGACCAACAAAGCCAATGCCGCCTTGTTCGATAGCTCAGCGTCAGAAGACGAAAATCCAGAGAAACATCCTGTGAATGCAGCACAGGCTTGTGATGTATTTAGTGCTAATAAATGCACTGTCTGTAACACCTTCTATGAAGATGGTATCTTAACATGCGGGCACGCCATCCCTATTGCCAATGAGGAAGCTAACTTGGTAATAGACTCAAAAGGCAGATTAGACATCCATCACGGGTATGTTAATGGCAAGTTTGCTACAGTACTTCGCGACACCGGAAGTACACTTATTGGCCTGAAAACAACATTCATAACGCCTACAGACTATACAGGCAGACACATCACATGTAGAACATTTTCAGGCAATATTGAAAAATATCCATTAGCATGGGCATACATTGAAACACCATTCCTGACCGGGAAAGTAAAGGTCGCGGCACTTACAAACCCAGTGTGCGATATAATCATAGGAAATTTACCTGAGGTGAATGACAAACCTCATAATCATGACATAACATCACTATGTATTGATGATAACACATCACCACCAAATGTCATCACTAAAAATGTCATACCACCTATTGAATGTATGTTAGCTAATGCAGCACTAAGTTCTCATCACATCATTGACGATATCATTCCATCATCATCTGATGTCATTGAGTGTGTGAACGCAGTAACAAGAGCTACTGCTAGAGTGCAAGATGAATGTAACCAAACTGAGGCTATACAAATGCTTAGCCCAGAATTACCACCTAGTGACTCTATGAAGGAAACATTCATAACAGCTCAAAAAGCTGATCCTTCACTGTCAAAGTACTTTGACCTGATCGGCAAAAAGGCAAGAGTAACCAAAAATGCGAAATGGCATTTTGCTTTACACAATGATATACTCACCAGGTACTACACCAGAGGTGATATTACAACGAAGCAAACTGTTTTGCCAACTACTTATCGCAAGCAAGCTTTACATCTTGCTCACGATATACCTTTTGCAGGTCATATGGCATATGTTAAAACCAGGTCAAGACTTTTGACACAGTTTCATTGGCC
The DNA here is from genome assembly GCA_963921405.1 of Cepaea hortensis. Lineage (NCBI taxonomy): Eukaryota > Metazoa > Mollusca > Gastropoda > Stylommatophora > Helicidae > Cepaea > Cepaea hortensis. Next base: position 100,856,808 of record OY992890.1, read on the forward strand.
AAAATTTTGCAATGACATAAGAACATATTGCAGAAGTTGTGATACATGCCAGAAACTAGTAAAAAAAGGTAAACACCCACAGGCAAAGTTACAAGTCACTGACTTAGCCAGTCGACCTTTTGAAAAATTATCAGTTGACATTGTGGGCCCTCTTAGTCATACAACTACTAGAGGGAATAAATATATTCTAACTTTTATTGATCAATGTAGTCGCTGGCCAGAAGCGATTCCTCTAAAGAACATTACTGCCAACGACATCATGGAAGTGTTCTTCCATATCTTCTCCCGAATTGGGTTTCCAGATACTATCCAGTCTGATAGAGGCACTCAGTTTATTGCCGCATCCACCCAAGCTTTCACTAAAATGTTAGGAGTGAAGCAAGTCTTCAATACCCCCTATCATCCTCACTCGAGCGGGATTATAGAAAAGCTTAATGGGGATCTGAAGCACATGCTTGCCAAAGTAACTCAAGATCACCCCAACAACTGGGATGTATACTTACCAGCTGTCCTTTTTGCTTATCGCGAGGTACCACATTCTAGTACCGGTTTCTCTCCTTTTGAACTAATCTATGGTGCCAAACCACGAGGCCCATTAACAATTTATCACCAAATGTTAACTGATTCTACTCCAATACTGAAACCCATATCATCATTTGTGTATGTAACATCATTGCGTGAAAGGATTATTAAATCATGTGAAATTGCTAAAAATGCACTTAAACTATCTGGTGCTACTTACAGACAGTACGCAGACAAAGGTAACAGGACTATAACATTGACACCTGGACAGGACGTTCTACTACTACTACCAAGTGACAGACAGCTACTGACTGATTCTTGGCAGGGACCTTTTAAAGTGACAAGACAAATCTCACCTGTAGACTATGAAATCCTAATAAAAGACAAACACAAAATATTTCACATAAATATGCTAAGACCATACCACAACAGAGACAACGAACAAAACGATACGACAGCTTGCACCGTGATAATAGATCACGAAGATGACGATTCTAGCGACGAGATTCCAACACCTACATTAAACACGACTAACTGCTTGAAGGAGATCAAGATCAATCCAAACCTAAGTCAAGCAGAGACAAACAGTTGCAAACAGTTGATACAACAGTACAACACCATCTTTTCAGACAACCCAGGACAAACAGAATTAGTACAGCATCACATCACACTCACATCAAACACACCCATAAGATGCAGACCATACACAATACCATTACATTACAAAGAACAATTACATCAAGAAATTATCAACTTAGAAAAAAACAACATCATCAGACGATCCTTATCAGACTTCTCTTCACCCATGGTCATTGTACGCAAAAAGGACAAGACAATACGACTTTGCATCGACTACAGAAAACTGAACAAAATAACTGTTTTAGATCTTGAACCAATGGCAAACACTGACGATCTTCTGACAGAACTGACTGACGCTAAGTTCTTTACGACGCTTGACATGTCTAAAGGTTACTGGCAAATAGCTGTACATGAAGACAGCAGACATCTAACAGCTTTTGCCACACCTTGGGGACTGTACGAATGGTGCAAACTTCCATTTGGGCTAGTCAATGCCCCAGCCACATTCGTACGCATGACACGACTCCTCCTATCTGACATTCCTAATATCATTTGCTATATTGACGACATCTGTGTCCATACAGAGACAATGACGGAACATATAAAGACACTAGAACAGACACTAGAACGTATCAGACAGCACGGACTGACAGTGAAGCCTTCAAAGGTGAGCATGGCTTACCAAGAGATATCATTTTTGGGGTACAGAATATCCAATGGCTTTGTCATGACAGACAACAAAATTGTCTCCAAAATTCTAAAACTGTCACTCCCGACTAATAAGAAACAAGTCCGGAGTTTGTTGGGACTGATCAATTATTACAGGCAATTCATTCCTGATTTTTCAGAACTGACCGAGGTTTTTTCTAACTTACTAACCAAGGATAAGCCTGAAAAAGTTGTACACGATGAATGCCTACGAAATGCATTTCATAAAGTTTTGACATACTTTTCTGATAAGAATTCGAATAATCTCATCCTTAAATTGCCCAACATTCGTTTACCTTTCAGATTGAGAACAGATGCTAGCTCCGTTGCGATTGGGGCAGTCCTGTTGCAGGAATACAACAACATCCTGCATCCTATTTATTTTATATCAAGAAAACTAAGGCCTCGAGAGCGGACATGGTCCATTCCGCAATTAGAGGCACTTGCCTTAGTAGAAAGTGTGACGAAACTATCCAGATACCTTCTAGGACGTCACTTTATCATCGAAACTGACAACAGTCCATTACGGTATATAAATGCCGGAGTACCATCCAACAATATGATTGCTCGTTGGTCCTTGAAGCTTCAAAATTACAGTTTCGAGGTTCGTCATATTTCAGGCAGAATCAATACAATTGCCGACCTTTTGTCCCGTTGTCCAACCGACCCAGTAAGCAATGTCTGAGTGCAGAGTGTACTAATACACTCAGAACAACACAGCCACCAATGAGTGAATGTTGTTTCTATTCACCTACTGTGTAAGGTCTATAATCGAAATTGTGATACGGTAACAAAACTGACATGTATAATATACTTATTTTAATCAAGCCATGTAATGAGTGTAGTATAATTGTGTAGTGTGTGTTAGAAAGAGAACATTATTAATTGTAAATATACACCAAGAACAGTGTCACAGACGCTTAACCACTTACCAGAAGCGAACTGTACCATTTAACAGTGACAGCTGTGAGTGACTTTCTTCACCGTGATATTTTAACGACGGGTGCAAATGTGGACTGAACAGTGACTTCTACACCACCTCTGCATCGAATTTAATCCAAAAGTTTCGACAGTTTGAACATCGGAAATAAGAACATTCAATCTTTATCCAGAAGTTGTGAACACATCGGAAATAAGAACATTCCATCATAATCCGATAGTTGTGATACTAGAACATCAAACACGAACTTTGAGAACATTTAACTATCCGTTACAAAAGAAAACGGGATCATTTGTGTTCAAACCGTGTAACAGCAACTAAATTTTGCGTTTCGTGTGTACTTCCTGTGTAATTTAAAAAGTATAGCAAAATTAGCAGACGATATACAAATATTCAAAAACTTATGACGATTGTAAAATCCTTTTGAATCTATAAAATATAATACACCAATTGGGTACTTATTTATTTTGATTAGTGTAATCTTAGAATCATATCTTGATTAATGTATTCATATTACCGACTTTTTCTCGTTAATATGAAGAAACGTCAAGCAATGACGCTAAGAAATTAAATAATTATTTTAATTTATTGAATTTCTTGATTGTCAAAATTACGTCCCTTGCATTTATGAATTACACCAAGGGCCATAATTTGAAACATATTCATTAATGTGTATTGTATAAATAGACATTTTGTTGCTCAAATGGTTAACACACCGGGTAGGCGTCCACCAAGCATGGCAGAGAGCTGCCAACATTGCAAACCAACATAAGAGCTCCTGGCCAAATGAGGTCAGAGTTTGAGTGTTTAATGCGACTTATGTAAAGTCGTATTTCAGTCTGGCTAGATGGCTGTTGCAAAACAACCATATTATTACGTTTTTTTCAAATTGCTGCGAGGTAGATGCGTGAAGCTGGTACTACTGATCTGACTGGGTATTATTGCAATGGAGGTAACCAACCATCAGGGGGATGAAACCTGAGTTGTGTTAAAAGTTGTACTTCATTTGTCATTTCAATGCAACTTACATTTTTTGTATATATTTCCATGCCATATATGTATTTTCATGCATAACACTGGGAAAGAGTAGTCTCTGACATGAAGTTAACACTACCCCAGTATATACATACGTCATGAATGAAAGATGACATCTTTCATTGAGGTACCCGGGGAGAATGTCAGAGCCTCACATGGTATAGCTGTGCAGCAACATCGTTGCGACACCCGGCGGACAAGAATTGTCGGCTGACAAGATTGTTACCTGACACGCGACCAGCGGTCAGGCTGACGACAGACGCACGCAGGACACGTGACACCACTAGAGGCAGTGGGCAGTTGGCGTGCTAACCTCAGACCGAGCTGGGACCGGAGACTGGACGGACATGTGCGATGAGAGCAAGGCGTTTGTGTGAATCTCCGTGATTGAAAGCCGAACGACTGATATCTTGAGCGTCAGACCTATGAGCTGTAGTGTGGTTGTGAGCGTCGTGAGTTATATATTGTAGATTGTTGTAATTATCGTTCTGTATTTAATGTGGCAATAAATCCATAGAACTTGTGTTGCTGTGTCTTACGTCGAATCACGTTATACTTGTACTGTCTCACACGTGTTAGCTAACGAGCCAATTATAAGATCCTGACACCTCCAAAAGCAAATAAACAAGCTAACAGCATGGATGGACAAATGGGGATTCAAAATCAATACCAATAAAACGGTCAGCATGGTATTTGGCAGCAAGAAGAAGATAAATCATAGCAAGGACTGGAAAATAGAGGTAAAAGGGGAAACCATTAAGAAAACAATGAGCACAGTCTTCCTAGGAATGACCCTGGACGAGCAGATGAACTGGTCAAAACATATAAGCCAGACGTTAGAAAAATGCAAGAAAGCTAGCAACCTACTGCGAGTCATAAAAGGTAACGGTTGGGGTGCCCACACCCAAACAATGCTGATGTTCTATAAAGCATTTATCAGGGGCAAGCTAGAATACGGCAGCATTGTGTACGACTCAGCATCAGAAGCCAACAAGAGGAAGCTAGACACCATACAGACCCAAGCGCTAAACATCATCTTCGGTGCTGGAAAATGTACATCCAGAGAAGCCATGGAGGTAGCACTGGGTGTACTTCCACTGAGTCTGGGGCGTAAACAGCTGACGTATAACTACTGGCTTAAGGTAGCCCAAGACAAAAACCACCCTGGATACCAAACGTTCAGCGACAACAACAGCAAAAGGGGGGGGGGCATCCCAATAGTAAAACTGCAAAGACCGGCAGGATGGGAAGCAGCAGAGAAGATGAAGGAAGAAACTGAGCTAGCAGAGACCCTGAAACAGACAAGATGGTTCAAGCCAACAATCCCACCATGGGAACGAACAGTCCCATTCACTGACTGTAGTCTAGCAAAGTTCATCACCAAGGACACGGAGGACACAGATGCAAGAGACACGGCCGAGGAATACATACAAGAATTCAGTAAGGACAACCTCATAATATACACAGACGGGTCCAAGACCGAACAGGGAGAGGTAGGAGCAGGAGTAGTGGTCCCAGACTGGAAGCTGAAGAGACAGTTCAAGCTAAAAGACCAGACAGCAGTATGCACGGCCGAACTGGTAGCCATAATGAAAGGTCTAGAGATCGCAGCCGAAAATCCACCACTGAGACTGTGTATATTAACAGACTCCCTGTCATCAGTACAAACGCTCGGGAACTTCAATAGAGGCAACAGACCTGACATAAAAGAGGAGATACTAGCGACAGCCACTAACCTCAGGTACATGGGCTGCCAAGTCACCATCGGTTGGATACCAGCACACAGGGGTATCCCGGGAAACGAACAGGCAGACATAGCGGCGAAACGGGGAATAACCAGCGCTAATCAAATCTGCACTGGCCTAGGTAAAGTAGAAGGGAAGAATATAGTCAAAAACTATATTCTCAAGGAATGGAGGCAACAGTGGCGAGACAGCGATAAAGGCCGGCATGCCTTCCAAGTATTGGGTGAACCCAGATTCAAGCCACAAGTCAAGACCAACATGGCAAACAGACAGCTGTGGAGAATCAGATTAGGCAATTGGAAAGACAAAAGAGAAAACCCAAACTGCAGAGTATGCCGAGAAAAAACACCATCGAACACTACTTACTAGAATGCGACAAGTACAATAGAGAACGAAGGGACCTGAGAGATCACTTCGTCAAAACTGGGAACCCAATGACAATGACGGAGTGCCTGCACATAAACAGCAACCCGGAAACACAGCGACTGGTCAGACAGTTCCTATGCAGAACAGGGAAGACCGTATAACCTCCCCACACTGTATATATGTATATATGTGCCTGTTTGTATTTGTGCATATTTATATATTTTAAAACTTTAAAAAAAAATCCTTAAAAAAAAAAAAAAAAACTGGCGGGGTGAACGGCAGGAAGGTGGGTTGGCACTTCCGGTAGAGCACCTGAGCTAGGAAGACAGGGAGACCTGGTCATCTTGTTGCCACGCCACACCCACACGCGATGAAGAAAACCGCCAAAACTCACAAACGTAAAGGAGTTTGTAACGCTGACCGGGGGGGGGGACAACTTGAGACTTGCAATAAACTGCTCTGCCCTTGCCTACACCAAGTCCTTATGAGGACTGGACATGATCGGGACTAGCCCCGAGGAGAATAACACAAGAAGCGACAAGCACTTAGCAGTGCTAACAGAGAAAAGCCTACAAACGAGAGAATGAGGGCCCCAGTAGGCCCAACCAAGGACCGGTCTTTACCAGGACCAGCACAAAACAAATCTATCCGACGAACAGAGCGGAACAAATAAAAACCAGTAGGAAATAGGACCAACAATCCACACAACCACGGACCTCAACAATAACCATAGCTGATGAAGCAGGTTAGACGAGGCCGAATTTGGAATTTTTGTTTTTGAAAATTGGAATTGGAATATATATATATATATATATATATATATATATATATATATATATATATATATATATATATATATATATATATGTGTGTGTGTGTGTGTGTGTGTGTGTGTGTGTGTGTGTGTGTGTGTGTGTGTCAGTGTTGATATCTCTCGGGACAAGAAGTGGGTTACAACGTGAAACTCACCCACTTGACAACCAACCAATAAAAACATGATGCTCACCCCCATTCATATCAAGGGTTTAGTGGTACCAGCGCATGTTTTTCTCATTAAGAAATTCTTGAGCGTAGCCCTGGTGAAGAAACGTGTGTGTTGATGGTCCCAGGCAATCGTACTGTGTGTCTGTCTGTTTGCCTCTGTATATATCTATACGCGTGTCTGCTTGTTTCTGTATATGTACGTAGGTGTATTTGTCTGTATGGTTCTGTGTGTGTCTGTACGCGTGTCTGTCTGTATGATTCTGTGTATGTCTGCACGCATGTCTGTCTGTTTGTTTCTGTATATGTACGTAGGTATGTCTGTTTGTTTGCTTCTGTATATGTCTGTACGCGTGTCTGTCTATTTGTTTCTGAATATGTACGTAGGTCTATTTGTTTGATTCTGTATATGTCTGTACGCGTGTCTGTTTTAGTTCTGTATATATACATAGGTATGTCTGTTTGTTTCTGTATATGTACGTAGGTGTGTTTGTCTGTATGGATGTCTGTCTGGTTGCTTCGTTGTACTTGTGTGTCTGTCTGTCTGTTTGCTTCTGTATATGTACGCGTGTCTGTCTGAATGTAGAAGTATAGGCGTTCCTGATTGTATGGGTGTATTTTTGTGTAGTGGATGTCTGTGTATACGTGGAGATGTGTCTGTCCGTGTGTGTGTGTGTGTGTGTGTGTGTGTGTGTGTGTGTGTGTGTGTGTGTGTGAGTGTGCTTATGTGTATGTGTCTTTTTGTTTATGTATTTGTTATAGACAATGAGGCTCGTGTAGACGATTACGATGATATATTGTGGTTGCCTAGAGGAACAGTCCAAGCACCTGGGTTATATGAACCGTATTGACACTCGATGATAGTCCTCTTCAGTGTTCTGCGGGCCCGATCGACAATCATCACCACTACGGCGGACATCACCACGTCCACTCAGAACTACGACCCCCTCACTATATTACTAAGCCCAGACTCTTATGTTTTACTTTTTCAGATGATAGTGACCCTCTACACCTCTTATCAATAACCATTACATTATGGCCACCCCTATATCGACCACTAATACCTGGTACCCCCCCCCCCCCTTACCACCAAATGACACCATATCCATTACAACTTTATAAGATATCATTTCTAATCGGTGAATAAGCCACTATGAACATCCCACCCTTTAATTTCACTAAGACACTACTATCGCCCCACACTTATCATCACACATTTACCCACATTTAAAATAATTGGTACCGACACGAACATTTTACCCCTTCCTACTTTCGACTAATTACTTTTACAGACTACCCATTCCGTCACATCCCGACCAACCATCAAGAATTTCCCGACTACGATGCCATAACATGTGGTGCTGGTTGGAACCCTCGTTTTCATTACACCCATCTCTCACCACCCGTAGTTGTATACCACCCCTGTTTTATACATCACGCTTTCACTACACCCATCTCTCACCACGCATACATTACACTAAACGCATTTGACCGACCATTCATATACCCCGTTCCAACCAACTTCCAGAGACGAACAAAAAAATCCCACAGATTTTCAAAAAAAATTCATAGACCTCGACGAGGGATTTTCAGCCATTTTACCCGTCCAGAAAAAAAATCCGCATCCATTTTTTCCTTCCTATATTACCTAACTACGCATACAAATCTGGATTCTGAAATACGTAGGTATGGCCCATAATATACTACTTATAATATAGCTGGATAGAAAACACGAGACATACACACATTGTGATTGTAACTGACTCAGAAAGCATGCTGAGAAGGGTGAGAACAGGTAGGCTTCGTGCAGAGTGGCTTGCTTCGCTTCGGAGGTCACGGGTAGTAAGCATCTCCTGGATCTTTTCTCCTGGGCATGCCGGTGTGCTGGGGAATGAACAGGCGGACAGATTGACTGGCTCTGCAAAATTTGGTGGAGTATTGATGCATGACAGGGCAGACGTAGTTGCGGCCTTGTGGGAGCACGTGTACACCTCGGAGGAGCAGATGGAGCACCATGGTCTGGTAAGAATGAGACAACGACGTGTGACGAGGGGATCTGGCCAACGCTCGGCGCTCGGAGGAAAGGCGAGACGGACATATAATCAGATTGCTACTGGAACTATTAGTGTTGGAACTCTTCGCTGGCTGCTGAGGATGGGGACGGAGCGCTTATGGGAATGTCCTGAATGCTGTGATGTCGGTTCCTAAATCAATCAATCAATTAATCAATATACTACTTGTGGGTGTAGGATGTGGGGTGTCGGATGTGGGATGTCGGATTTAGGTGTATGTGTGTCGTGTCTGATGTGGGTGTGGGATGTGGGATGTGGAGTGTCGGATTTAGGGTGTATGGGTGCTGTGTCGAATGCTGGGTGTGTGCTGTGGGGCGTGGGGTTGCGGTGTGTGATGCAGGGTGGGGGATGAGGGGTGTGGGATGTGATAGAGTCATCACACTTTGTAGACCCTTGGCCACGTAGTCTGGCCGAAACAAAATCATGGAGCTGATCCACGACTCTAGTGATTGTGTGAGATGGCTAAACATGATCGGTCACGCTTATCGGTATGGCAAATTATGATGATGATAATGATGATGATAATGATGATGATGATGAGGGCAAGGAGGAATAGTTTGCCAGTCTTTCCTTCACGTTAGCAAGCGATGAGCCCATGCGTTGAACCAGCGTCAGACCATGATCGTGACATTACCAGCGCAGTTTCCTGTCAACTCCGCCAGTACGCCAGCAGATATGAATTGACACGTCATGTCCGGTCTACGCTCCAGCGTGGTTCTCAAGTTGTATTTCTCGAAGACATCGTTATGTTTGTACTATTGCAGACTTTACCACAGAATACACCTGTTATCAATATATGGTTTTATCTATAATGTTATCTTGTGTGTGATCCCTCGCTTTGAATCCAAGCGTTTTCCATACGTGTGGTACTACCTCTAGTGCGCTGCATTGATTTTTGCGTGTAGAATAGCTTTCCCTATTACCAGTGTCCCTCAACATTTGGCGAACCCACTCCGAGTTTTGAGGTACTTGTAATTTACGTCCCCAAGTCAAGGACGAGAAGCCAACACTTTAGTCCAGCTGACCAGACTTGGAGTTGAACCCGCTATCTCGGCATCACCACACCGGATGTTTAAGAACCAGATCTTTTATCCATTCGGCCCTGCTGATCTTCTATAATTTAATTTACAGAACTTTCAAAGTATTTATTATTGTGATACCTGCATTTCGTTTGTGTTCTATTTGGTTGCCCTCGACCTCGTTGTGTCCTATGTGATTGTCTGCGTCTTTGTAATATATTTCTTGCCAACCGTCACAGCAGTGTTTTTAAATTCCCCGCACTACCCCTCCAGCTTACAAGCGCCAACAATCACCAACATGCTGAAATTTAAAAGTATAGGAAAGAATGGATTAGCGCGAGAGTTAAGAAAAGGATACATTTACATCACAACAGTCGAAATAGCGCAGATTCCTAAACGGGGTGGCAATATTCCTAAGATAGTTTGCAACAAGCGTTGTGATTGGACTTGACGTCATAGCGAAAACAAAGAGGAACAAGACTTTAAAATGACTTAGAAAACCCGCAAAAATTCGGTCTACTAAGACAAAGACCTAAGAGCCTTCACGAACCAATGTAACAGAAGAAGGCCCACTGAGCTTGCCGGCCTGGTAGCATATGCAATCAATCAGGTGCCGTCTCTGCAATGGATCTCCAACACTGTCTGTCTCTCGCCTTGACTGTACATTCTGTCAGGCTGATGTTCGTCCATCTCTTGATTTTATCCTCCCACTTGTATCGCTGTCTACCTCTTGCTCGCTTGCCCTCAACACTGCCCTCCAGTATGGATTTTATAAGAGTATTATGTCATTTAACGTGGCCAAAATATTTCACTTGTCTCCTCTTTATTTCTTTCATCAACTCTCTCTTCATTCCCAGTTATTCTAGGACCTCTGCATTTGATTGTTTTTGTTTCCATGAAATACGACATATTCGTCTGTATATCCACATCTCCAGGGCCTCTATGCGACTTTCTAGCGTTGAATATGCGTAGCATTTGACAAGTCTCATTTTTAAAGCGTTATTAATCTCTTTAGATGTTAATACTGATTTCATGTCGTTGAAAGCATTTTTGGCCATTCCTATTCTCTTTTTGATTTCCATTTCACTTCTGCCATCATCTGTTATTATATTTCCAAGATAAGAGAAACTTGTTACTTGTTCTAGTATCTGCCCGTTTACTGTGATGTTCATTGATGACCTTTCCTTTTCCTTGCTAATTATCATAGTTTTTTTGTTTTTTGGATGTTAATATCTAAGCTACATTCTGCACTGTGCCTGTTTACTTCTTCCACTAGGTCTTGCAACTCTTGTTCACTTTCTGCTAGTAACACGGTATCGTCAGCATATCTAAGATTGTTAATTATTCTTCCACTGATGTTGAGTCGAGGCATTTCAATTTGTTTAAAAATTCTTTCTATGTATAAGTTGAAGAGACTTGGGGACAGTACACATCACTGCCGTACTCCTCTTTTTATCTCTATATATGACGAATAGTTATTACCGCATCTAATAGATGCCACTTGTTCCCAGTAAAAGTTACTAATAAGTCTTATGTCCTTTCCGTCTACTCCTATATCTTGAAGGCACGTAATTAGTCTTTCATGTTGTACTCTATGCAAACTTGTCCATAATTATTATAAAATTATAATAGTAGAAGAGAAGAAGCACCAGACTATAAATGTGCAGCCAGCGAACTTGGGAAACCGAAACCAAGTTTGGAAACCCAAAATCTGCTGATGGTATAAGCGTGAAGAAGACACTCAAATTAGGTGAAGGTCCTTATCAGATCCATCTAGATCCAGACCTGACCTGTGAGTGAAGCACCTTGTTGAGTGAAGCACCCTGATAGAGTGAAGCACCTCGTTTGAGTGATGCCCTTTGATAGAGTAGTGCAGAAAGCTATTCATCTGCAAGATTTTCCTCTACCCATGTGGGACAGGTAACATAGATAATTTATCCTTGAACGTGAAAGGGGAGAACTAGAGCCAATTCTCAGACCTGTACCAGATCAACAGTAAGAACAATTAACAGAGATTATTGTCATTGACTGCTTGCCGCGGGGTTTCACAAGCCTGGAAGTGGAGAAACTGGGGTGTATACAGTTCTATTTTTATTTTTTATTATTTTTTCAGATTACATATATGCCCGTAGAAGGTGAGCAGTAAATGTAATAAAAAGACAGATATATAGCTGGTTATATGGTTGTTATATTTGGCACATCAATGATATGAGTATAGTTATAGATATATAGGTATATGACCTTTTCTTGTATTGAACTGGATTGTGGTTGTTTTTTACGTAATGATCAACAACCCAATTTATGTTGATTAAATCATAAAATTGAGGCCATGTCATCTATTGGGTGTTTTTCTTGTCGTAGTTAAGTTGTATAATTAAAACAAACCATACACAATAATTAACTGAGAGAGGAGAGGCAAGGAACCACCAATAGGATATTGTTGTTTGTAAGGGAACACTTTTCATTTGGTTTCCTAGAGGTATTCCTTGTTTCTCCGAGACCATATTTATGAACTCAGCAACTAAGACATTAAAGGTTAACTTAATTAGAACGGGCAGGATCACATTGGGAATGAGGAACATGATTGTCATCTATCTCTTTGGGGTTGACCCAACAAAGATATCTGACAGTCTTCATTATGTTCTATGTGATTGTCTGCGTCTTCGTTGTGTTCTGTGTGATTGTCTGTGCTTCGTTATGATCTATGTGATTGTCTGTGCTTCGTTGTGTCCTATGCGATTGCCTATGTTTCGTTATGTTCTATGTGATTGTGTGTGCTTTGTTGTGTTCTATGTGATTGTGTGTGCTTCGTTATGTCCTATGTGATTGTCTGTGCTTCGATATGTTCTATGTGATTGTCTGTGTCTTTGTTGTGTCCTATGTGATTGTCTGTGCTTCGTTATGTTCTATGTGATTGTCTGTGCTTCGTTGTGTCCTATGTGGTTGTCTGTGCTTCGTTATGATTGTCACAGAATACTGGAAGGTTGTCGACCTTACGATAAAAACAAAACAGAGATCGCCTCTGTCGCGAGGTGATTGAAGGTTGTTGACCCTAAGATCAAAGAACAGAGATCGGCGAGCAAATCAGCTACCACTTGTTTGTTGTGAGACGGGGGCCGATAAACCACGATCACAACGCTTTGAACACAGAAGACGGAGTCACGATCAAGCAATATCACAACTCTTTGAAAGGGAAGACGGAGTCCAGAGAAAACACGATCGGAGGTCTCTTGAAGTACGGGAACGTATGTCCGTGATCCAGAGAAACGAATCGATATCAAAGTATAATCATTGATGTCCCGAAAAGATCGTTTATCAAAGGAGATTATCGACATGTTGTTGTAGGAAGAACAAAAGACAGGAGAAGAGAACAGGGGCTACTTGGTGGAGTATACCATTATAGTTCTACATAGCCAAAGTATAAATGGTCTGAATATACAATTTTAATTCAGTGTGCTACGAGGTCTACAACGAGAGGATGTGTTGATCTATTCTTGGTCTAGTATGAAAAGGGATTTACAATGTTCCGCGTTGGTTGAAAACAACGGGCATTTGTACTGGATGTGCATATGTATTCCCAATTCAGGCTGAGGACAGTGATTATAAGGTAGTAATGATGTAGAGTAGAACTCGGACATAGTGAAATTTGCGTGTATGACCGTAATATCGAGTGCCGGCAGCATTTAGCTGGGGAGTAACTTAGTGGGTCGAGTAAGGTGTCAGTGCACTCGATAGAATAAGTACTATGACACGAGAAGATAGGCAGTAAGGGGGGGGGGGGGGTAAGGATAGGTCTATGTTAGGAGATTCTAGTAGAGGTGTTTACTGGGATGTCTGAGCTTTTCCTGTGACTTCTCCTTCTTTTACCTAGTCTTAAGTTATGTGATGAACTTCTATGTCTTATGTCAGAGGTCAGTTCTCTGACGATATAGAGGTTACTAACTGAGAACGGCCGTAAGTCTACTCTCACCTCTGTTGAGTCTAAGTTAGGTTGATATCACCTGGTATTGTCTCTTCGACAGGTTCAAATTGAAAGTACAATAGCTACACTCCTGAGAAGAAGGAAATTACCATATTCTGGTACAGTGATACATAACATCAATATCTGAGTCTTGTATCATAACAAGGTCAGACAGTTCTTGAACTAAAGGAAACTTAAAATGCAGTCATGATAAGAGAGACTGACAGCATAATATATTTCAAACAAACAAAGAACTAAATGCCATAATTGTTAACATGAACTATCATATAAATGGAAAGGCTGTAACGCCAAAACGTTTTCCCAGAGTAACAGAACATTTCGTGAACTAAATGAAAGCAGTGTGTCAGTGATATATCTCTAGACAGTGTTTTGGTTGTTCGTTCCTACATAGACGATAATACATTCAAGTGTATCGGATGTGTAGACATTACCTCGACTATAATAACTTTCATTTTATTGGATGTATAAAACTGAAAGACACGACCTACAAAAATCACGCAATGGTGAACATACTGTTTCAAAAGTTGTTCAAGGAGATATTCTGAAGAAATCAACATCATTCAGAGAGACACTTCACTGGGTGAGCGCATTCCAGTTCTGTGCTGTTGTGATATATTGAGAACTGTGATGTGGATCCTAGACTGTCAATCTTGTCTCACTTAAACGATAGAACACACCACAGATGTCTTTACACCTACACTATACACACCAATGACACATTTTATTCATTAAATAATTTTAGTATTTATTGGAGGACAGTGTTGTGTGGGTATGTTCTGGAGGAATGTGAAGAGGGGTATGGTCTTGTGGTAATAGAAAGAGAGAGATAGTGAATAAAAGACTGGAAATGGGGTGTGTAGACAAAGGTCCGGCAATAGACCCAAAACTGAAAAAAGGGAAGTTTGAAGTGTACTTGTTGATTCTACTGTTCCCCCAGAGCCGACAAGTGACATTTAATGGGGGAACGTCCATGGGATATATGGTGACATTGCATTAATATATGTTGGGGACATTATAGCCGGAAAGATAAAGATCCAGATAGGGTGAATGTGGATAGGTGTTAAGACACATTACATACCTGTTCAAACTTTACAAGTCTACATAAGTCTTAGTCCTAAATCTCCTCTTGTCGTTGAGATTTTTTTGTGTGGTGTTCTGTGTGGTTTTATATATAGATAATAATTTTAGATACTGTCTATTTACATATTGTCTTGGGGTTTCTATACTCAACCTGCTGACTTACCATCTTAAACTGTGGCCACTCATAAATTAGATATGGCAGAATTAAGGGAAAGGGGTGAAGGAATGGGCTTTTCCGGTCAGGCACTATCAGAGTTTATACAGGGGGTGGAAAGAGAGTTTCGTCAAGCAGAAAGAGTAGATCGAAAGGCAGAGTTAGAGCTAAAAAAGATGGAGTTGGAGACCAAAAGAATGGAAGCTAAACAGGCCGCCAAGAGACTGGAAGCCGAACAAGCCAACAAGAGACTGTAAGCTCAAAAGGTAAACAATAGATTAGAAGTGGAGCAAGAAGCTCAGAAAAGAGAGCATGAGTACCGCATGCGAGAGCTTGAGCTCAAGACACAAACTAAGGGAGAAACTGAAGGGGCAGATGGAGGATCATCTTTCCATTGTTCAAATAACATGAGTGGACATGGTTACCATGCCATGAAGTTTCCTTTAGCTGTCTATGAGGAAAATAAAGAAAGAAATGACCAGTACTTGAATCGCTTTGAGGCCATGTCTGTCGCTATGGGTCTGGATAGAGACAAATATTGTCTTAAATTGTCCCAGGGATTACGCGGAACCGGTTACGAGGTTTACCCCCGCCTACCACCAGGACATGAGAATAACTACGAAGAATTGAAAGTCGCTTTGCTGAAACACTACGAGATCACCTCACAAACGTATCGGAAGAAGTTTCGATCAGCAAAAAGAGAGCCGGGAGAGCTATTCGCCGCCTACAGTATACGCCTGAAATCATACCTCCAAAAATGGATTGATTTGGCAGGGTTCACGTGGGACTATGAGAGTCTGGAAGAGCTCATGGTAGTCGAACAAATGCGAAAGCAAATGTCGAAACATCTCAGAACATTCTTGGGAGAACAAGGGGTGGAATGGATTGATGGGGTGAATAAGTTGGCAAAGAGATTTGTGGAGGTACATGGGGAGGCTGCGGAACTAAGTACGCAAACCACCAAAGGTCAGGAGAAACAACACCGAAAGAAATCTAAGAACTCGGAATACAAAAAAGTGGACCCTTATAAGAAAAATTCAATGGAGAGTTTGGAGAAGACTATAGAAGGAAGCAAGAGCACCTCGAATGATCCACCTAAACGACCATGGTCTGAGAAGTGGTGTTCGATTTGTAAGTCGCCTTCTCACAATACGAAGGAGTGCAAATCAAAGGTGAAGAGCTCTCACTTCGCGGCATGCCAAGTGACTCCTAAGGAGGTTGTCACCGACAAGGCTGAGGTCGGCGAAGAAACTCTGAAAAAGAGAGCTCACCGAAGTCCGGAAGGGAAAAACCTTGGAAGGGAAAATGGTGCAAACACTGCAGGTCGAAAGCACATAATACTACAGACTGCAGATTCAAGTCAAAAGTCTCCAACTTCACACCATGCCTCGAGGAACCAAAATAGGACTCCAAGGAAAAAGTCGAGGAGGTGGAAGACACTCCGGACCAAGGGAGACCACCTGTGGTCGAATTGATTGAGGGGAAAGGCCAACAAGTCAACTGTTTATATGATACTGGCCTGGATGGGGAAGCTATGGTTTCTGCCGATATGGTATACCCAGAATAACTCACAGGTGACACCATGGAGATACAGCCTGCGACAAAGAGTGCTGTGGCCATGAAGTTACCAATTGCTAAGGTGGAGATTTGGTCAAGATATGTCACAGGCACAATCAGTGCCGCGGTATTGACTGATCCCATATTTCCCGTTATCCTCGGTTCCCGGTATGTCTTTTTGGGAATACCCAAGGAACCAATCCACATGGGAGCTATGCAGACATGCTCTCAGAAGGAAAAGGATCAGGCAGAGACAATGGTCTCAAACCCAATGCCGGGGGAGTTGCGAACTGTCCAGAGTGAGGATGCAACCTTACGTCCTTGCTATAGGAAGCTGCAGAAAAGTGCTGACCCACCAAAACGAGGACAGTACTAAATGAAGAATCGGCTGCTCTATCGGAGAACCGGAAAGGGAGACAACTTAAACGGTCAATTGGTAGTCCCGAAAGCCTACAGTTCGGAAATTCTTCAGATGAGGCATACCATTTCGTTCAGCGGACACATGGGTATGGCCGCCACCATGCAGCGAATTTCCTGCCATTACTATTGGCCAGAAATGACTGGATATGTGCGTCGGTATGTAAAATCATGCCCTGAGGGCCAGAGGGTGGCACCGAAACACTGGACCGCGCCGGTGGTCTTGGGTGAAATGCCCATCATGAACTCTCCTTTCGAGAGGGTAGCCATTGACATAGTGGGTCCTCTTCCAAGGACTAAGAAGAGGAATTTGTATATCCTCACAATGGTGGATTGCTGTTCGGTGTGGGGTGAAGCCATACCATTGCAAACCATTGACTCGAAACGAGTGTCTGACGCCTTGATGGAGGTCTTTTACTAGATTAGGCTTCCCTAATCAGATTCTGACGGATAATGGGTCCCAGTTTTGTGGGAAACTCATGAAGGAGGTTTTTGGGGTGTTCCACTCCTACCATATTCATATCAGCCCTTACCACCCTCAAGCTAATGGGCAAGTCAAGCGGTTCAACGGCACGTTGATGACAATGCTCCGGAAACTGGCACAGGAAAAACCTGATAGGTGGGATGGATACATCACAGCAGCACTTTTCGCCTATCGGAAAGTGCCTCATGGCTCAACAGGATTACCGCCAGCTACCCTGCTGTTTGGTCGTCCCATCAAGGGACCATTGGACGCCTTGTTGAGGAGTTGGACGGAAGAGGGGACGTCAGAAGAAGTGATCTCTTCTTACAAATACGTGGAGGAACTGAAGGAAAAACTTCACACGGACTGGGCTCTGGCGACTCGAAATTTGAGAAAGGTCAGAAAGAGACATGCGGCATACTACAACCGTAAGTCTAGAGACAGATCTCTTGAGGTGGGAGACAAAATTTTGTTGCTACTCCCAACGGGAACCAACAAACTGGAGATAGGATGGCAGGGACCATTTCCTGTGGAAAGCGTGGTATCCAGAACCAACTATCAGATCCGAATCCGGGGAAAGTCGAAGATGTTTCATATTAATTTCCTGCGGAAATACGAAGAGAGAACCGGTGAAGGAGCAGCTCATCTCATGGCGATGGCATTAGCAGTGGACACTGAAACAGGACCAGATGAGGGAAGGGAGTATCCACTAGTGCACCAGGAAACTTATCGGGAGGTGCAGGGGAACCCTGATCTGACTCTTCAGGAGAGGGAAAAGATTTCCCAGGTTCTCAAGTCTCATAAGCAGATCCTGATGGATAAACCGGGACAGACGGAGCTGGTCGAGTTCGAGATGACCTTAACCACGCAAGATCCTGTCCGCAAAAAAGTTTACCCAGTGCCATTTTCTAAAGAGAAGGCTTTGGAGGAGGAGATACAGAAACTGCCGGAGGATGCCGTGATTGCACCATCCACATCAACATATAATGCCGGAGTGGTGTTGTTACGCAAACCAAGTGGAGACCACCGGTTGTGTATAGACTATAGCCTCTTTAATAGTCACACCCAGTTTTAGGTGGAACCTTTGCCGAATCCAACCCAGTTATTCGCTAGGCTCCATAAGACTAAGTACTTCTCTAAAGAAGATCTGAGTAGGGGGTTATTATCAGATCCCGGTCAAGCAGGAAGTTCGACCCTTGCTGGCCTTCAGTACCCCAAGTGGACACTATGAGTTCAAAGTCATGCCCTTTGGACTAAAAAATGCGCCTAGTGTGTTTACTCGCATGATGAGAGCCTTGTTAGATCCCCTACGGGATCCATCCATTATCTCGTTCATGGATGATATACTGATTGCCAGTGACAGCTTAGATGATCATTTGTGGTCCTTGGATAGAGTGTTCAAAAGGCTCCGGGAAGCAGGGCTTACTGCGCGCCCAACCAAGTTCATGGTTGGTTACCAAACTCTCGAATTTCTAGGTCATACCATCACTCCCGGAGAAAATTGTCCCGGAGGAGAAGAACCTGGAAAAAGTCAGACGAGCTCCAAGACCAAAAACGAAGAAAGATGTGAGATCCTTCCTATCATTGTGCGGGTTTTATCAAAAGTTCATCCCGCATTTCACCGAACGGGGAAATCCATTAACGGAGACATTGAAAAAGGGATACCCGGATACAATTGTATGGACGCCAGAATGCGAGGGTGCCTACAGTCAGTTGAAGGAGACATTGGTGAATAAACCAGTTCTACAGCTCCCCGACCTTTCAAAACCCTTTGTGCTAAGAACAGATACGAGTAGTATTGGAATTGGAGCAGCCTTGTTACAGGAAGGGAGAGAAGACGCTTCGGTTTTGAAACCAGTGGCCTACGCAAGGTAGAAACTTCTACCGGCTGAAAAGAATTATTTGACAGTCGAGAGAAAATGCTTGTCACTCGTATGGGCCGTGCAAAAATTCCAGCCATATTTGTATGGAGTGCAGTTTACTGTCCAGTCGGATCATCAACACTTGATGTTCCTAGCCACCTCTCAGAAGCTCAACGCACGGTTGATGCGGTGGTCGTTGCTTTTGCAGCCGTACCACTTCACGGTGGAGTATATTCCTGGTAGGGAGAATGTAGGAGCGGATTTCCTATCTAGACACCCAGCTCCTGAGGGAGATTAATAGGTTGATGGAGAACATATAGATCGAACCTCCAGTGAGGAGGAGTCGACGCGGTCAACTCTCTTAAGAGGGGGCTTATGTCACAGAATACTGGAAGGTTGTCGACCTTACGATAAAAACAAAACAGAGATCGCCTCTGTCGCGAGGTGATTGAAGGTTGTTGACCCTAAGATCAAAGAACAGATATCGGCGAGCAAATCAGCTACCAATTGTTTGTTGTGGGACGGGGGCCGATAAACCACGATCACAACGATTTGAGCACAGAAGACGGATTCACGATCAAGCAATATCACAACTCTTTGAAAGGGAAGACGGAGTCCAGAGAAAACACGATCGGAGGTCTCTTGAAGTACGGGAACGTATGTCCGTGATCCAGAGAAACGAGTCGATATCAAAGTATAATCATTGATGCCCCGAAAAGATCGTTTATCAAAGGAGATTGTCGACATGTTGTTGTAGGAAGAACAAAAGACAGAAGAAGTGAACAGGGGGCTACTTGGTGGAGTATACCATTATAGTCCTACATAGCTAAAGTATAAATGGTCTGAATATACAATTTTAATTCAGTGTGCAACGAGGTCTACAACGAGAGGAAGTGTTGATCCATTCTTGGTCTAGTACGAAAAGGGATTTACAATGTTCCGCGTTGGTAAAAAATAACGGGCATTTGTACTGGATGTGCATATGTATTCCCAATTCAGGCCGAGGATAGTGATTATAAGGTAGTAGTGATGTAGAGTAGAACTCGAGCACAGTGAAATTTGCATGTGTGACCGCAATATCGAGTGCCGGCAGCAATTAGCTGAGGAGTAACGTAGTGGGTTGAGTAAGGTGTCAGTGCACTCGATAGAATAAGTACTATGACACGAGAAGATAGGCAGTAAGGGTGGAGATAAGGTTAGGTCTATGTTAGGAGATTCTAGTAGAGGTGTTTACTGGAATGTCTGAGCTTTTCCTGTGACTTTTCCTTCTTTTACCTAGTCTTAAGGTATGTGAAGAACTCCTATGTCTTATGTCAGAGGTCAGTTCTATGACTATATAGAGGTTACTAACTGAGAACGGCCGTAAGCCTACTCTCAGCATAATATATTTCAAACAAACAAAGAACTAAATGCCATAATTGTTCACATGAACTATCATATAAATGGAAAGGCTGTAACGCCAAAACGTTTTCCCACAGTAACAGAAGATTTCGTGAACTAAATGAAAGCAGTGTGTCGGTGATATATCTCTAGACCAATGGAAGACAATAGGGAAACAAAACTCGCTTACACTCAGGAAATAAATGACCGTAGACCCCGAGGTAGACCAAGAGGGCGGTGGAGAGATAATACATGTACAGACCTACAAGCACTTGGAATCAACGAATGGCAAGAGAAGGTCCACCAGAGAGACGAATGGAGACAGATTGTATTTGCAGCAAAGAACCTCAATGGCTCGGAACGCTGAAGAAGAAGAAGAAGTGGTTCTCAACCGGTGGGGTATTTACCCCCCCCCCCCTGGAATTTTGGGGTTTCCAGGGGGGGGGGGGAATTAAGATTATTTCTAGATTGCATTGATACAAGAACCGATTACTTGACATTGTTTTTCTCTTCATACTTTACGGTTCTGTACGTATCATCCTTCTGAAATTCATTTTATAACGTAAGTAGATCCGCAAATCATGTTTTATGTAGATGTCTAGACTTGTTTTAGTATGTGCTATTAAATTTAGCTTCAATTATTAGTATACTGTGTAGGGGCAGGGGGGAATTTTTAGGGAGGAAATAAGAAAGGGGAGGGAATGACGTTCTAAAAATATTGTGAGGGGGGGGGGTGACGTCCTAAAAATATGGTAAAGGGGGGAACGGACCAAAAAAGGTTGAGAACCACTGCTCTAGACAGTGTTTTGGTTGTTCGTTCCTACATAGACGATAGTACATTCAAGTGTATCGGATGTGTAGACATTACCTCGACTATAATAACTTTCATTTTATTGGATGTATAAAACTGAAAGACACGACCTACAAAATTCACGCAGTGGTGAACATACTGTTTCAAAAGTTTTTCAAGGAGATATTGTGAAGAAATCAACATCATTCAGAGAGACACTTCACTGGGTGAGCGCATTCCAGTTCTGTGCTGTTGTAATATAACATGGCCGTTGCGTGATGAGAACTGTGATGTGGATCCTAGACTGTCAATCTTGTCTCACTTACACGATAGAACACACCACAGATGTCTTTACACCTACACTATACACACCCATGACACATTTTATTCAGTAAATAATTTTAGTATTTATTGGAGGACAGTGTTGTGTGGGTATGTTCTGGAGGAATGTGAAGAGGGGTATGGTCTTGTAGTAATAGAGAGAGAGAGAGAGAGAGAGAGAGAGAGATAGAGAGAGACAGAGAGAGAGAGAGAGAGAGAGAGAGAGAGAGAGAGAGAGAGAGAGAGAGAATAAAAGACTGGAAAGGGGGTGTGTAAACAAACATCCGGCAATAGACCCAAAACTGAAAAAAGGGAAGTTTGAAGTGTGCTTGTTGATTATACTGTTCCCCCAGAGACGACAAGAGACAATGTTCTATGTGATTGTCTGTGCTTCTTTGTGTTCTATGCGATTGTCTGTGCTTCGTTATGTTCTATGTGATTGCCTTCGTCTTTCTTGTGTTCTGTGTGATTGTCTGTGCTTCGTTATGTTATGTGTGATTGTCTGTGCTTCGTTATGTTCTATGTGATTGCCTTCGTCTTCGTTGTGTTCTGTGTGATTGTCTGTGCTTCGTTATGTTCTATGTGATTGCCTTCGTCTTCGTTGTGTTCTGTGTGATTGTCTGTGCTTCGTTATGTTCTATGTGATTGCCTTCGTATTTGTTGTGTTCTGTGTGATTGTCTGTGCTTCGTTATGTTCTATGTGATTGCCTTAGTCTACGTTGTGTTCTGTGTGATTCACTGCGCCTTGTTGTGTTCTGTGTGATTGTTTGCGTCTTCGTTGTGTCGTATGTGATTGTCTGTGCTTCGTTGTGTTCTGTGTGATTATCTGTGTCTTGTTATGTTTTGTGTGATTGTCTGTGCTTCGTTGTGTTCTATGTGATTGTCTGTGCTTCGTTGTGTTCTGTGTGATTGTTTGTGTCTTGTTATGTTTTGTGTAATTGTCTGTGCTTCGTTGTGTTCTATGTGATTGTTTGTGTCTTGTTATGTTTTGTGTGATTGTCTGTGCTTCGTTGTGTACAGTAGTAGTAGTAGTAGTAGTAGTAGTTCTGGCAACTGCTCCTTATCACAGCACCCTATCACTGCACCCTGTCACTGCACCCTATCACATCACACCATCACTGCACCTATCACTACACTCTGTCACTGCACCCTGTCAACATGACGCAAGAGGAGACCACGGAAGGGTTGTGTACTACAGTAGTAGTAGTAGTAGTAGTAGTAGTAGTAGTAGTAGTAGTAGTAGTAGTAGTAGTAGTAGTAGTAGTAGTGCAGTGACAGTGTGTAGTGACAGTGTGCATTGACAGGGTGTAGTGATAGGGTGTAGTGATAGGGTGCAGTGATAGGGTGCAGTGAAAGGGTGCAGTGATAGGATCTACTGATAGGGTGCAGTGATAGGGTGCAATGAAAGAATGCAGTGATGGGATGCATTGTTAGGATGTAATGATAGGATGCAGTGACAGGGTGTAGTGAGACAATGCAGTGATAGGGTGCAGTGACAGGGTGCAGTGACAGCGTGCAGTGACAGGGTGCAGTAACAGAGTGTAGTGACAGGGTGCAGAGACAGGGTGCAGTGAAAGGGTGCAGTGACAGGGTGTAGTGATAGGGTGCAGTGATAGGATACAGTGACAGAGCGCAGGGATAGGGTGCAGTGACAGGGTGCAGTGACAGAGTGCAGGGATAGGTTGCAGTGACAGAGTGCAGAGACAGGGTGCAGTGACAGGGTGCAATGACAGTATGTAGTGACAGGGTGCAGTGTAGGGTGCAGTGATAGGGTGTAGTGACAGGGTGCAGTGTCTAGTAGTAGTAATAGTAGTAGTAGTAGTAGTAGTAGTAGTAGTAGTAGTAGTAGTAGTAGTAGTAGTAGTAGTAGTAGTAGTAGTAGTGCAGTGACAGTGTGTAGTGACAGTGTGCATTGACAGGGTGTAGTGATAGGGTGTAGATATAGGGTGCAGTGATAGGGTGCAGAAAGGGTGCAGTGATAGGGTGCAGTGATAGGGTGCAGTGATAGGGTGCAGTGATAGGGTGCAGTGATAGGGTGCAGTGATAGGGTGCAGAGATAGGGTGCAGAGATAGGGTGTAGTGATAGGGTGTAGTGATAGGGTGCAGTGATAGGGCGCAGAAAGGGTGCAGTGATAGGGTGCAGTGATAGGTGCAGTGATAGGGCGCAGAAAGAGTGCAGTGATAGGGTGCAGTGATAGGGTGCAGTGATAGGGTGCAGAGATAGGGAGTAGTGATAGGGTGTAGTGATAGGGTGCAGTGATAGGGCGCAGAAAGGGTGCAGTGATAGGGTGCAGTGATAGGGTGCAGTGATAAGTGCAGTGATAGGGTGCAGTGATAGGGTGCAGTGACAGGGTGCAGTGATACGGTGCAGTGATAAGTGCAGTGATAGGGTGCAGTGATAGGGTGCAGTGACAGGGTGCAGTGATACGGTGCAGTGATAGGGTGCCGTGGTAGGGTGTAGTAGTGACAGAGTGCAGTGACAGAGTGCAGTGATAGGGTGCAGTGATAGGGTGCAGTGATAGGGTGCAGTGATAGGGTGAAGTGACAGAGTGCAGTGACAGAGTGCAATGACAGAGTGCAGGGATAGGGTGCAGTGACAGAATGCAGGGATAGGGTGCAGTGACAAAGTGCAGGGATAGGGTGCAGTGACAGAGTGCAGATACAGGGTGCAGTGACAGGGTGCAATGACAGTATGTAGTGACAGGGTGCAGTGTAGGATGCAGTGATATGGTGCAGTGTCTAGTAGTAGTAATAGTAGTAGTAGTAGTAGTAGTAGTAGTAGTAGTAGTAGTAGTAGTAGTAGTAGTAGTAGTACTATTAGTAGTAGTAGCAGTAGTAGTAGTAGTAGTAGTAGTAGTAGTAGTAGTAGTAGTAGTAGTAGTAGTAGTAGTAGTAGTAGTTGTAGTAGTAGTAGTAGTAGTAGTAGTAGTAGTAGTAGTAGTAGTAGTAGTATTAGTAGTAGTAGTAGTAGTAGTAGTAGTAGTAGTAGTAGTAGTAGCAGTAGTAGTAGTAGTAGTAGTAGTAGTAGTAGTAGTAGTAGTTCAGTGACAGTGTGTAGTGACAGTGTGCATTGACAGGGTGTAGTGATAGGGTGTAGTGATAGGGTGTAGTGATAGGGTGCAGTGAAAGGGTGCAGGGATAGGGTGCAGTGATAGGGTGCAGTGATAGGGTGCAGTGATAGGATGTAGTGATAGGGTGCAGTGATAGGGTGCAGTGATAGGGTGCAGTGATAGGGTGCAGTGATAGGGTGCAGTGATAGGGTGCAGTGATAGGGTGCAGTGACAGAATGCAGCGATAGGGTGCAGTTAGTTAGTTAGTTAGTCGACAGATCATCCTCGCTGCACATTGAACCATTCAGTCCATAAGTGCTCGGATCCCCTCCTCAGCAAATCCCGCAGCGTGTAGCGGCTAACGACGCCAGTTCTGTGTTGGTTTATCAATCTTCTTTGGCTTCCTGCGTAGTGTTCTTGTTTGGCCACACCTCTTTTAATTTGATGCTCTAGCAGTCTGGCCATTGTTGTAGATTCACAGTCATCACTTGGTTCTCGCAAAAGTCTCACATCACGTAGAGCATTCAGAATGTCAGCCTGGTCCATGGCGCGTCCGCCCTCCACAGTAGCCTCACCTGCGAGCTTGTCAGCCCGCTCATTTCCTTGTACTCCCGCATGCCCTGGCACGAAGATGAAACTAATCTTTGCCAGCCGAGACCGCTTCAGAGGCAGCAACCATTCTCTTCGGATCGACCCCTCCTCTATCCTCTTGATCATGTTCATTGAGTCGCTAAGGAAACAAGCCCTGGTGAATGTCTGTGTCTCGAGCCATGTTATTGCTTTACTTACTGCCATGACTTCCATGGTCAGGCTACTTGTGGTTTCAGTGAAAGCACCAGAGTCCTCCTTCACAATTCTCCCTCCGGCCCGAGCTGTAAAGGCCCATGAGCTTCTCACATATCGGACGACCGACCCATCTGTGTAGATGACCGCGTCACCGTCTAGCGAATTCTCGAAAATCAACGCTTGTACTTCAGCCTCAACAGCAGCCGGATTTTCTTGTCTGCATTTTCTATCTAATTGGATGCAAACTGAAAAGGATGTGCAGAAGTCTGTTGGCACTTGCACCCACTCCTCGCCAGGTTCTAAGTCCTCAAGTGAACACACCTGTTGAAGAATGTCTTCGGCTTGACCCATCCACGACCGTCCTCTTTTTAACCTGCTGCCCTTCACCTTCCTAATTTCACTATGCAGTGGA